>CM053244.1:45246220-45344140 GCA_028583405.1 Pogonophryne albipinna | reverse complement strand
TTAAAGGTCCCATGTCATGCTTTTTCTGGTTATTACCCGTCCCCTTGTGTGTTATGAGGTTTTTCTGCATGTAAACGTCCTGCAGAGTCACAAACCCCTCAAAGTACACCCTGTAGCGAGTAAACTCTAACACAGAAACCTGTCTATGCTGCCCCAGAACGCCTCGTTGGACATTTCTCTTTTTCCATTGTTTTCTTCCTGGGTATGGTGACGTGCCCATACCCAAATGGAACAATCCTGGAGCCGTTACGTAGCGTTACGTTAAGTCTGCAGATTGGTCCAAATGGACCAATCTGCAGACTTCCTCACACACACTCAATCTTTTCTCAGCTGCAGCTCCGCCAATTTCTCCTCCTGAGAAGGCGGGACGCGCGAGGCTGTGAGTCGGTGTTTGAGTACACACACAAACTCCCAGCCAGGCTGCGGGTGTGTGTGTGTGTGTGTTCGGGCTGGTTTCGGGCTGAGTTTCGCTGTGTCTCGCTGTCTCGCAGAAGGCCCTGGGCTCACAGGAGCTCCAACAAGCCGTTTAGGACAGAGAGTGAATACACAGACTATACAGAGATGCTGTTTGAGAAACCAATGTGAGTTTGGAACATTGAACAATATAAATCTATTTTAGTAGACCTGAACAATGGAACTATGATCAGTAGAAATGGCCATGACATGGACATTTAAAAACATGGATCATATACTTTTCTGATGTGAAATTCAGGCTTTATGCTTGCATTTACTTATTACCATTTTAGTTGGACGGCTTGCTGCTCTGGGTATTTTCCACTTTTGCTTTTGGGGAAAAAGAATAAGAATGGCTACACAGCAGATGTCTTCAGTAGCATACAGATGAAGCTGGATGACTGCTTGGAAGAAGATATCAAATCAGTGTATGCGAAAGTGTGAGTATCTTTTACTGTATTGATGATTCTTTGAAAGTAATTTAAAATCTGATATTAGAGCTTACATTTTTTTAAAAGATTATATTCTTTCATGTTTTCATACCGCAGTGCACTTCAGAAGGTTTCAGAATCAAAAGGAACCATTGAAGATTGTGGGACAGATCTGGGTAAGTGTTGACATTTTTCAACTTGACCTGTTTTGTGGACAGTTTAGGTGATGGGGAAAATTTGACTTCATGACTATTGTTCCATGTATTGGAAGCAAGCATTTAGATTAAAGGTAATTTGCTTATTAACCAATGATGCCCTTAATTCAGTAATATTGAGCCTTGCATAAATTGGCATTTGTGTGTGCTTTACAGGAGTCTTGCCCACCACTCCTTCTTCTACTAGTATTATTATTGTGATCTAGATTTGCATTCAACTACGTATGACTATTCCACGAGTAGCTATGTGGGGCAGAAGCATATATAAATACATTGTAATGCACAGCCATGTGTTTACCTTTAATTTGAGCATTTTTTTCTCTCCAAATCTCCAACAGAAACTGAATTTGTGGTGCTTGATCTCTGTCCTGTGGATGGTACTGATGTGGTCGTGGAGGCTACCGATGTGGTCGTGGAGGCTACCGATGTGGTCGTGGAGGCTACCGATGTGGTCGTGGAGGCTACCGATGTGGTCGTGGAAGCTACCGATTTGGTCGTGGAGGCTACCGATTTGGTCGTGGAGGCTACCGATGTGGTCGTGGAGGCTACCGATGTGGTCGTGGAGGCTACCGATGTGGTCGTGGAGGCTACCGATTTGGTCGTGGAGGCTACTGATGTGGTCGTGGAGGCTACTGATGTGGTCGTGGAGGCTACTGATTTGGTCGTGGAGGCTACTGATGTGGTCGTGGAGGCTACTGATTTGGTCGTGGAGGCTACTGATGTGGTCGTGGAGGCTACTGATGTGGTCGTGGAGGCTACTGATGTGGTCGTGGAGGCTACTGATGTGGTCGTGGAGGCTACTGATGTGGTCGTGGAGGCTACTGATGTGGTCGTGGAGGCTACTGATTGGTCGTGGAGGCTACTGATTGGTCGTGGAGGCTACTGATGTGGTCGTGGAGGCTACTGATGTGGTCGTGGAGGCTACTGATGTGGTCGTGGAGGCTACTGATGTGGTCGTGGAGGCTACTGATTTGGTCGTGGAGGCTACTGATGTGGTCGTGGAGGCTACTGATGTGGTCGTGGAGGCTACTGATGTGGTCGTGGAGGCTACTGATGTGTCGTGGAGGCTACTGATGTGGTCGTGGAGGCTACTGATGTGGTCGTGGAGGCTACTGATTTGGTCGTGGAGGCTACTGATGTGGTCGTGAGGCTACTGATGTGGTCGTGGAGGCTACTGATTTGGTCGTGGAGGCTACTGATGTGGTCGAAGAGGGGATTACAGATCCAATGCATAGGGACAGGGAGAGCAAGGTACTTAGTGATATTGGCACTGACACAATGATTTCAAAACGTAATTATTGTAATTATTTTACTATCGTAAAATATGTATGGTCAAATTCAATTTGCTCTTGTGGCTCTGATATGTAGAATCTCAAAGCCATGATGTGGAAGTGGTGAATGGGGGAGAGCCAGCATCAACTTCTGTGGAGGAAGCTGCACAAGGTTTGTAGCGATTCATGTAAATTCAGGGCACTAATATTTGGAATGCATTTTCTTCCACATTTGCTTCAGTATTTAAGCAGTTTTCAAAATCCACTATAATAGCAATATTTCTTAATTGCTGATGACTATCTGTATGCTCCTTTTATGACTGACACAGCATTTATATTGTTGACACTTCAACTGTACTCTAATTGTGCTCTACAAATCTGGGCCCCATATGGTGCAGGTGTCACAGAAGACAAGGAAAGCCTCTCTTTGGGAGGCACAAGGCCAGATCATGGCACAGGGAGCAAGAGGTCAAAGGTGCAGGGTGGAAAAAAATGTAGGTTTTTTAAATAATTGTCCTGATTTCTCACATATGTTTGGGTAATGTTACCGTCTTATATGACACTGACTAATGATTTCCGACATGATGAATATTCGATTCTCGCAGAACATTAAAGGCAGTGAAATAGGGGTAGTGGTGGTCTAATGGATAGTGGGGTGAAGATTGGAAGGTGTGAGTTCAAATCCCGCCTGGAACACCACCACTAGTGTGCCCTTGAGTAAGGCACTTAGCCCTTAGTTACTCCAGGGAGAATGTCCCTGTAATTGTTGGTCATTGTAAGTCGCTTTGGATAAAAGCGTCAGCTAAATGAAATGTAATGAAATGAAATGACACCACTATTCACCATAAGTCTTGCCAGTGTTAGTTAGTTGACAGTGTGCATTAGGATGTGGCT
Organism: Pogonophryne albipinna; assembly: GCA_028583405.1. Taxonomy (NCBI): domain Eukaryota; kingdom Metazoa; phylum Chordata; class Actinopteri; order Perciformes; family Artedidraconidae; genus Pogonophryne; species Pogonophryne albipinna. Next base: position 45,340,876 of record CM053244.1, on the reverse strand, counting down.
TTATCTCCTACATGCCTGTCTGTCTGCCTAGGTATATTAAATAATACGTTGTTAAAATCCACTGAGATATTTTGCTTTTAAATTTCTAACTCTAGATTTACATTTAATCAATGATACAGCACACACTTTTGACACTTACCCTACAAAACTTTGCTCTCTCAGGTGTAGCTGTCTCAAAAAACCCTGAAACCCTGACTCTGGGAGACTTCAACAAGGATGGGAGCATGAGCTCAAGGAGACGAGGCAAAAGAAAACCTCAAAATACAGGTATGTTTTGAGAATCAATTTAATTTTAATTTAACCTGAATTAAAAATATATTTGTTAAACATTTTATAATTTAACTATGCATTTATTAAACCAACACCGGTTGAGAAAGGTGGTTTAATATTTGTATATTTTTTTAAACAAAAACATGCACATAAATGATCTATCTCCATGTTCTTTGAAAGACATTGTGTCTTCTCAAAAGTGTAGTCTGACTGTGAGAACTCTTTATAATGCAGTGTAATATAGAATGTGAATTATTACAAAACCTTTTTGTAATAATTATGTGGAGTTGGATATTTACCATGTGTGTTACACATATAATTGTGAAAGTGGAAAAATTGTCTTGCAAACCAGAATCAGAAATATTTTATTGGGTTACATTACAGTTGCTCCCTTTTACAATAAATACATAAATATATAAACATAGAAAAGTTAAAGAAACATAGGAAATAAGAATTAAGTATGTGAGAATGTGGGCATTCTACAATATATAGCAACAAATAACAACAATACATATGGAAAAATACAGATAAGAATATGTATATTGTAAATATATAATAGTGTAATATTAATAATGCTGAAAATGGGATCCCTGAGGGATTTAAATGGCCAGACCCGAAAATAAACCCATTCATTCATTCATAGCTAAGGTGTGTTACACTGACACTACAATTCCCTGTATAAAATGACATTAAAACAAAGGATGTCTTAAACAAGTCATGTGTTTAGCCATTTCACTTACAATAATGACAAACTATCACCATTTTGTATTTACATAGGTAAAGAATGTGAAGAATGCTCCGACAGATCCACCTACAGGGTCGTTTCTTTTTTCTAAAGTCATACGACGGACAGAAGACAAGTAAGTTTCAGCAAACAGCTCTTTATGTTCTACTGATATCATCTATAATCTCACATAATCTTGAATTTAATGTTAGATTTTACAAAAGCTCTTTGGAATGTGCAAGGAATAAGTTGGTCTGAATACATTTACTTTTAACCCTTCTGGAAACTCATCACCTGGTGAAACCTCAGGTGGTCACTTTTGAACCCCTGGAATAATATCTTATTATAATAATATCTGGATCTTGTGTTCCCATAGCCCTTTACTGATGCTCCACACAACTGATGTCATAACATGTTTATTTTAAATATGCATGTGTTAATTTTGGAGGCATTCTTATAGAACTGACTAGTATAATAGAGTTAGAAAAATACAGGAAATTAACAAAAATAACTAATTACCACTTGATGTCAATATTTCAACATTGGATTTGCTTGGAACAAACAATATAGTTTATCTTATTTGAATAGTACTATGATGTACACAACAATTTGTCCACTGGGCTTGTGGCCTAGGCAAAGGCAATTGCATTCACTATGCTTAAAAACGAATGAATGTATTTAAGTCTTGATACAAATGAAATTGCCTATATGACTGGTAAGTCAACATGTACACTGTTACAATTCCGGTTCAGGTACCAAAAGGTTGCCAGTTTTCCTCCAAACAAATTACATATGCTGAAAAAACATATGATGTTAATATGCTTCTGTTTCAGCAGATTGTTCATTTTTACACATTGTAAATGAATGGTGCTGTTGTCAATATATCGCTTTTTAAAATCAACATGCATACATTTGATGTAAATGTGTGGTAACTTGTGGCAGTTTTAAAACAACATATCTTGCACTAGGTCAACAATCACCCATACAATGTGTTGTATTACAGGTACTTCTTCAGTGGTGTCCCTGCAGAGCATGGTAAATATCCAATAATGTTCTACCTACATTTGTGGTGAGAGAAAAACATTGTTAAACAATCAGCATTTCTAACCCAAAATGAATGGTGTTGGACTGGTTACCATTATAGATTTGGCTTCCTTGTATAGGCTTGTCATCTCAACAATGTATAGATGAAGCAGATGTCCAATTTTACAATGGAGCACAGTTTACTTAAGAATACAAAAAAAATGCTTCATCCGAAAAAGCTTTCCAGCGCGCTTCCCTTTACTGGCAGGAGTACTCTGTATTTCCACTGTTGAAATGCATTTGTTAAAACTCTTAACGATGTAGATTTATTCTTTGCACCAGTAAAATGTGGTATGACAGCAATTCAAATAGATGTATTTATAGTTATTCCTTCTGAGATATTTGGATGATGCTGTGCTCTTTTTAAAAAGACAGATTTTCCAAGCCCATTTATTGTGGATGGGCTTGATGTTATTAGGCTGTTAACGCAAAGTAAGAAGATAACATTAGTGTTTTTTTGTATTTGTGTCTTATCCCTTAAACCAGTGGAACACGATGGAAGAATACATGGGAGCCCATCTCAAGCCTTGAATCAGCAACTGAGGTAAATGAATATCTTGAAGAATAAGCCCTCTAGCAATAGGGAAAGTCAGTATTCCGTGTTTAGGGAGCCAGCGAATTCGGAGACAGATCATCAAATATATTAAAGAGTCAAAAGTGTCTCTAAAGTTTGTGATGTCAACGTTTTCAGATATAATATCTGAACATATAGGTAACATTTTTGGTCAACAAAAATCTGAATGTGTCACCCTGTCTAAATACTATTGAACTACTACTTTTGCAAATAGGCCTACCTATCAACATTTAGTATGTGGTAAAGAAGGATGAAAAAGAAGGCAAAACAACAAAAATTCCTCTCATGTCACAGAACATGATGAAAGCCAGACTATTCAGATGCATAACTTTGTATCCATAAAGTATCCCATACTAATTTAGCTGTTCTTGAAAAAAGTACTTAAAATACCTTTGCAATGTTGACATAATATACATAATATCACCTACAGTACCCAGTGATTATATCTCCAAGTATCTCAAACCAAGGCAGACATACAAGTCAATTGGATTACATTAATCATTCCTCTGACTTCTTGAATAGTGATGAAATGCTGACAAATGTTTTTGAATATTTAACACCATATAGAATGCTTAAGTGTCTGTTTTTGAGTTGAGACCAGGAGGCGGAGTCGCAGTCTTACACGCTTCTCTGCGCTCTCTCCTAGGCAGTCATCCATAGGAATCCCGAACCCAATAAAATACCCAATATTAGCGGTGTGTGTGTCTGCCCAAGGACAATTTAAGGTAAAACCTAATAGAGGTGTCATACATAATAACCTAATAAAAGTAAATGTAACAACTACTACAGTGCAACAAAACAGGAATATTAAATGTGGTCTCTTAAACATAAGATCTCTAGCATCTAAAGCAATATTGGTAAATGATTTAATATCAGATTATAATATTGATATATGCTGTCTCACTGAAACTTGGTTGAGACATGAAGAATATGTCAGCATAAATGAGGCCACTCCACCCAGCCATATCAATACTCATATTGCCCGAGGCGTGGGCCGAGGAGGTGGAGTTGCAGCAATCTTTGACTCAAGTTTACTTATCAATACTAAACCAAAATTAAATTATACCTCCTTTGAAAGTCTCGTTTTTAGTCTTACGCATCCGACCTGGAAAACTTTGCAGCCAATCTTATTTGTTACAGTATACCGTGCACCAGGTCCTTATTCAGAATTCTTATCAGAATTCTCTGAGTTTTTTATCAACTTTGGTACTTAAAACAGATAAAGTAATTATCGTAGGTGACTTTAATATTCATGTTGACGATGATAAAAATAGCCTTACTGTTGCATTTAACTCTATATTAGATTCTGTTGGTTTCTGTCAGAGTGTAAATAAACCAACCCACTGCTATAATCACACTCTCGACCTTGTTCTGACTTATGGTATTGAAATTGAGCAACTATTAGTCGAACCGCATAATCCTGCTTTATCCGACCATTTCTTAGTAACTTTTGAAGTACTGTTACTAGACTACAAAGCATTAGTCAAAAGCTCCTGCAGCAGAAACCTATCTGTTAGTGCTATAGCCAAATTTAAGGAAGAGATTCCACCAATATTTAACTCGATAGCATGTCTGCATGTAGGGGAGGAAACTTATACAAAATGTACACCACCCCAAATTGATCATGTTGTTGATAGTGCTACAGATGCGCTGCGAATAAAATTAGACTCTGTTGCTCCTTTGAAAAAGAAGAAAATAAAACAACATAGATTAGCTCCATGGCATAATGCCGAAACCCGCAAAATAAAGCAAAAGTCGAGACAACTTGAAAGGATATGGCGTTCCACTAAACTTGAAGAATCTCGTTTAATTTGGCATATTACTCTCAATGAATATAAGAAAGCACTGCGTAAAGCGAGAGCAGCCTACTACTCTTCATTAATAGATGAGAATAAGAATAATGCAAGATTTCTTTTCAGCACTGTAGCCAGGCTGACAGAGAGCCATAGCTCGATTGAGCCTTCTATTCCCATAGCACTCAGTAGTAATGATTTTATGTGCTTTTTTAACGATAAAATTGTTACTCTTAGAAACAAAATTAATGACCTCTTGCCTTTGACCAGTATAGTGTTATCAACAGCTCCCGGAAACGTAAGTTCTAATATTACACTAGATAGTAAACTAGAATGCTTTTCAGCCATTAACCTTGAACAATTAAATTCAATGATTCTCTCTTCTAAACCATCAACGTGTATGTTAGACCCAATTCCAACTAAGCTGTTGAAGGAAGTTTTTCCATTAATTGGCACTTCTTTATTAAATATTATGAATATGTCTTTATTATCAGGCTATGTTCCACAATCATTCAAAGTAGCAGTGATAAAACCGCTTCTTAAAAAGCACAACCTCGATACAGAGGTTTTAGCCAATTATAGACCTATTTCTAATCTTCCGTTCCTCTCAAAAATTCTTGAGAAAGCAGTCGCAAAACAGTTGTGTGATTACTTAAAAAACAATGATTTATTTGAAGATTTTCAGTCTGGCTTTAGAACACATCATAGCACAGAGACAGCTCTGGTTAAAGTCACAAATGACATTCTAATAGCCTCTGACAAGGGACTTGTCTCTATTCTTGTTTTGCTCGATCTCAGTGCTGCATTTGATACTATCGATCATGATATCTTATTGCAAAGACTAGAGCACTTAGTTGGCATACAGGGAACTGCTTTAGGCTGGTTTAGGTCCTATCTATCTGAACGCTCTCAGTTTGTACGTGTCAATGATGAATCTTCCACGCAAACCAAAGTTAGCCATGGAGTGCCACAGGGCTCAGTGCTCGGACCTATTTTGTTCACATTATATATGCTTCCGTTAGGCAATATTATAAGGAATCATTCTGTAAATTTTCATTGTTATGCAGATGATACTCAACTATATTTATCAATCAAGCCTGATGAAATTAATCATCTAAATAAAATTCAAGACTGCCTCAAGGACTTAAAAACGTGGATGACCTTAAACTTTTTGATGTTAAACACGACCAAAACTGAAGTTATTGTACTTGGCCCGAAGAATCTACGAAACTAATTATCTAAAGATATACTAACTATGGATGGCATTAATTTGGCCTCCAGTGAGACTGTAAGGAATCTTGGTGTTATATTTGATCAGGATTTATCCTTTAACGCCCACATAAAATCAATTTCAAGGACCGCCTACTTCCATCTACGTAACATTGCAAAAATCAGGCATATCTTGCCTCAAAACGATGCAGAGAAACTAGTCCATGCATTTGTTACTTCAAGGCTGGATTATTGTAACTCTTTATTATCAGGGTGTACCAAGAAGTCAGTCAAGTCGCTTCAGCTGATTCAAAATGCTGCAGCTCGTGTACTAACCAGAGTTAGGAAAAGGGACCACATTACTCCTGTTCTGGCTGCCTTACACTGGCTCCCTATAGAACACAGAATAGAATTTAAAATTCTTCTTCTCGCCTACAAAGCCCTTAATGGGCAGGCGCCATCTTACCTTAAAGAACTCATTATACCCTACTGTCCTACTAGGGCATTGCGTTCCAAGAATGCAGGGTTGTTGGTTGTTCCTAGAGTCTCTAAAAGTACAATGGGAGCCAGAGCCTTTTCTTATCAAGCTCCACATTTGTGGAATCAGCTTCCAGTTTGTGTTCGGGCGGCAGACACCCTATCCGTTTTTAAGAGTGCGCTTAAGACCTTCCTTTTTGATAAAGCTTATAGTTAGGGCTGATTAGATTCAGCCCCTAGTTTTGCTGATAGGCTTAGTTTGTCGGGGGACATCTTACTTCTTCCTTCTCTCTGTCTATACCTGTGTACTCTCATGTTCCGATTAACCCAGCTTCCCCAAATTTCTTTCTTTTTGGTGTCTATATACGCTGGGATCCGGAGTCATGGATGATCCTGCGGTCCTGTGTCCTGCATCGCGAGCCCTGGATCTTGAGTCGTGGCTGTGGTCATGGATCATAGGTCCTGGATGGATATCCTCGTGGATTAATCTTCCTATTATACACACATGCATTTCCAAACATTTGGACTACCTATGTTGCAAATGTATTATCTTTTCAATTTACACACGGCATCTATTGCACGTCTGTCCGTCCTGGGAGAGGGATCCCTCCTCTCTTGCTCTCCCTGAGGTTTCTCCCATTTTTCCCTTTAAAACTGTGGGTTTTCTTCGGAAGTTTTTCCTTGTACGATGTGAGGGTCTAAGGACAGAGGGTGTCGTATTGTCATACTGATATTTTGTACAAACTGTGAAGTCCACTGAGACAAATGTAACATTTGTGATATTGGGCTATATAAATAAACATTGATTGATTGATTGATTGATTTTGTTGTTCTACAGATACATCCATGATGAGCCCTTTTGAACACCACCCCTCGTCCAAGACCTTTTCGGTTCTGAATAAAAGCACACTGTTTGATTATGTATTTGTTTTTATCTTCTGTCAGAATAAGTATTGCTATTGTTTTACATAGTATATCCTTTAACAGCCAGAATTATTTCTCGAAAATGGTGAAGGTTTGTTTAAGAGAAGGCTGTTCCTGTAATGAGAGTTCACATTTATGCTACATTGAAGGGTGGAATTGACTACACATCTTCAGAAACATAATTTGCTTCAGATATAACTCATAGCAATATGTTAACCATTAAGAAAAGCCAACTGCATTAGTTAACAAACACTAGGTAAAGTATTTTCCTTCAGTAATGAAGATGTAATTCCAATGTAGACACACCTGGGGTCGCTGTTCAGACTGTTAGGCTGAGCCATGCATTGTCTGGACCGTAAAAGGGACGAAGAAGACGAAGTGAAGGGACGTACTTCCGGTTGAAAATGAAAAATATTCCCAATGCAAAATCAAATCGCTAAATAAAAAGATAAAACACTGGCATGTAATTTACGTTAGAATACATTTAATGGTTTTGAATAAGCCACAGTGCCTTAATGTACCAGCGAAAGAGGCTGTTTGGATGATAACAATTTAAGTGTGTAGTTATGACATGAAACGACTACAAACAATATGGTGGTTATTTACCCATTAACCAGCATAATAACGGATTTGGTAAACTGAACAGTGAGCCGCCAGCCCGAAAATAAGTTTGCTCCAAAATGATATTAACAAATGACTATTATCATTATTATAAGCAAGACAATAAATGGCAAATATATAGAACATAAACGTATTTGAGATACGTTCATAACAAACGTTACAGAGAGAAAATAGGTTTCTAGAAGATATGTAGAACTTAAACGTTTTTGAGATACGTTCAAAACAAACGTAACGTGGGAGAAAATACGTTTCTTCCTAAACGTAATTGAGAATGCAGTATGAAACGACTACAAACAATATTGTGATTATTTACCCATTAACCAGCATAATAACGGATTTGGTAAACGTAACAGTGAGCCGCCAGCCCGAAAATAAGTTTGCTCTAAAATGATATTAATAAATTACTATTATCATTATTATAAGCTAGAAAATAAATGGCAAAGAAAGGTAGAAGGTAAACGTATTTGAGATACGTGCAAAACAAACGTGATGTGGGAGAAAATAGGTTTCTAGAAGATATGTAGAAAATAAACGTATTTGAGAGACGTTGATAAAAACGTAACGTGGGAGAAAATACGTTTCTCATTAAACGTATTTGAGAATGCAGTTTAGTTCTGTGGGAACGTAATTTTTAGGAGACAGGGTTGGTTTGTGACAGCCATTTTGTCCCCTCTGCTCAAAACTGGCAACTCATAATTCCTTAGAATTCCCCCCATTCTCCTAATCATGCCCATCAAGCTGTACTTCTCTTCCAATACTATTGCAATATTGCCTCCAAAAAGTGCGTTTTTGCGTTCTTATTGTTCTCCTCACTAGAGCCTGGGCCCTTTTATCCTGATTCAAAGCTTCCTGAGAATGGAGTTGTTTGAGTTGCCTGAATGCTTTATTCCTGTCTTTAATGGATTTAATACATTCACCATTCCGCCAGGGTACACTCTTGGTGCGCCTAACTCCTGGTATTTCCGGAATTGTTTCTTTAGCTGAATGAATGATAACCTTAACCAGCTCATCATTGAATTTATTTATATCATCATAATTTTCCTCTTGAAGTGTTTTACATCTATTCGTACTTACAACTTGGAAGGCATCCCAATTAGCCTTTCCCAATTTCCATCTAGGAATTTTCTTTTCCTTTTCAAACCTTATGTTAGTCCCAACTTTAGTCATTACCAGATAATGATCGCTGCCCACTGTAGCATGCTTTACCACATTCCATGCACTTATACCTGCTAAAGCACTAGATACAAATGTCAGATCGAGTACTGTTTCTATATTCTTCGTGCAATTATATCGTGTTCCTTCTCCAGTGTTAATACACACTAGCCCGAGGTCATCTATAAATTCCTCAACTACTGCACCATTTGCATCTGTGCTACTGCTTCCCCATAGCGAGTTATGTGAATTAAAATCCCCACACCATATTACTTTGTCTTGCAGTGAACCCCCAGCATCCTCTAATATACTTTGATCTAATTTCCCACAAGGATTATAATAATTTACTATAACTATAGGTCCTCTATCATTCCATACCCTTATAACTATTGCTTCATGATCTGTACTTACATGCATAACTTTGTAACTTATACCACTCTGTATGAATGTTGCAACTCCTCCCCCTCTGCCAGAGTCTCTATCTCGTCTAACTGCAGTATATCCCTTCACAATAAAATCCAGTTGTGGTTTCAGCCATGTTTCCTGAATACAAAGAACATTAGGTTTCTCTCCCAGGTTGTCAATATATTTGTTGAACTCTTGTCCATTTGTAATTAAACTTCTAGCATTCCACTGCAGTACAATTACCACCATCAGGATGATCCAGTCCATGTCTGAGGTTGTTGGACGTCATCATTTAGGATATCTTTCACATTTTCCCAGTGCATCCCTTTCACATCAAGGTACTTTTCAGCTGATTTGACAATTATTTTGATTCTTTCATTCCGGCTTGTAGTCTGCGCTGAACAGTTGATCATCTCTGCCATAAACAGTACAAACTCTCTTTTACTCACTATCAGAGTGTCCTCCTTCAACTTAACACAGTTGTAGACTTTTTCTGTCATACTAAATATATATTTACTGTGAATGTGTGCAAAAATATATGGCATATAGCTGTCTAACAGAAGTTAAATTCATTTCTCACTTATTCTGACAATGTACTTAACCCCAAATAAAAGAACCCAATAAAAAGAGTTGTTAAATAATAGTGAAGTCACGTTGTAATAACAATAACTCATCTCTCTCGAGTTTTCCTTTTGAGCTTTGCCAAAAGCCACTGTGTCAAGTGTCTTTCCTGGGTTGCCGTCCGGCGTTGTCCAATATGGCGGACCATCTCCCACATGCGCACTGCAGATCGGGCAGAGCTGCAGATCGGGGCTGCCTTTCACTTCTCTTATTTTTCATTTCCTCGCTCCTCGGTCTCGGTCTCACCGGAAGTTGATTTGTCTGCGCCATCTTGAGTAGCGTCCCAATGGCTTTATTTTTGCCGGAGGACCGAGGAGCGATAATGTAGGAGCTATAATCGAGGAACCACCAGACCATCCTCCGATGAAATCCTCAGACACTCGCCCCGCCCCCTTACTGTGTATCGCTCACTGATTGGACGATGCAGCGCATGCACTGATCTGATGCTTCTTGACATGAGAGCAGTTTCCCAGCGGAGTGAAGAAAACACATGAACCTCACGGGAGTCACTCCTCAGTTTATACCGTGTTTTGTTTCAATTAATGTTTCATTTAGTTACAAATATGTGATATATCTGAACAACAAAGTGGTCAAAAATCATTTTATTCATTTTTTGGAAACATTTTTATGATCGCTTTTTTCGTTTTACATTTTCATTTATTGTAATTTCCATTCAGTCAGTCATTAAGTGCTATTAAAATGTTAATGTGCTACATATCCAAACAAACAAAGTGTGCAATCCAATGAATCCAATCCAATCCAATCCACTTTATTTATATAGCACAGTTTAAAAACAGAGGGTTTGCCAAAGTGCTTCACAATGAACATCACATTATAATAAAATATAATATTACACGAAAAGATAAAAAAGCACACATAAGAATAAATACAAGGCACATAAAGGCTATGGACAGACAGTAAAAGCATACACATAGGTATGACATAGGTCAGACTGACTGGTAAGCGAGGGAAAAGAGGTGGGTTTTTAGGCGGGACTTAAAAGCTTCAAGAGTGGGCGACAATTTAACATGAGGGGGCAGGTCGTTCCAGAGCCTGGGGGCTACCGATGAGAACGTTCGGTCTCCCCTGGTCTTTTTCTTTGTTTTTGGGACTACAAGCAGCAGCTGATCAGCCGACCTCAAAGCCCTTGAGGGGGTGTACACCTGTAAGAGGTCGGAGATGTACTCTGGGGCCAGCCCATTAAGAGATTTAAAAACAAACAATAAAATCTTAAAATGGACTCTAAAATGGACAGGAAGCCAGTGGAGCGAAGCCAGAACTGGTGTGATGTGGTCAAACTTACGGGTTCCTGTAAGCAGCCGCGCCGCAGCGTTTTGTACAAGCTGCAGGCGGGCCAGCAAAGTCTTATTTAGGCCGGCATAAAGTGCATTACAATAATCTAAACGAGTTGAAACAAAGGCATGAATTACACGCTCAAAGTTTAAAAAGGATAAAACCGGTTTAATTTTGGACAGGAGCCTCAAGTGATAAAAACTGGATTTAACCACAGAGTTTATCTGTTTATCTAATTTAAAAGCACTGTCGATTTTGACACCCAGATTTGTGACCATGGGTTTTGCATACTGTTGCAGGGAACCCAGGTCAATGGAAGGGACATCACCATTTGGTCCAAACACAATTACCTCCGTTTTGCTCTCATTTATATTTAAAACGTTTAGCGTCATCCAGGCCTTTATGTCATTAAGACAGTCAACCAGGGGCATCAGAGAGCTAGTGTTTTTTCTTAGGGGTAGATATAATTGGGAGTCGTCCGCATAAAGGTGGTAGGAGACGCCATATTTTCTAAAAATCAGTCCAAGGGGGAGAAGGTATAAGGAAAATAAAATAGGCCCCAAAATGGAACCTTGGGGAACTCCACAGGATAAGGGGGCAGAAGAGGATGTAAAGTCACCAAGCCTAACAGAGAAAGATCTCTGGGACAGATAGGACCTGAACCACTCTAAGGCAGCGCCCCTGATACCCACACAGTGCTCTAGACGAGAGATAAGGATGGAGTGGTCAATCGTATCAAAGGCAGCTGTGAGGTCTAAGAGCATAAGGATGGCAGAGTCACCAGAGTCTGTAGTGACCAGGAGGTCATTGAACACTCTTAGAAGGGCAGACTCAGTACTGTGAAGCGCTTTAAAACCGGATTGAAAAATATCGAAAATATTGTGTGCATGTATAAAAGAGTACGGTTTTCTCCAATATTTTTGAAATAAAAGGAAGCTTCGAGATAGGTCTGTAATTTGAGAAGACAGAAGTGTCCAGATTAGTTTTCTTTATCAGGGGTGCCACAACCGCTTGTTTGAAATAAACTGGCACAGAACCGGACTCTAGGCTGCTATTTATAATGTTATGGACATTAGGTCCAATAGTGTCCCATACCTCTTTAAAAAGTGGAGGAGGGACTGGGTCTGTGGGACAAGATGAGGGTTTTAATTTAGCAACAATGTCACTGAGAGATGACAACGACACAGGTCCAAACTGCTGGAAGACAGCAGTGCATGTGAAGTCAATGGAGGGGTCAAAAGAGGGTGGTGAGATACTGGCTCTAATAGTGGAGATGTTGTCTATAAAATAGCAGAGGAATTTTTCACACATCTCAGTTGAAGCATCAATACAAGTGGATAAAGGAGAGTTTAACATAGCATCGATTATTTTAAAGAGAACACGAGGTTTGTTTAAATTACTAGAAATAATATCAGAAAAGTAACTCATCTTTTCAGCTTTTACAGTGCTCTGATACTTTCTCCAACTCTCTTTCAAAATGTCACGAGTTACATGAAGCTTGTCCTTCTTCCACCTGCGCTCAGCCTGCCGGCACTCACGCCTGGCAGCACGAGTGACGTCATTGAGCCAGGGTTCAGATTTAACTTTGGGGCGCATGAGTTTCAGGGGAGCAACAATGTCAAGAGCTCCAGTGCAGGAAGAGAGAAAGGCTGAGGTTAATAGCTCAGTGTCCATGGAGTCAGCGGACATATCAGACTGTGTTAATTTAACAAAGGCAGGGGAGAAACTAGCAGCAGTGGAAGGTTTCATCATACGACCGTGACGGACAGGAGCGCATGATTTAAGACTATGACTGGGCAGAATAAAATCAAATAGCACAGGCAGGTGATCTGATAAAGCTGCCTCACACACATTGACATTTGAAATGGGCAGACCATGGGATAAGACTAGGTCTAATGTGTGCCCATGCTCTTGCGTGGGGCCAGAGACATGTTGTATGAAGTCGAAAGCATATAAAACATCAAGAAAGTCTTTAGCTAGTGGTTTAGAGATACAACAGACATGCACATTAAAATCCCCGACAATTAAAACGCTGTCATAGTTTGTCACGATACCGGCCAATAGTTCAGAGAACTCCTTTATAAAGTATTTGTTGCACTTGGGCGGTCGGTAGACCACCGCACACAGTACAGGATGAATCCGTCCCTGCTCAAACAGGCTCAGTTCAAAGGAGGAGAATGAGATAGACGGCGTGGGTTTGCAGTATAAACTGCTCCTAAAGACAGTCGCTATACCTCCTCCACGACCCGTGGTCCGTGGAGAATTAATGAAACTGCACTCCGGAGGCAATAGCTCTGCAAAAGCAGCAGACTCACCCGCAGACATCCAGGTTTCCGTTATAAAAAGCACATCCACAGCATGTGACGTGAAGAAGTCCTGGATGATGAAAGTTTTGTTTGGATCGAGCTCGCATTTATCAGCGAGCCTTTAGTTGGAACCGAGGCAACAGTCGCGTGAGTTTCACGACCCAGCGACCGAAGGTTGCGGGGGTTCACTCCATCAGGGGGGGGAGAGGCGAGACCACTGGGGGCGCAGGATATGCAGATCTTGAGTCGGGTCAGCGACAGGTACCAGCCAGGTGCCGACCATGGCAAGGGGGCGTCGGGAGGCCAGGCGGCGAAAACAAGGTCCATATTCCGGGGGAAAAGGGTGCTGAGCCAGCTCAGGAGACCACGCTAGCCACTCTTTCACCCTAACCAGCCGGCCACTGCGTGTGCCTCGGCGTCTGCGTCTTCGGGGTAACGAGGGCCCGGCCCGCAGTAGGTGTGCAGGTACATCCGATAGAAGGGGGGGAGGGGGGGTGTGTCCACCCTGGCCAAACTTCGCAAAAAAGCCCACATTTTCCTTGATCTTAAGCAGCTCGTGTCGGTTGTATACTAACAGAGAGTCTATGGTCCTTGTCACTGAGCAAAACAGACACAGAACAAACACTAGTACTAAAACAGAGATGCATGGACGGCCTGCCAGACAACCCGGCGCCATCTTGCAATCAAGAATGTTAATCTAACTGGGTTTTGATAGATAACATATCTCTTTTTCTTCTCTCAATTATTTTATTTCTATTGTGCACTCTAATCAATATTAATCAAACTATTGTTCGTTTATACATTTTAAGAATGGCGTTTATCTTTTTTAAGAATGAGTTCTTATTTTATTTATTTGGGTCTACAACAGATGATACAAATGTTTGTGTCAGTAAATGTGTACTAACAGAGGCGGGGGTGTGTGTGGAAATAACGGGGACAGAGCTGCTGTCAGACGATCAGCTGTGCAGCGTCATCACAAACGGACGTCGCTTCACGTGACGCTCCGGAGGAAAGGACGTCCCATTGCTCTTAAAACTTATTGCCCTGCTTCTCGTGGTTTCCTTGCGTCTCTCCATGCTTCCCTGGTGGGAGGGACTAGTCACAGGGAAACGACCCAAGTGAGGGAAGCAAGGATCCATTTAACCGAAGTGAGAAGGGCCCCGGGTAGTGACACGAAAGGGATTCTGGGTAGTGTAGTGTCTTCTGCCATCCTTTACTCAGAAAAAATATTTGTTTCTCCGAATCGAAGGGGAAAAATACAAAAGCATTGCACACAATTTAAACCAATCAATGTTGTGTAATTAACAAGGATAATCTGGTGTTTTCTAGTCGATGAGTAGTGCAGATATCACTGTAAAATCAATCGACAGTAAGGGGAATACTTACTTCCGGGTGTACAATTCTCCGTTATCCAATGGGAATGGACGCTCACATTGCCTTTAAGGGCAGCCGACACAAACGAATGCCGTGCTTCCATGAGCGTCAAATCCCGCCGCAGATGGGAATACATTGCAATCAGTTGAAAGCTATTTGCGTCCCTTTATGAAGCTGAAGGAGCCTAGGAGCGTCACAACTGCACGCCACGGGACCCTGACCAAACGTCGCTCTTGGACGATTATGGAGTGAGAGTGTGTTGCCACGGCTCCTTCGCGGATGCATTCTTCTTCTTCTCTTGCTTTTGGCGGATTGCAAACAACTTAAAAGGTGCATAACGCCACCTACTGTACATGAGTATGAATCATCACATCATTCCAACTCTTTAACTTATGTTCTAATCAAAATAAAATTAAAATAAATCAATAAATCAATAAAACCATGAAATAAATAAAACAAAAAACAAATCTATGTTCTTTCCTGACCTAATGTTAAATTATTTTTCCTACCCCAGTTTCACTCAAGAATTTACACAGTGCCTTTCTGGTAGCTCTTACTCCCTCTCCTTTTGTTCCCAAAACACCAACCACACTCCTCTCCCTCTCTGCCTCTAACACTTTAGCCTTTAGTTTTTCTCTTTCCGCTTTATAGATGTCACAATGTAACAAGATATGTTCTACATCTTCTTTTACTCCACAGTTCCCACACTTGTTACGGTCACTTTTCCCCATGACATACAGCGTACCATTCAATGCTGTGTGATCCAGTCTGAGTCTAGCTATCATGATTTCCTCCCTTCTGTTTCTTTCTTTATAAATATTAATTGTAATTGTATTTTGTACTTTGTGACACTCTTTGCCTTTCTGGTCTTTCTCCCACCTTTTCTGCCAGATCTCCATCCCTTTCTTCTTAATTACTGCTTTTCCTTTTCCTTCTCCAAGTTGAACTGGTAAAGTTATTTGCTTTTGTAGTGCACTTTTTGCTCATTTATCAGCACACTCGTTCCCTTTCACCCCCTCATGCGCACTCGTTCCCTTTCCCCCTCTCATGAGCAGGCACCCAGCAGAACTGCAGATTTATGCCGCTTCTGTGCAGTCTTAACAGGCTGTGGTTCAGTTCTATGAGAATGTCTTCTCTAGTAGTTGTTGTTGATTGAATGCTTTTTAATATGGACAATGAATCTGTGCATATCACCACCCTATCTGGTCTGATCTCTTCAACCCACTGCAATCCTATTATTACAGCCATTTTTTCTGCTGTGTACACTGATAGTTGATCAGACGTTCTTTTTGAGATCGATATTTTAAAGTCTGGGATGTATATACCAACTCCAACACACTCTTCCTTGTTCTTAGAACCATCTGTGTACATTTTGAGGTAATTGTAGTACTTTTCGTTCAGGTACTCGTTTTAATTCCCACTTCATTTATTTGCCTCTCTTTTTTCCTTTCTATGATACTCACATCCATGGGCGTAGGAAGCATCCTGAATGTGGGGGGGACATTTTTAAAGGGGGGTGTGGGGGTCCTCCCCCACGAAATAAAATAGATTTCCTGTATTCTGGTGCATTTTAACAGGTGGTTTGATACTTTTATGTGGCTATACTAGCATGAGGGAAATGATGGGTACATTTTGTAATTTCATCCAGTAGTAAAGAAAGGAAACATATTTGATTATTAATTCAGAGCCGTCTTTGAATTAATAAAAAGCAGTTTAAATGCCCATTTTTTGTACATTTATATACAACAATAAATATTTGTGAGTGCATTGAGAGATATTGTTGTGGAGAGCCATTTATATATAAATCGCAAAATACATTTGTGAATCCTTCTGTGAGCATTTATTAATATTGAGACTGATCTGACTCCATACAGATGTTAAGTTCACCTAGAAATGGTATCATTGACTTAAATGTTCAAATAAATGTTGCTCTTCTGTCTATATTGGTCATATGATTCCCCTTGACTGAAATGTTTCCTTTTCAATATCCCCACTGATTTCCTTAAAATTCTGGGATGAGATGGATGGATGATTCAATGTTGATGAAAGGGAAACTGTCATTTCCCTTTCATCAACATTGAATCATAACAAGTCATACTGAATGTAAATACAACTGACTCTAAAGTGAGTCCCAGTCTGTGACATTGGACATTTTGAAGACTCAAAGTCCCAAGCAGTAGAATATTAGCTATCTATGTAATGTGCACAGAAAATAAACAGTTAACTGAATACTGGGATGGAAATGGCCGATAAGCACTCAGTAAAAAATAATCACACACAAAAAGCTTCTGAATGATAAGAAGTATAATTAAAACAGAATGCAAATTACCATTTTGAGAGAGAGTACCTTAAAGCAGGGGTTCCCAACCCCCAGGTGTTACTGCCGGGCCGCGAAATAGCTGTGAGTTTATCGTAATATTTGCAGAATTATAAATATATAAAAATATTTTATCATAATATTTTTTTCAAAACGTGTTTAATTTTTTTACCTATACCAGTCATGTTATTTCATCCAGTAGCCTAGTTCATCTTTCACCAGATAGCCGTTGAAAATGGCTTTTGTGATGTTCCTCAGCCTGGTCTCAGCTGTGGCTCAGCCTCGTCTCAGCCTCTCGTGCGCACGAGAAAGTTACCGGTGCGCCAAGTAGGAAGAGGAGCGCACAGGAGACAACCGTTTCATTGCAGACTGTTATGTTGATGTGGGGAAATGGCAGTGCATACATTATTTGAGATATATTTCAAACTCTGACTTCATTTTAAGGACATGTCGGCCAGGGGTGTAGAGCTATTTGTTTAAGCACCGGATTGGCAAAACAGCAGAGTAAACCAGTCTGCCTTGATCTATGAATTCATGCCCGGGACTCTCACGGTATCTGCTGCCCGCAGCTGTTTTATAGAAGGAAAACCTCCTTCACTTCATGAAATGGCTGCAGGCAGCATCAGGAGGCAGCGGGACGTATACTCCGCCTCTGAGAAGTGCGGCACCAGCGGGTAAAGAGCTGTGCCTTTTTACGCACCGCCTTCGCTGTGTTTACCTTCATCAGAACAGCTTAAGAGTGACTGCAGGCTGCTACGTATTAACCACACACACCTCTACACACATCGAACTGCCCGATTACTTATTATGGAATGGAGTTGATAGTGAAGCACTGACACAGCGCTCTACAGAGTGCGGCGAGTGGATAGACCGATTCACGGACTTTCCACATGGTAAAAGTGGGGGGGTCTAAACTAATCATTTGAAAAAGTGGGGGGGACTTGTCCCACCCTCATATAATGGCTGCGACGCCCATGCTCACATCTATGTTAGCTTCTGGGGAAAGCCATGGGGGAACACGGCTAAATGGGGTTGCTTTGGCAAGCGTGATGGTCTCCACTCCACATGCCCTCGTTCTCTCCTCACTCGTCCAGCCAAACCCACGCCCCTGGAACTTTGTATATTCCCAGCAATCCTGCAGCTTTCTGTTTGTGATATTTTCCTCTCCACTTCCTCGTAGCCTGACCCAGTATGACAGAGCAAGTCTCTCTCTTCTGATCTCCAGAGGTGTCTCTCCTGCTTCTATCAGAACTACATTGATAGGGGATGACTTTATCGCTCCAATACACACCAATGCTTCATATTGTAGTCTATCCATTTTTAAGTGATGTTTTTGCTGCTGCTCCATACACTACACAACCATAGTCTATTGTGGACCTCATCATTGATCTGTAAATGTCTATTAATGCTTGTTTGTCTGCGCCCCAGTTGCATCCAGCTACAGCTCGCAATACATTTAATAATTTTTAGCATTTTGTTTCCACTTGTTTAATGTGCATTTCCCATGTATATTTGCTATCAAACCACAATCCTAGGTATTTGAACTCATTCACCTTTGTCATTGGACGATCATATAGTGTTAGCTGTTGGCCATCAATCTTGCGTTTGTTTGTAAATACCATGTAGCATGACTTGCTTTCTGACATTTTGAATCCCCAGTTATATGACCACCTCTCCACTTTTTTAATCGCTCTAGCTATATTCTCCATTACGTATGGGGCATTTCTTCCCCTCATCCAAATAGCGCCATCATCTGCGTACAGAGCCGATTGTATGCATGTGTCTAAGCATGTCAATATATCATTAATCCTGATGTTAAATAATATTGGACTGACTGCACTCCCTTGGGGAATACCATTTTCTATTTCTAAATAATTGGAAATATCTGCTCCAACCTTTACTCTAAATGTCCTGTCTGTTAAAAAGGCCCTTACCCAATTGAACATTCTCCCTCCCATACCCATTCTACTCAATTTGATCAGTAATCCCTCCCTCCACATAGAGTCATACGCCTTTTCAATGTCAACGTACACTATTGCCATTATCCCTTTCATTTTCAATGTTTTTTCCACATCATTACTCACTCTTACTAATTCCACATCCAGAGCTGACCTATTATCCCGTCTCTTCTCCTTCACGTTTTCATTCTCTGCTAGTAACTGCTGTTTTTGCTGCCTATGAATATCACGGAGATGCTCCCCACTATGTACTGCTGCAAGTGTCCTTCCTAACATACCTGTCTTCTCTTTATCTGTCACTGCCAGCCTCTCCCCATCAACCAAAGCTGGAATTTTAATGGATTTCCTTTTCCCACTCATCCCCTTAAACATGGACCAGACATCACCTAATGTTACTCCTCTGCCAATGGTATAACACAATTCTCTCCATGTTCTCTTTTTTGTGTATTGGATTGTCCTTCGAGCAGCTGCCCTTTTCCTTTGATACTCTATAACATTATTTTGTGTCAAGTTTTTCTTTAATTCTCTAAATGCATTATTTCGCTCTTTAATAGCCCTGCTGCATTCCTCATTCTACCATGGTACCACTTTCTTCCTACCCTTGGTTGTTGCTTTGGGTATACTGTGCTCTGCTGCATTTAGTATATGTTGCGTTATTTGGCTTGTAATGACCTCTATGCTTCCCTCTGATGTTAGCAGGTGTACCGACTCCTCACACCATATCCTACATTTCCCCCAATCAGCTTTAGCAAAGCACCACCTGGTTATTACACCTCCTTCCTGTATATATACATTATTATTCATTTTAGTAGGCACTGGATAAAGGTCACTCCCTACAGTGGAGTTATTCAAAACAAACCATTCGCATGTATGAACCAAAGTTTGACACTAATGTCAGATCCAGGCATGAAACTTTCCCCCTGTGTACATCTACTCTTGTGCCATGTCCATCATTAAGGCATACTAGTGTTCTTTCCTCCAGCATTTCTTCCACTATATTTCCGTTACTGTCTGTATGGTTGCTGCCCCATAGACTGTTGTGTGCATTGAAATCACCACAACAAACTTCCTTCCTATGTTTATTGCCTACTTTTTCTTTAAATATATCAGTGGTTAGATTTGGACATGGGTTGTATAAATTGATTATCCTAATGTTATCTTGTTTTCTAGGTTTGCAGATTTCCACTATAATACAGTCTCATCAGGAGATTGCACCTCCCTATATACCACACCATCTTTGAGAAATGACTGCAGGATCTCAGGTATGCAAAGTGGACAGGTAGGCGAGAAAGGCTTTTTTGAGTCTCAGAGACCAAGGTCCTGAACACTTTGCATACATTGACTGCACGACTTCAGGTCTGCGATGTGGACAGTACACCTCAAATACATCACTACACAACCTGTGGTATTTGAAAATAAGGGAATGACATGTTTATAATATGCTGCAAAAAACAACAGATATGCAGGGTTGCGAGTCTGTTTCTAAGGCCATTTTATTTTTGGTAGTCTGATCATTTTAACAATAGGATCAAACTGAAAACATCGTAAATGTGTTCTAGATACACGAATCATTGGTTCTTTTAGACCAGAACAGACTGCTAACTCAACAGGAACTATCAAAAACATCCCAATCAAAGTTTAAAGTCACAACATTTTATTAAACAAGCAGATTATTGGAGAAACTACTCGGCAGATTAATGAACAGTGAAACTCGCTCATGGACTTTAAGGTGAATACTTTAAGAAAAAGTTTTCCCACACTCTTAACACCACTATGGTTTTAAGAGTGTGTGAACACGAAGATGTGATTTGAGAGCATCTGATCTAGTGAAGGTTTTCCCACACTCTTCACACCAGTACGGTTTTTCTCCAGTGTGAATACGGTGATGTGTTTTGAGATCACTTGATGTAGTGAAAGTTGTCCCACACTCTTCACAGCTGTAAGGTTTTTCTCCAGTGTGAATACGTTGATGTGATTTGAGATTACCTGATGTAGTGAAAGTTGTCCCACACTCTTCACACCAGTACGGTTTTTCTCCAGTGTGAATACGGTGATGTGTTGTGAGTTGACTTGATCTAGTGAACGTTTTCCCACACTCTTCACAGCTGTACGGTTTTTCTCCAGTGTGAATACGTTGATGTGATTTGAGATTACCTGATGTAGTGAAAGTTGTCCCACACTCTTCACAGCTGTAAGGTTTTTCTCCATTATGAATACGTTGATGTGTCGTGAGATGACTTGATCTAGTGAACGTTTTCCCACACTCTTCACACCAGTACGGTTTTTCTCCAGTGTGAATACGGTGATGTGTTGTGAGATGACTTGATCTAGTGAACGTTTTCCCACACTCTTCACAGCTGTAAGGTTTTTCTCCAGTGTGAATACGTTGATGTGATGTGAGAGCACCTGATGTAGTGAAAGTTGTCCCACACTCTTCACAGCTGTAAGGTTTTTCTCCAGTATGAATACGTTGATGTTTTTTGAGAGCACCTGATGTAGTGAAAGTTGTCCCACACTCTTCACAGCTGTAAGGTTTTTCTCCAGTATGAATACGTTGATGTGATTTGAGAGCACCTGATTGAGTGAAAGTTGTCCCACACTCTTCACAGCTGTAAGGTTTTTCTCCAGTATGAATACGTTGATGTGATTTGAGAGCACCTGATGTAGTGAAAGTTGTCCCACACTCTTCACAGCTGTAAGGTTTTTCTCCAGTATGAATACGTTGATGTGATTTGAGAGCACCTGATGTAGTGAAAGTTTTCCCACACTCTTCACAGCTATACGGTTTTTCTCCAGTGTGAATACGCAGGTGGCTCTTTAAATTTCCAGATGTTGTAAAGGATTTGTGACATTGCTGACAGCTGTGACGTCTCTCTCTTCCTTTCGGTTTCTAGAACAGACGGACAGAGAAAGAGAGAAAGTCAATCTAAAAAGCATAAATACACAAGTTAACACAATAAAAACTCACTTAATATAAACCTTGAGTTAACAAAATACTACTTATCAACTGTTTGTGTTTATTATATTTGTATTATATTTGATACAGTAATATTCTAACCAAAGTATATACCAGAGGTGGGGGACTCGAGTCACATGACTTGACTCTCATATTTTTTGACTTGAGACTTGCTTGACTAACATTGATAAAAGACTCGACTTGACTTTGAATTCATGACTTGAGACTTGACTTAGGCGTGAGACAGATGACTCGAAAGGACTTTACTTTTTAAAATAAAATATTTGCATTGTACTAAGCACCTAGAGGGCAATGAAAAAAAAGAAAAAGAGAAAGTATCTTGTTCGCAGGAGAAAGTAGGAAGTGGAGCGCACAGGAGACAGCCGTTTCATTGCAGACTGTTATGTTTATGTGGGGAAATACATACATTATTTGAGATACATTTCAAACTCGGACTTCATTTTAGGGACATTTCAGCCAGGGGTGTAGAGTTATTTGTTCAAGCACCGGATCGGCAAAACATTAGAGTCTGTGAACCAGTCTGCCTTGACCTATGTATTCATGTCTGTGACTCTCAGTATCTGCTGCCCACAGCTGTTTTATAGAAGAAAAACCTCCTTCACTTCATGAAATCTCTGCAGCACCAGGAGGCAGTAACGTGTAACTCAGCAGAATTTCAGAAGAGCAGCACCAGCTGCAAAGAGCTGTGCCTTCACTGTGTTTACCTTCATTAGAACAGCTAACGAGCGACCGCAGGCTGCTACGTTTTAACCACACACACCTCTATACACATACACACTGAACTGCCCAATTATTCCCCCTATTACCCGTTTTATGATTTCAGAGCCCCACTCTCCATTGTTGTTAATGTTGAAAATAAAACTCTAGTTTTCATAACCACTGTCTTTTAACTGATTTAAATGCGGAAACTGGGGTTATTCATCAGGATTTCGTAGGACTTGACTTGCTTGACTCTCACCCCAGTAACTTGAGACTTGCACATGTATGACTTACTCCCACCCCTGGTATACAGGAGACAGCGGGAGACGGCATCCTGTCACTGCGAGTCTCAGTATGCTCCGTTTGTCTTGTTTTAGTTTTTTTGGTCTAATTATTGTCTAAACTTTGTTGTGTCTGTATGAAACGTCATTTTGAGAGACCATGCTTTTGATCCTGTGGATTACATTTGCCTTCTGCAGACCATGTCTGGCCATTCAACTTTCCAAGACACACCTAAGTGACAGCACAAACAGGTATGGCGAGGAGCCCCGGCCTCTACTCTGCTACAGCTGCAAGGCTATGCTAGAGCTACAATGCGACCGGCTTCCTACGAATACACCAAGCCACCTGTGCTCTTCAATATTCGATGAAATCCCTCGGGAGCCACTTAGAAACACCAGGAAAAAGAGATGAGGAAGGAGGGGAGGCGTTCAGAATCGCCTACGGCCGAGATTCAGCCGGCCACCACTTCCATCCATCACTCACAAGCCTGCGCTCATTGAGCAACAATGTGGACACACTCAGAACATACACAAGGTACTGTCATGAATTTCTTGAGGCCTCTTTATTATGTTTCACGGAAAGTTGGCTTCAATCTACAAAGCCTGAATCTCTTTGAAGTACCCGGATTCACCCTTGTTCGAGCAGACAGTGATGCGAACTCGGGGAAAACCAGAGGAGACGGTATTTGTGTGTATATTAATGATCTGTGGTGCCGATCATACTCAGTAAAATGTAAAACCTGTGATCCCAACGTTGAAATTCTCTGCATGACGTTAAGACCCTTTTATCTGCCTAGAGAATTTGGGTGTATTTTACCGTTTGTTGTTTACGTGCCTCCCAGCGGCAGAGGACACTGTGTTCACGAGCTACAACTCAGCCACCGATGCACCGGCAATAGTGCTCTGGAACATGAAGCAATGTTGCCTGGAGACTGTGTTACCTGGGTTCCAGCAGTATGTTAGGGATCACAGCAGGAAAGACAATATCCTGGACAAATGCTTTGTTAATGATAAAGGAGCCAATAGACACCACACTGTACCACACACACCTACACACTGTACAACACGCACCAACACACTGTACCACACACACACACACCTACTACAGCTCGTAAAGCATAATCAGGCTACAGCCGTTGTGTATTTTATTATGTGAAGCACTAAATGATCTTAGAAAAATATCGACTAAAGCAAATAAAGAGAGTAGGCCTGCTATACTAAGTGATATATATTATACACTAGCGGTGAAAATCCTCCAGCATCATTGAAGTCTCCGATTTGGGAACATTTTGGTTTCGCAGTTACGTACAAGGATGACGGGCACAGACAGGTGGACCGAACCAAAGCTGTTTGTCGGCATTGTTCAACAAAAAAATTGGTTACGCGGCTGGCAATACATCAAACTTGCACACTCATTTGAAAAGGCATCACCCGAACGTCAATATCACCGGTACCAAAAGAAAAAAGACTGAAGTGCAAACCCAACTCCCGCTAGCATTTAAGCCTCCACCACTCGCAAAAAGTTCAGACCGAGCTAAAGCTATTACAAACGCCAAATATCCTTATGTTGCCATGTTAGCAAAGCGCTACCTGGCTGTATCTGCTACCTCTGTCCCTAGCGAGAGGGTGTTCTCCACAGCAGGAGACATTGTTAGTGCCAGCAGATCTGCTCTTTCGGCAAGCAATGTGGACAAGTTAATTTCTCTTTAAAAAAACATGAAAATACAATGACAAGCAAGTCCTAATGTCAAACTGGCTGCTTAGGATCTAGTACAGTAGTTCAAATACAGATTATTTCAGTTCATCGAAATGCTGCACCTTAATGTTTATTTTATTATATTTTGTATTTATTTGAGTGAATACATTATTCACGGTTTAATAATAATTTTAAAAAAACAAAAAATATGTTGTGATAATTTTTTCTGCTTTTTCAGTCAATTTTGAAAATTCCCAGTTTATTCCCATAAATTCCAATGGAAGGTTTCCATTTTTGAAAATTCCAGGAATTTTGCAACCCTAATAACAACACGGGAGAAATGAGCGGAAGCGCTCTCTTTTCCTCTCTCCCTCTCCTGACAGCCTGTCAGTATCTCATGCAGCTCACTGATCCAGTAATAAGTGACCCAACAGTGAAGAATAACTATATGTATATCTAGTGTAGCTTGTTCCAGAGGTAGATCAAATAGCTAAGTGTGTTAGGTCTAACTCTTGTGTGTTTCGCTCCGCTTACCGGTGCGGCGGGCGGAGCTGCAGGATTTCTGCTTCACGTTGCATACCGCTATTTTACTGTCTTTTTCGGACACCTTAAAATACTGCCAGACCGGTGAAGCCATTCTGGCGAGCTTGTTTTGCCGCACACAGAGAAAAGTGTCATGTATTTTACGTCTTCAGCTCTCGCGATCGGCATGTTTAGAGAGCACCGATCGATCTGGAGAGAGTGAGTATCGGCCAATCTTGATCGGTGACCGATCGATCGGAGCATCCCTAAAGACTATATTAACTTCTGTGTTCCCACTAAAGAAATACAAATCTATCCAAGTTTTTACAACCCAGCTCATGGGCTGTAACATAAAACAGGGAGGCGAGACGAGAGGTAAGAATATATAGTTCATTAGTTTAAACACAACCCTAAATGGACACCAGCAACAAGTCCCTGAAGCTGGCGCAGAGAGAGTGCCCAAAGGAGTGAGCCCACGTAACCGGCTGGGCTCCTCCTATATCCTGTTTCACCAGGTGTGCCTCATCAGACAGCTGCAGCTGGAACCTGCAATCACACCACTCTGGCCAGTCCCTTGACCCAGCACCTGGAAGGACCCGGAATGTCCCCCCAGAAACCGCAACCTACCCCCCGGCAACAAACCCAAGACCTGACCCCCAGGTCGCTGCCGAACTGGCCAACCCGTCCGACACACGTGACATGACCCAACATGCCGAGACACATCTCTCCTCAAACCAGGCCAAAAGAAATACCACAACAGGTATGTTTTACATGTTTTACGGATATCCCGACTGCCCAATGGGCTTTTCTGAGGACCTCCTCGTGAAACCTGACAGGAACCACAATCTGATACAATGGCCCACCAATGAAGCCTTTCCCACGTGACCACCACTTTCTGACCAGCAATCCCCCATGCAGCTGACAACCCCTGGTGACACCATTTCCATCCTCGGTGGAGAGAACCGCCTCAAAAAACGGACTGAGGGAGACATCCGCTTTCTGCTCCACCACCAACTCACTGCGGGATACCGACAACAACCAGTCAGGAATAACCACAGAATCTATCGCACTGAACTCTTCACCCTGCTCAGATTCCTCCTGTGCACGGCTCACAGCCCGGGTCACAGAGCAAGCCACCAACACTGCAGGAGAGCACTTGGCATTCTCCTCTGCTTTAACAATCACAGTAGGTGAAGAGGACTGCATAGTAGGCGGTGGACCCTCAGCCTACACACGGCTGCCAGCCAGGCCGTTACCCAAGATAACATCCACACCACCAATTGGCATTACAGGACGGACCCCCATGGCGACCTCACCCTGCACCAGACCTGAGTAAAGCACAACAGAATGCAGAGGAACGGGCACAATATTCATTCCCATCCGGACAAAATCCCCAGTTCCAGATTTGTCCGAAAATGGTAACACAGAGCTCAGAATGTATGAGTCATACGATGCAGTGTCTCTCAAAATCTTTACCGGCACGCTGATATCACTTCCCACCAATGACACGGATCCGGTTGACACAAATGCAGAAAACACTGGGTCCTTCCACCCGGATGGCTCATTAATCTGCTGACAGGTAACGGCACCACAGACACAGCACAAGCAGCAGAGTTAAACTGGCCTACACAGTTCCCCCTTTTAGCCTTAGCTTTTGGACAGTCAGCCTTCCAGTGCCCTCTCTCCCTGCAGTAATGACAGATTTCCGAATCACCCTGAGGCTGACCTCGCACCTCACGCTCACCCCAGTGCGGATTAGCTTTCTCTTCCTATCTTCCTGCACGATACATAACCCCTTCATCCTGGACCCTGAAGTCGCGACCGCCCCTGTGCGTTAGCACATAATCATCTGCCAGAGCCAGCAGCCTCTGCAGCAGTTTTCACCTTACGCTCGCTGATGTAAACCGCAATGTGGCTGGGCACAGAATTTTTTAATTGCTCCAACACCATCAACTCACATAATGCGACATACGTATTCACTTTCAAAGAGTTACACCACCTACTGAAAAAAGTAACCAGATCCCTGGCAAACTCAACATGGGTCTGTCCGCTAGACTTCTCCCAGGCCCTGAACTTCTGTCGATAGGCCTCAGGGACCAACTCTTATGCCTTTAACACAGCAGTCTTAACAGTCAGATAAACCTTGCTCTCTGCCACCGTCAGAGCAGAGTAGGCTTCCTGGGCTTTACCCGTTAACACACACTGTAACAATAAGGTCCCCTCAGCGTCAGACCACTCTCTGGACTCAGCTACACGTTCGAACAGGGAAACTCGTTCACTAAACTGAGGCACTAACCGCAAATTACTGCGAACGTCAAATGGAGTAGCTCTACCAGGGATATTAGAGGCCTGACCTGCACCACCAGCAGGAAAACCCAACCTCCGCTCCTCTAACTCAAACCTTTTAATTTCTACCTCCCCCCTTATTTCTTCCACTGCCAGCTTCTCCATTTCTGTTTGCAACAGCAACAGTCTCTCCCTTTGCTCAAAGGTCAGCCCTGCATCATGGCAGCCAGACGTACTGCCACTGTCTCTGCTAGGATTAACAGTATGTTTTCCCCCTTTGAAAACACCTAACTCAAACAAACTTGCTCTAACAATCTCTCTTATGTTTTACTTCATCCTCTTATCCCCAACATCCAAGCGGAAATGTTCAGCCACACAGACCAGCTGCTCACGTGAGAAGCCCTCCAGTAGCTCCTCTGTAGGCGCTCTCACAAACTCCTCCACACTCTCCATCATGACAACACTGAGTGCACGCTCACGCTACTACACAGCCACGCTACCGTGGCCCGTCCCTCTAACTGCCTCACAGAACTAGCTAAACTCCCCGCTAGTCTTCAGGTGGTAGTCATGGCGGGTACTTACGCACTAAATACCGTAAGCTCGGCGAAGCGACCGAAAAAACAGGCAACCCCACCCGCAGCCTCGGCGTGCTCCCGAGCTAATAGCTCTAACCACTTTCACACCACACTAATAGCCCCCCCTACGACCTCCAAGGGAGACCGTACTGAAACCTAACAGGGACAATACCAACGGTACGTGACTGCCGTGAATAAAATAATCCGTGTGCCACCCTTACTGTCGAAACAACGAAACACTTACCCTCGTCAGGCTACCCTCGTCAGGCTACTCCCAAACAATCAGCTGCACTCAGTGACAACAGCTGCGCGCAATCCGTCCCCACAACGGACATCCAGTTCGCACACGTTTCCCATGTCCAAAGCAACGAGCCCCCATATGTTACAACCCGGCTCATGGGCTGTAACATAAAACAGGGAGACGAGACGAGAGGTAATAATATATAGTTTATTAGTTTAAACACAACACTAAATGGACACCAGCAACAAGTCACTGAAGCTGGCGCAGAGAGAGTGCCCAAAGGAGTGAGCCCACGTAACCGGCTGGGCTCCTCCTATATCCTGTTTCACCAGGTGTGCCTCATCCGGCAGGTGCGCCTCATCAGACAGCTGCAGCTGGAACCTGCAATCACACACAAAACACACACACAACCAGACGGCACCCCACGTGGTGTGGAGGGGTCGTCACAAAGTAATGAATCATATGTGACTAAGGACATTAAAAAAAGTTATAAAAACCAGGAAAATAGCTATGGGAGCACTTAGACAGAGAAAGAACTGAAAGTCAAATTGAGGGAATCAAAACTGGCACACAGAGAGCTTTAGGGAAATGCTTTTAAAGCCAAAGACCCCAAAAAAGTGTGGGACACCATGAGAACCATGACAGGAGTTACCTCTTCAGCTAAACCTATTGTGACAAGACATACTTGATCCATACCAATTTGCCTATAAGCAAGGGGGTGGTACTGTTGCTACTCTGGTTCATATCATTACTAAACATTTAGATAAACGTCACACCTATGCAAGAGCCCTCTTCCTAGACTTCTCAGCAGCAACACAATACAAACGGACATCTTGGTGTCAAAAATGGCCAAAATTGAAGTAAATCTATACCTGATTTACTGGTATGCCGCTTTCCTCACCAGTAGAGAGCAACTTGTGAAGGTTAACAAAACCCTGTCATCTGCCATCACAACCAATGTAGGGGCCCCCCAGGGATGCGGGAGTTCAGCTGTGCTCTTAGCTTCTTTTAGCTTTTTTTGATGACTTTACTGAGCTGCTGTCTATAGTGTGTTTTGACTTTGACCATCTAGTCAGTGTTGGTGATTTTAACATCCATGTTGACAACCCCCAGGACAGAGGGGCTGTCTTGATAACTATGGACTGACTCAGCATGTGACGGAGCCCACGCACAATAAGGGGCACACTCTGGACTTAAGGATCTCAAAGGGTCTGAATATCTCTGAGGTTGTGGTGACTGATGTTGCGCTCTCTGATCATACCTTTGAGAGCTCTATTTCTGTTCACACAAATGTTTAAAAAGAGGTAACCACTAGGGCTGAACGATATACCGTGTCATGGCGATAACCGCGGTATGCGCATGCGCGGTATTCACACCGCAGGGACGTGCGGTTTTATTCATTTTTTTTTAAATGCTAACGCACTTTAGCACAGAATTCAAAAATAAAGATACCCTTATTACTTATCGAAACTGCACATACAATATATCCGATTAAAGCTGAGACTCCACAGATTATTTAAGTATAGTATCTAAGCGATCCGATCTCGCAACAGGGAAAGCAAACAGACATCACAACACGTACCTTTTACGGAGCTTTTACTGGAGATCGTCTCACCGTAGCAGTCAATCTGATCAAAAGACGTGTTCAATGGCATTAAAACGAAGAAAAAAAAACGCGGCTGAATCGGTTGATCCATAGGTTGATAATGTATCTGTGGCTTTGAAGCAATTGTTTATAATCCATAATTCCATTTTTATGTAAAAATCGGAGCCCAAAAGTTAGCTGCTAATGGTAGCCACCAGAGTGTATGCAGCTTCCGGTTTTGGCTACGCGTCACTCTCACTCCTTATTTGTTTATGTGTTGGTGTGTGTAGAACTTCCCCTGCATGCACAGCAAACTACCAATCACAATCATTCTTGATCAGATCACAGCAGGCCCCGCCCCGCTAGTTTGCAGACCATCAAAACACTGGTAAAAAATGAGCGAGGCACAGAAGGACAATACCGGAGAGAATGAAGATTTACTTCCAAGAAGCTTCCTATAGTTTAATGGGTCGTAACAAATACGTTTAATCTCTTGGATCCCTTACCACTCTTCTTCATTCACAGATGAACCCCCTTATTTGAGGGTAAGCAACATGCCAAGACCGGAAGCAGCAGCCACTCTGGTGGCTACCATTAGCAGCTAACCTTTGCTCTGCGATATTTACATAAAAATGGAATTATGGATTATAAATTAAATCATTTTTTTATACAGAGACGTTAAAAACCTATGGATTAACCGATTCAGCCGCGTTTTTTCTTTCTCGTTTTAATGCCATTGAACACGTCTTTTGATCAGATTGACAGCTACGGTGAGACGATCTCCCTAGAAGCTCCGTAAAGGTACGTGTTGTGATGTCTGTTTGCTTCCCCTGTCCGAGTTCAGATCACTCAGTGATGATACTATATACCTAAATAATCTGTGGAACCTCAGCTTTAATCGGATATCTTGTATGTGCAGCTACGATAAGTAATAAGGGTATCTTTTATCTTGAGTTCTGTGCCAAAGTGCGTTAGCATTTTTCGCTCAGGGGTCATTTAGATGCTTCTTATGAGACTTGTGTTTTGTTTTGGTAAAAATAGTTTGTATCGTCAGTTAGCTGAGATTATTTCCGTTAATCTGGTATAACACATTAATAGGTTCTTAAATATTACGATCCCCTGAGACACTGTCGTGAAAAAAAAAAGTAAAGTACCCGCGTGGACTTTGGGGCTTAACAGGTTAAAAAAACCGCAATATATACCGCAGGGGGGGGGGAAATCGCGGTGTCAGTTTTTTTCAATACCGTGCAGCCCTAGTAACCACATAGCGATATTTAACTGAAAATACTAGGGAAATGTTTACTCTGAAGGTTTCTTCCACACTTGCCCCTGCTAACATCTCAGTAAATGAGCTAGTAGATAATTTTAATTCAAAAATAAAAATGTTATAGATGCCATTGCTCCAACTAGGTTAACTGAAGTGACTGGCAAGAAAATATCTCCATGGAGAAAGGCCATGACCGTGAGAACAGAAAAAAGAGAATGTCGAAAAGTTGAACGTAGGTGGAGAAAAACAAATCGCCAGGTTCACTTTGAAATCCATAAAGAGAGACTTGGCTTTTAGAATTGAAAATTGCACGACAATCTTTCTTCTCTGACATCATTGCCAAAAACAAAAACAATGCACGTGCCTTATTCGCTACCGTCGACAGACTAACAAACCCCCCAGTGGCAGTAGCCTCTGAGCTTCTATCCACCAGGGCGTGCAATGATTTTGCCTTCTTCACTGACAACATTCAGAGAATCAGACAAGCAGTCAGTGCCTCTGCATCAGGTACAGCAAATGTGTTGTCTCTGTGTCCACCTAAAATCAATTCAAACACCATGACACAGTTCCATCAGATTAATGATAAAAACCTAGAGGACATTATACAACATCTAAAATCCTCCTCCTGCT
Organism: Pogonophryne albipinna; assembly: GCA_028583405.1. NCBI lineage: Eukaryota > Metazoa > Chordata > Actinopteri > Perciformes > Artedidraconidae > Pogonophryne > Pogonophryne albipinna. Next base: position 45,309,016 of record CM053244.1, on the reverse strand, counting down.
GCCTTGATATTATTCCAACAGGATTGTTCCAAGATGTTTTTCCTTGCATGGCCTCAGATCTACTTCATATAGTAAACAAGTCTCTTCACTCAGGTGTTTTTCCACAGGCTCTGAAAACTGCAGTCATCTCTTAAAAAAGAATAATCTAGACGCTTCAGTAATGAACAATTACAGGCCCATATCAAACCTCCCATTTCTAGGTAAAATCATTGAAAAAGTTGTTTTTCAACAGTTGAGTAACTTCTTGCATTTAAATAGCTGTTTGGATGTGTTCCGGTCAGGACTTCGTCCAAACCACAGCACTGAGACTGCTCTTGTAAAGCTCTTCAATGACATCCACTTATGGCGCATTTCCACTGCAGGGCCTCGCACGGCTTAGTACGGTATAGGTAGGCCTGCGTTTTTATCCTGCGTTTCCAATACAGTTTAGAAACTGGGGCAGTAACTATAGTAACGCAGTGTAGGCGGAGCCGTGACGTCATCTTCAATGTGAACCACAAAACCAACATCAGCCGTTAGCACTCAGAGCTCACAGCTCCTCATATCTGTTCAGAAACTAGACAAAAGTACAAACCACAGACTGTCTGTGTCATGGCGAATACAGTCGCTGGTTTATTTATGTCTGTAGGCCGTTGTTGTGAGTGTGGACGGTCGGAGCTTATAGTGCGTTAGCTTAGCCGATCTCCATTCAGAAAACACACATTTTAAAAGGTTTCTCGTCTGCCGTCTGTCTGCAGACTTGTCAAAGCATTAATTCATGATTTTTACTAACCGGTATCAGCATGTTGTTACTTCGGCAAAACTGCTCCACCTGTTAGAAATCTGCTCAAAGATTGTTAGTCACCCTGTCAGAGACTTTCTGACTCACAGACCATAATAACCTGAGAGGCTGTCCAACAGCATCATCTGGGACCCAAAGCATGCTCTAACAGAGAATCTGAACTGCTACCATCTAATGGAGATTCAATAAAGTCAGCCTGAAGCATCCTTTGTGCTCCAGTCAGTCCTCTCAGTAAACACAGAGCTACAGATCAGATGCACGCTGAAGGCTCTTTGAGCAGCTCTCACTGATCCTGCTGTTATGTTACATGTTAGTTGTTTGTTTCTCATGTATTGTGTTTGTCTTATGTATCTATGTTGATGTTACACATGGAGCTGCTGTGATGCAAGTCACATTTCAGACTTGATCTGACAATTAAAGAATCGTAGACAACAACGTTCTAACCTCTATCTAACCATATTGTGCATTCATATTGTATATTTCAAACAGGTTGTGATCTTTCATTTGGGGATAACAGTGTTAGGCATTCGTGAGGTGCAACAACATTAACATGAACCTTTCTGTTGGCTGCTTGTTAGCAGACCCTCCACCAGTAAATCGATTACAGATGGCGTCGTGCTCGCAAAAATAATAATGAATGGGTCGGGAAATATACTTTGGTGGCCGTTAAACCTGGGCGGGCCAAGGAAAGTCTATGTGAGGGAAACCCTGGACTTGAATTTTGAATTGAGCCGTCCCTTATAGATACTGTGGAAGCTATTCAGTATTTTTTACATTTATTTAATGTATTTATTTGTTATTTTGTAGAATTAATTTACAGCCATATTATTTGAGTTAAGTTGTGTTCCAGCTAGTGTTAATTTCGTTGACTAAAACTATGACGAAATATGTTCGTCAACAACCTTTTTTTCCATGACGAAAACGAGACGATGACGAGACGGCACCGACTGCAGTAAACGATAACTGTAACGAAATCATGCAATATCGTTGACGAAAAGTGACGAGACGAAAATGTAGTTTACTAAATAAAAACTATGCCAAAATCTCTCTTTACTTTCGTTGACGAAAAATGAGGAGACGAAATATTATCAAAGATAACGTTACATCTCTGATAGTCAGTTTTTCTCCCTGCAGTTCCATTTCCGGTGCTGCGGCTGGGCAGCAGCTGTGTCTGTGATGCGCGCGGCGGTAGATTTGAATTACACCGGGCAGCGGCAAAATATGAACTGTCAGGAACACTCGGGTCTAACTCATGGTCTAACTAACCTTATTTAACAGAAAATAAAATGGCAACAACAGGGCTTGGGAGCAGTGGTCGCACTCGCGTTAACCGAATACCCCCCCGTCAGCGCGAGTGATTGATAAATTGTGCACTCGACGGATAATAATGGATTATGACGGAAATGTTACGATCCTGTCCGTCAAAATTACTGACAACTAAAAAGTCTAAAGCCACCACTGCTTGGGAGAAAGAAACAATGTGATATTTGGGCCCATTTTCGCTACAATGAGGCGGAGAAAAAAAGCGAATGCATTGTTTTATCAGAAGGGAAGCAATGTGGCCATAACACAGGTAAAAACACCACAAACCTGACCAGATACTCTCTGCAAAGCTTCTTAATCATTCAACCTGTGTTTTTCATCAAATAAGGACAAGATATAATCTTATTTATTTATTTATACTAAAATGACAAATTATTGGTTTTGGCTAGACTAGTTTGACTGAAATGTTCTATATAATCTGATGACTAAAAAAGACTCAACAGTTTTCATTGACAAAAAGTAGACTAAAATAATTAGTTTTCTTTGACTAAAATAAGACTAAAATGCTCAGACTTTTAGTCGACTAAAACTTGACTAAATAAAAACAGGATGAAGGTGACTAAATATGACTAAAACTAAAAAGGAAATTTAACACAGGACTAAGACTAAAACTAAATTAAAAAATAGCTGATGAAATTAACACTAGTTCCAGCTAAAATGCTTTTATTTTGAAGGTGAAGGGTCAATTTGGGCACACAGCTGGGTTTATTTAAGTCAATCAGGGCACAGCAGCAGTCAGTGGGCACCGGGAAGGTCTATGGTTTTTTATCAGTATCAGGGCTGAGTTCACCAAACATTTCAACACCTTTTGCTGTATTGATCTTGCCAAGGTGAAGCTAATAAATACCATAAAAACGTCGACGCCTTGTCTGGACAATGGACTCATTACCAACTCATGATCTGCGTAAGATCCACTATACCTGGTGCCTCAGTGGCCTTTTGAAGTTGTATTGTTGTTGACAAATAGCCACTACAGATACTATCTCTTTACGTATTAGTGATGGGAATCCCGGCTCTTTTTAGTGAGTCGGATCATTTGGCTCGGCTCACTAAGAAGAGCCGGCTCTTTCGGCTCCCAAACGGCTCTTCATGTTACCACAGTTTACCAGAGCCTCAGTTTCGCCGCTGCGAGGCTCCGGCGCTCGCAGTTCACGCGCGTGCTCCACTAGCACAGGAACACGCTTTGCTGGCAGTGAAAAGAATCCCACCAGACTCCTTTGCCCCTCCAACAGAGGGATGTCCTTGTCCTTTTTCGTCATTTCAAGCGATAAAAACTCTTTTGGACGCCCTCGGCTCGAGTTCAGGGCGTTCCGAGCTGAATAAGGGCGTCAAATGACGGCAAGACGCCCGCCTGGCGGAAACGCTGGAATTAGGAATATATTGTGATGAAGTGCACACTGACCTGAGCTCCAGGGGTCTCCTTGTTCTCCTCCATGCTGCTCTCAGTTCTCCTTCTCCGGATGGGTCTCTGAAATAATCAACACTAGATAGTAAACTAGAATGCTTTTCAGCCATTAACCTTGAACAATTAAATTCAATGATTCTCTCTTCTAAATCCATCAACGTGTATGTTAGACCCAATTCCAACTAAGCTGTTGAAGGAAGTTTTTCCATTAATTAGCACTTCTTTATTAAATATTATGAATATGTCTTTATTATCAGGCTATGTTCCACAATTATTCAAAGTAGCAGTGATAAAACCGCTTCTTAAAAAGCACAACCTCGATCCAGAGGTTTTAGCCAATTATAGACCTATTTCTAATCTTCCGTTCCTCTCAAATTCTTGAGAAAGCAGTCGCAAAACAGTTGTGTGATTACTTAAAAAACAATGATTTATTTGAAGATTTTCAGTCTGGCTTTAGAACACATCATAGCACAGAGACAGCTCTGGTTAAAGTCACAAATGACATTCTAATAGCCTCCGACAAGGGACTTGTCTCTATTCTTGTTTTGCTCGATCTCAGTGCTGCATTTGATACTATCGATCATGATATCTTATTGCAAAGACTAGAGCACTTAGTTGGCATACTGGGAACTGCTTTAGGCTGGTTTAGGTCCTATCTATCTGAACGCTCTCAGTTTGTACGTGTCAATGATGAATCTTCCACGCAAACCAAAGTTAGCCATGGAGTGCCACAGGGCTCAGTGCTCGGACCTATTTTGTTCACATTATATATGCTTCCGTTAGGCAATATTATAAGGAATCATTCTGTAAATTTTCATTGTTATGCAGATGATACTCAACTATATTTATCAATCAAGCCTGATGAAATTAATCATCTAAATAAAATTCAAGACTGCCTCAAGGACTTAAAAACGTAGATGACCTTAAACTTTTTGATGTTAAACACGACCAAAACTGAAGTTATTGTACTTGGCCCGAAGAATCTACGAAACAAATTATCTAAAGATATACTAACTATGGATGGCATTAATTTGGCCTCCAGTGAGACTGTAAGGAATCTTGGTGTTATATTTGATCAGGATTTATCCTTTAACGCCCACATAAAATCAATTTCAAGGACCGCCTACTTCCATCTACGTAACATTGCAAAAATCAGGCATATCTTGCCTCAAAACGATGCAGAGAAACTAGTCCATGCATTTGTTACTTCAAGGCTGGATTATTGTAACTCTTTATTATCAGGGTGTACCAAGAAGTCAGTCAAGTCGCTTCAGCTGATTCAAAATGCTGCAGCTCGTGTACTAACCAGAGTTAGGAAAAGGGACCACATTACTCCTGTTCTGGCTGCCTTACACTGGCTCCCTATAGAACACAGGATAGAATTTAAAATTCTTCTTCTCGCCTACAAAGCCCTTAATGGGCAGGCGCCATCTTACCTTAAAGAACTCATTATACCCTACTGTCCTACTAGGGCATTGCGTTCCAAGAATGCAGGGTTGTTGGTTGTTCCTAGAGTCTCTAAAAGTACAATGGGAGCCAGAGCCTTTTCTTATCAAGCTCCACATTTGTGGAATCAGCTTCCAGTTTGTGTTCGGGCGGAAGACACCCTATCCGTTTTTAAGAGTGCGCTTAAGACCTTCCTTTTTGATAAAGCTTATAGTTATAGTTAAGTATAGCTGATTAGATTCAGCCCCTAGTTTTGCTGATATAGGCTTAGTTTGTCGGGGGACATCTTACTTCTTCCTTCTCTCCGTCTATACCTGTGTACTCTCATGTTCCGATTAACCCAGCTTTCCCCAAATGTCTTTCTTTTTGGTGTCTATATACGCTGGGATCCGGAGTCATGGATGATCCTGCGGTCCTGTGTCCTGCATCGCGAGCCCTGGATCTTGAGTCGTGGCTGTGGTCATGGATCATAGGTCCTGGATGGATATCCTCGTGGATTCATCTTCCTATTATACACACATGCATTTCCAAACATTTGGACTACCTATGTTGCAAATGTATTATCTTTTCAATTTACACACGGCATCTATTGCACGTCTGTCCGTCCTGGGAGAGGGATCCCTCCTCTGTTGCTCTCCCTGAGGTTTCTCCCATTTTCCCTTTAAACTGTGGGTTTTCTCTGGAAGTTTTTCCTTGTACGATGTGAGGGTCTAAGGACAGAGGGTGTCGTATTGTCATACTGATATTTTGTACAAACTGTGAAGTCCACTGAGACAAATGTAACATTTGTGATATTGGGCTATATAAATAAACATTGATTGATTGATTGAACACAACTACAGCTGACACAAAACAAGACAACTCAATACAACTGACAGACCACAACAAAACTAATCTACAGCTACTTCATAGGTTTATAGCAGAGGTGAGAAGTAACTAAGTACATTTACTCAAGTACTGTACTTAAGTACTATTTAGAGGTACTTTTACTTTACTTGAATATTTCCATGTAATGCTACAGAGAGAGCGCCTCTTCAACCCCTGTTCATACTAGGAAACAGCAGTGGACAGCTGCTAAAGGGAGAATTACAAACAATCCTCCTAAACCACCAAGTGTGCCAATCCAGAACAGATACGCTCCGCTGACCGAGAACCGGAGATCTCTTTCTGAGACCTGGATAACCTGTCCTCTTCACACAGCAGGGTAAGGACCAATAGCTACTCCAAAAGTAAAAGGCTAGAGGGAAAGCTAACGACTGGGCCTGAAACTCTGATTGTGGGTGACTCTGCTGTAAGAGATGTAAAAGGTCTGTGTAGTAAGAACAACACCAAAGTACTCTGTTTTCCCAAGGATGTGGTCTCTGACTTGGCTGAGAAGATCCTGCATATTGGGGCTGAACATCCCACTGTGAAGAATGTGGTACTAAACATTGGAACAAATGATGTTGTGAAACAACAGTCAGAAGTGCTGAAACAAGACTTTAAATGTTTGTTGGAAACTGTCAGCTCTCTAAATGCAGAGGTGTTCATCAGTGGCCCTCTACCGCCAGTCAGAAGAGGAGTGGAGAGATTCAGCAGATTGTTTGCACTGAACACCTGGCTTTCAACTGTCTGTACTGACCATTCTGTCCATTTTATTGACAATTTTAACTTTTTCTGGGATCGCAAACATCTTTTCAAGGCAAATGGAGTTTGCCTGAACAAGTCAGGAGCGAAATTGTTTATCTCTAACATATTCAACTGCCTGCGTCATCAATCTGTTCCCTCTGCCAAGGACAAGCGGCAAGAGGAATCAAAACAGGAGAAAGACACAACACATCGCGCAGAAAACCCTGAAGAATTATCACTGCACCCGCCTGAGGAATGTTCTGATTATGGGAGACAAATGAGACACATGGAGGAGTCTCCACTGCCCGTCACCCACCAAATGTCAGGTCTTTGGCAGGAAAAACATTTTTAATCAATGATTTTATCACTGAGCACAATCTCGATTTTATGTTTTTAACAGAAACTTGGATTGAACAAAATAACAGTGCAGCTGTTCTTATCGAATCAACCCCTCCCAACTTTAGTTTTATGAGTCAGGAAAGAATGCATAAGAAAGGGGGTGGAGTTGCTATTCTGTTCAATGATTCCCTTCAATGCAGGAAGACATCTTATGGGAACTTTGATTCTTTTGAATATGTGGCCCTTCAGCTGAAATGCTCCTCTCGAGCTCTGTTCCTAAATATCTATAGACCACCCAAATACTGTGCAAGCTTTTTTGATGACTTTACTGAACTGCTGTCTATAGTGTGTATTGACTTTGACCGTCTAGTCATTGTTGGTGATTTTAACATCCATGTTGACAACCCCCAGGACAGAGGGGCAAAAGAACTGTTTTGTGTTCTTGATAGCTATGGACTGACTTAGCATGTGACGGAGCCCACGCACAATAAGGGGCACACTCTGGACTTAATTATCTCAAAGAGTCTGAATATCTCTAAGGTTGAGGTGACTGATGTTGCACTCTCTGACCATTCCTGTGTTTTCTTTGAGTGCTCTATTTCTGCTCACAAAATCTTTCAAAAAGAGATAACCACAAAGTGATATTTAACTGAAAATACTAGGGAACTGTTTACTCAGAATTTTTCTTCCACACTTGCCCCTGCTAACATCTCAGTAAATGAGCTAGTAGATCATTTTAATTCAAAAATTAAAAATGTTATAGATGCCATTGCTCCAACTAAGGTAAAGGAAGTGACTGGCAAGAAAATATCTCCATGGAGAAAGGCCATGACCGTGAAAACAGAAAAAAGAGAATGTCGAAAAGCTGAACGCAGGTGGCGAAAAACAAATCTCCAGGTTCACTTTGAAATCTATAAAGAGAGACTTGGCCTTTATAATTTGGAATTGAAAAACGCACGACAATCGTTCATCTCTGACATCATTACCAAAAACAAAAACAACGCACGTGCCTTGTTTGCTACCGTCGACAGACTAACTAACCCCCCAGTGTCAGTAGCCTCTGAATTTCTATCCACCAGGGCGTGCAATGATTTTGCCTTTTTCACTGACAAAATTCAGAAAATCAGACAAGCAGTCAGTGCCTCTGCATCAGGTACAGCAAATGTGTTGTCCCTATGTCCACCTAATATCAATTCAAACACCATGACACAATTCCATCAGATTAATGATAAAAACCTAGAGGACATTATACAACTTCTGAAATCCTCCTCCTGCTGCCTTGATATTATTCCAACAGGATTTTTCAAAGATGTTTTGCCTTGCATGGCCTCAGATCTACTTCATATAGTAAACAAATCTCTTCACTCAGGTATTTTTCCACAGGCCCTGAAAACTGCAGTCATTAAACCGCTCTTAAAAAAGAATAATCTAGATGCTTCAGTAATGAACAATAACAGGCCCATATCAAACCTCCCATTTCTAGGTAAAATCATTGAAAAAGTTGTTTTTCAACAGTTGAGTAATTTCTTGCATTTAAATAACTGTTTCGATGTGTTCCAGTCAGGCTTTCGTCCAAACCACAGCACTGAGACTGCTCTTGTAAAGGTCTTTAATGACATCCACTTAAACACAGACAGTGGCAGAACTTCAGTGTTAGTATTATTAGATCTCAGTGCTGCGTTTGACACTGTTGACCACAGCATATTACTAGACCGACTGGAAAACTGGGTGGGACTTTCGGAAACAGTTCTAAATTGGTTTGAATCCTACTTAAAGGACAGAAACAACTTTGTTTCTATAGGTAAATACACATCTGAGTTGACAAATATGACATGTGGGGTTCCTCAAGGCTCCATCTTGGGGCCTCTTCTCTTTAACATCTACATGCTACCACTGGCTCAGATAATGAAAAACAACAAAATAAGTTACCATAGCTATGCGGATGACACACAAATTTACGTAACAATTTCACCAGGAGACTATGCTCCAATTCAAACACTGAGTAAGTGCATTGAACAAATCAATGACTGGATGTGTCAGAACTTTCTCCAATTAAACAAAGATAAAACTGAGGTAATGGTTTTTGGAGCCAAGGCAGAACATATAAAAGTTAGCGCTGAGCTTCAGTCTGCAATGTTCAAAACAACAGATAAAGCTAGAAATCTAGGTGTAGTCATGGATTCTGACCTGAGTTTCAACAGTCACATTAAAACAGTTACTAAATCAGCCTACTATCACCTAAAGAATATATCTAGGATTAAAAGACTAATGTCACAACAGGATTTGGAAAAACTTGTCCATGCTTTTATCTTCAGTAGACTGGACTACTGCAATGGTGTCTTCACAGGTCTCACTAAAAAATCTATTAGAAAGCTGCAGCTGATTCAGAACGCCCCTGCTCGAGTCCTCACTGACACTAAGAAAGTGGATCACATCACTCCTGTTCTGAAGGCTTTACACTGGCTTCCTGTGTGTCAAAGAATAGATTTCAAAATACTGCTGCTGGTTTATAAAGCACTGAATGGTTTAGGCCCAAAATACATTTCTGACCTCCTGCTAAATTATGAACCATCCAGATCTCTCAGGTCTTCAGGGACTGGTCAGCTTTCTGTCCCCAGAGTCAGAACTAAACATGGTAAAGCAGCGTTCAGTTATTATGCTCCAAATATCTGGAACAAACTCCCAGAAACCTGCAGGTCCGCTGCAACTCTGACTACTTTTAAATCCAGGCTGAAGACTTTTCTTTTTGTCGTTGCTTTTAATTGAACTATTCATATCTTAGAATGCACTGTAACTTTTATCCATGTATTTTTTTTTTTTTAATGTTTATTTTATTAGCTTTTCTTTTTAATGACTGATTTTAAATGCCATTTTCTTAATGTCTTTCATTTTTTTTGTAAAGCACTTTGAATTGCCTTGTGTTGAAAAGTGCTATATAAATAAACTTGCCTTGCCTTACTTTGTCTGCAACAATAGGAGACAGTAATAAAGCTGCTTCACTGAAGAGGAGAAACTCACAGCTCCAGGACTCTGTAAGTCAGGAGGAGACTAGAAACAACAAGTCAATAAACTGAGGATTCATCCTGTAACATAAAAGGAGTTACCTAACAGAAACCAGTATGCTAACGGTAATAAAGAAGAGTTACCGTACTAAAACAATATGCTGAAGGTAAAAGGAGAGCGTTTACTCAAACTAAACGGTATGCATATAACTTATGAATATACTGTGGGATAAATAATGTTAGAGAAAGTAATTATTAAGGTATCACACACACACACACACACACACACACACACACACACACCTACCTGGGGCTGCATTCATAAAGCTTCTTTTAGAGCTGCTTCTGGGGACACTGCAGAGGAGAAAATTATAGAAAGGTCAGATAGTTATTAACATTACATGCAAATGACTTTAACCATTACGATAACAAGTTGGTTTTCTCTGTAAATTATTATTAATACAATACAAATATTTAGATATAATTCATCATAATCTGTGTAGCAACTTACATTCTAACTTACAGCTCACAGTTTGTTCACTTTTATTTCATTAAAATGACTTTATTCACATAGAAAGTGACATTAACGGTTGTTTGAACCACCGTTACAACGCTATCTGTGTCATTAACTATCACTAAGTTAACACAGAAAGCAAACATTAGCAAGTAAGACTGTTTAATGTACCCCATGTATACAGTATTTTCTGTATATTGTGTATTCTTTAGATACTCTAGTGATATGTTTCCTGTGTGTAAACTTGCTGCTATTGCTTCATTTTTATTATATCTTATTGTATCTTTTAAATATGCTTAACTTGTGTAATGCCTGAAAACACTTCTGCTGTGACACAATCATTTCTCAGTTTAAGGTAAATAATTATTTAAATAAAGTATATCTATTTATCTAATGAGCTAAACCGTCGCTTAGCTTAGCGTTAGCTAATAACTGAAGAACCCCATTCATTTCAATGGGAAAAATGCTGCGTCACAGTGAATGGCGATGCTAATAAGCATATATTTAAAACTATATCTATAGTAAAGAGCACCAACACAACAACTCAAACTGTCTTAAAGACAACTGGTGTAATAAATAACTAAAATAAAGTCAGCTTAGCATTACAAATCAACTGTTACTCACCCAGAGCCGAACTGGAATAATAACTGTAGCTGTTAGCTGTTAGACTTTAAGACTTTAGCTGTTATCCAATAGCTTTTAGCCTTTATTTAAAGATAATTTGAGACTATTTTTGGCGCACATTTTAAAGTTTTTTTGTGAGTTTCTTTCTTCCAATATTACAGCTGTGTTAAATAAGATAACTTCTGATTCGTGATTAACTGTAAGCTAAGCTAACAGGTGTAAATACACTTAATGAAACCTCTGCGTGTGTTTAATCCACTCACCTTTTCTTCTTCTTCTTCTTCTCTTGGTTTTTCTTCTTCTTCTTCTTCTCTTGGTTTTTCTTCTTCTTCTTCTTCCGTGTTTATTGGCGGTTGACAAACCAACCTGTAGGAGCATTACCGCCACCAACTGGACTGGAGTGTGGACAAGAGACTAAGCAGAAAACAATAAACAAAACAAAACAAAGAACCAAAACTCAAGATTACTTTAAATTTATCAATTTCTCTTAGAAACTTAATAATCTCACAATATATATTGCCTGATGTTTTCCCTAACAGCCCTAATAGCGACAAGTCATGGAATGTTGCTTTCTTCAGTGTCTGGAAAAGCACATTTCTCTGAGTACTATATTTCCTGCAAAGCAGTAAAACATGCTCAACAGTTTCTGGCTGGCTGCAGTGTATACACTTTCCGGTTGGATGCTTTCCTATTATACTTAATGTATGATTGAGACCTGTATGACCTATTCTCATCCGAGAAATTACATTGTCCTCCCTTCTTTTAAACCCCATCTTCCTTCCATCCCCCACATACCTTTGACTTTTATAAAGATGTCTTCCTGTATAACTAAGGTCCCAATGATCTTGCATATTTCTGTATGAATGTTTTAACCTCCGCTTTGCTGAGTGGAACTTCTATGTCTATGTTCATACTTCTGAGTGTTTGTTTGGCCAGGATATCCACCTGTTCATTACCCTCCACACCAACATGAGCAGGAACCCAGATGAAACGAGTTGCTATGCCTTTGATTTGCATTTTATATAAAATTATAAATACTTCATTTATTATGTCCATTCTAGATGAAGATCTACCTGATCGTATACTCGATAATGCTGAAAAGCTGTCAGATGCAATTACACTATTATGTATTTCTTTCTCCTCTATCCATTTCAATGACAGTACCAATGCCAACAACTCTGTGGTGTATACTGACACATGGTCTGTTACCCTTTTCTTTATATGTGTATTACTCACTGGGATATAAACTGCTGCCCCTGCACGCCCTGTCTCTGGATCTTAGGAACCAACTGTAAATATGATTGTTGAGTCTGAGTGATATCTTGCAAAAATAATTCTGGACTATGCGCCTCTTCTTCTTCTTCTTCTTCTTCTTCTTCTTCATGCTGGGAGATTTTGAGGTGTGAGAGAAAGAGAAGAGCGAGACTTTTTCGTTATATTTTCCGTTTATTTTGGTGTAATGGGTGTTCATTTAATATAGTTTATCGGTGGTGGTTTGATTTGCTTTACTTTTCGTGCTTTTTGGTGGTGTTTGCGGGGTGTTTTGTGGGCTTCTCCTGCCGGTGTCTCGCCGGCCGGCGGACGCCATGGTAAATGGGGAGTAAAACTCACGCGGAAGCACGGCATTAAAATCTCAGCCGGCTTCCCATGCACTGTGGAGGAGATCGGGCTGGCTGTGGGAGAGAAGGTCGGGCACAGCAGCATTAAGTCCCTGGCGCGGATGAACAGCGCAGTGATGATCTCTCTGGATCCGGTGGAGAAAGTGAACCGCGTCATCGAGACGGGCATCACGGTGATAGAAATGTTTGTTCAAGTACAGCCGCTGATGCTTCCCGCAACCAAAGTTGTACTGTCTAATGTCCCTCCCTTCATAACTGATGAGTTCCTCAGTAGAGAACTTTCCAGACACGGGAAACTTGTTTCTCCCGTAAAAAAGATGCTGTCTGGATGTAAGTCTCAGTTACTGAAACACTAGTGTCTCACCGCAGACAAGTGTATATGATACTGAACAATTGGAATGCGGAGCTTAACCTCCGTTTTTACGTTAAAGTAGATGATTATGACTATGTGATTTTTGCAACATCATCAGTTATGAAGTGTTTTGGTTGCGGGGAGGAGGGGCACACCATGAATGCCTGTCCGAGGCACGGGGATCAGGCTCCGCCTGGTCGGGATGACCCACAGGCTGGGCCGTCCAACGCGCCAGCGGCGAAGTCGTCCAACGCGCCAGCGGCGGAGTCGTCCGCCGCTACGCCGGGACCACCCGCGGCCGCGCCGGGGCCGCCGGCTGTGCCAGGGCTGTCCGTTGCGCTGAGACCGCCCGTGGCTGCGCCGAGGCGGATTGCCGCGCCGGCGGCCCGTGCGCCGGTTGTAATGGAGCAGCAGGTGGCTGCTGCTGAGGGAGGGGTGTCACCCACGGCGGCGGCCGCTACGGTGGTGGTGGGCCCCCCTCCGGAGGCGGCCGCTGCTGCTGACGGCAGCGCTGCTCCTGAGCAGTCGGCGGTGGCGCGCGATGTGCCGTCTCGGACGCGGAGCGGGCGAGGGCGCGCTATACAGCGCGGTTCTGCTGCTGTGCCCGACTTACGGTGGTGGTGGTGTTGCACAGGGTGTGGGTGTGGGTGATTATGTCCAGGAAAATGAGGTGGTGGTTTTGTGTGAAGCAGAAGAAAAGGGGGATGGGAGAAAAAACGATACAAATACAAATGGTGAAAAAAAACCTGGAATAATCAATGAACCACAAGGTGATTTGGCAAAAGAAAATGTAGGGACAGGTGAAGTCAGTAAAACACAGGAGGAAGATATAGATAGGGAAACACATTTGGACAAAACAAGAGAGGAGAAGAAAACATGGGGTGAGCAGGTGGAGGTTGCTGATATGGAGGAAGAGGAGGTGGCAACAGAAATTATAAATAAAAAAAAGACTGCTACTAAACGCAGGAGAAATAAAAAGGATGTACCAACCGTTGCAAAAAACAGTAAAGTAGTGAGTGAGGGAAAGGAAGAAAGAGAGCAAGAACAGGCGGATGAGAGTTGGGATGATTGTGTGTCTGACAGCAGCGATGTGCCAGGTTTTTTGAGCAGTAGCCAACAAAAAAAAATGTACTCAGCTGAAATGATAAAAAATTACCTGGTGCAGACAAAAAACCAACATAACGTAATCATAGAAGAATATTTCCCAGATTTGTCCGTTTTTTGTGCCTCAGCAAGATTCCACATAAGCCAGAAAGAGCAGTCTGTCCTGGATGAGCTGGAAATATACAGACTAAAAAGAATTGTTACTAAAGTAAGGAAACAAATGGGCAGCGTTGATTTTAAAAACCTCAATGTCTGTGTTTAATTTATTTGTTTTTATTTTTGCTTTTAACATCTCACTTGAAATGGATACTTTTAGAGTGGGAAGTTTAAATGTAAATGGAGCCAGAGAGGAAAGAAAGAGGGCTTTAATATTTCAGACTGCAAAAATAAAACATATCGATGTCCTCTTTTTACAAGAGACGCACAGCGACATTTTTAATGAGACGGACTGGAAGAAGGAGTGGGAGGGGGAAGTCATTTTAAGCCACAACACCTCTCTTAGTGGGGGGGTGGGCTTCCTCCTCTCCAAGTCTTTTAGTCCTGTCTCTCTGGAGGTCGAGCACTTTATCAATGGGAGGTTGCTTTTAATAAAAGCACGGTTTGACCTTTTTACAGCTGTTTTTATAAATGTGTATGCTCCAACAAACGGTACAGAGAGGAAGCTGTTTTTACTCAAAGTTAATGATGTTTTAAACGGGTGTGCCACGGAGGATTTTTTATTCTTGGGTGGGGATTTTAATTGTACAGAAAATGCATCTTTAGATCGCAACCATGCAGAGCCGCATCCAGCATCCCAGCATGCTCTGAGGCAGCTGGTCCACTGGTGGATGTATGGAGAAGGATGCACGCAGACAACAGGCAGTACACCTGGTCCCACATCAGAGAGAATAGAATCTCATCAGATAGACTACATCGTTTTTATTGTTTCAAGCATCATTTTAATACTTTTAAAATGTGCAGCATATCACCTGCTGGTTTTACGGATCACTCTTTGCTTTTATGTAATGTTTTTATTAGAAATGTTTTACCCAGAAGTGCATGTTGGCATTTTAAAGAGGCCCTTATTTATTTCTGGAGTGTTTTTAGGCAGAGGAAGGGAGATTTTAGCAGTCTTAGGCAGTGGTGGGACCATGGTAAGACTGAGATAAGATTGCTCTGCCAACCAGAGGTTGCGCTAGACTTTTTCGCTGCCCGTCATTTTGACGGACAGGATCGTAAAACTTCTGTCAAAATCCAGAATTACCCGTCGGCCTTTACACAACTCTGACCGGGGGAAAGCATGTTCGTGAACTGTCAACGGGGCGCAGTTCACATGCGCCGTGTTATGCATGGCTGCTGCACCTCGCGGGAGTGTGCATAGCGTAAAGCCAAAACTCACAGACATTTCAATGATTTGTACGGCACAGTTAGGTTTGGAAACGGTATGATTTCCTTTTTGGAGGGCATGCATAACACGGCATAACACCGGAGCCTCGCTGCGGGGAAACTTTGGCGCTGTTCCGAGTTTGTTCTATCCGTCATTGTTAAAAAAAATCCGTCATAGACGGAAACTATTCGGTTAACGCGACCTCTGCTGCCAACAGCACACCCTCAATGTCACACAAGACATCATTAGATCTATGAAAGACCTGGAGTGATATCGTGGAACTAGAAACAATAAGTGAGACCACAGGAGATCGAGGATATATTCAAATCCTCAAAGAGAAAAAAATGGCTTTTGCCAACCGGCTGGACGTTAAAGTTCAGGGTGCACTAGTCAGGTCCCGGTTCCTCAACACTAATGAGATGGATGCTCCCACTAGCTTCTTCTTCGGCCTGGAGAAAAAGAATGGGCAGAGGCGAGTGATCCACTCACTGCTGTCAGACACAGGGCAAGAAATAACAGAGCCAAGCCAGATCAGGAGGCGAGCTGTGAGCTTTTATTGCACCCTCTACACAAGCGAGTATGAGGAGGGGGAAACTCTGTCCGAGGGGTTCTGCAACGAACTACCTCAGGTCTCCGAAGAGACCAACTCACAGCTCGAAGGGCCGTTAACGATCCAGGAGCTGCAGACCGCCCTGCAGTGGCGTGCACAGACATTTATAGGGGCAGGTGCTCAAGAGAAGAAAAAAGGGCACCTTCTGAGTCGTCGTGGCGGTCGCGCCGAAATTGTGCGCAAAAATGTGCCGAATATATAAAAGCATTTATTTTAATTGTGTAGCAGTCAGTTTATAATTTTGGCAGCACTGTTGAGCATTATGAAAATGTATCTTCATGCCTCTTAGTATTTTTATAATACTTTTCTACTTTCACTTGAGGAACATTTTGATTGCAGGATTTTTACTGTAACAGAGTATTCCTACACTCTGGTACTTCTACTTTTACTCAAGTACAAGATCTGAGTACTTCAACTTTTACTCAAGTACAAGATCTGAGTACTTCTACTTTTATTAAGTACAAGATCTGAGTACTTCTACTAACGTACAATATCTGAGTACTTCTACTCTTGTACAATCTCTGTACTTATACCACCTCTGTTTATAGCCTATGAAAAAAAACGAAGGCTAAAGCTAACGTTAGCAGATAGTGACAATGCTAGCTAGCTAGCTAGCATTGTCACCCGACAGGCAGGAAGACTCGAGCACACAGCTCGCGCTTCATATATTAAAAAATAACACCATGCGCTTCATGATGGCACATAACAGCTCGCGACCGCAGATTATTTCGGCGATTAGATAAAATGTAAATTATATTTGACGCAACTTAAGTTACATTTCCATGACTTTTCCAAAACTTTGGGAAAAATATTGTTTTCCATAACTTTTCCAGGGCCTGGAATTTGCATTTTGAATTTCCATGACTTTTCCAGGTTTTCAATGACCGTACGAACCCTGTATAGTTTAGTTTGGCATCTGATTTAGGGGATTAAACAATACACTCGTTGTATTTGTTACCTGGTGGTTACTTACTTGGTCGTCACTAGGGCACTTTTAATCGTGTTGCTGCGTGCTGCTGCACCACACACCCGCCGTGGCCTGTCTGACTGAGTGACTGACTGTCAGCTCTGCTCGCTCACGTTGAGAGCAGGGAAGGGAGGGGCTGCAGCCAGGGCATGTACGGGAGTGCCGCGGGGCACGTGTGGGGATGTCTGACAAAATTACAACGCGCATTTGGGGCATTGTTGTATACATGGGCGTCGCAGCCATTATATGAGGGTGGGACAAGTCCCCCCCACTTTTTCAAATGATTAGTTTAGACCCCCCCACTTTTACCATGTGGAAAGTCCGTGAATCGGTCCATCCACTCGCCGCACTTTGTAGAGCGCTGTGTCAGTGCTTCACTATCAAATCCATTCCACTTGCTTATTGAGAGAATGCCCAAATCAATTAAACTCCGTACCATGTTTTCACTGCTACTTTGTACCAAGGCAGATTCTCCCATAGCGCGCGCATGTTCAAGGAGTGTTGTCATAGTTGGACAGCTCAGACCTGTTGTATGAAGCGATGCCGGTAGCGGAGGTAAGGCACACACACCAAGTGTTCAGGACATTGTTAATACAGCGAAAATCAAAGCTGACGATCTCTTGGTTTGATATGTTTTCTCCCCCAGACAACATGGACATACCAGCTGATAGCAGTTAATCAGTTAACAGTGATGGCGGCGGCGGCGGCGTTTCACTTCTGGAGAGGAGTTTCGTCTTTATGTCATGATAGAGAGATACAAATACTGAATGGTTTAGATGAGAAAAGGCATCGAAATGCCAGGTTACTAGTATTTATCATGTAAACAGGGAACATGAATAACCCCATCTCTCTGTGCTCATGTAAACACCATGATGTAGAGACGCAGTGTGTTTTACTGGAGCCTCAGTTCGATAAGAGATTATTTTCTGAGTTCTTTAACTTCGGTACTCTCTCTCAAAATGGTAATGTGCATTATGTTTTAATTATAATTCTTATCATTCAGAAGCTTTTTGTGTGTGTTTATGTTTTACTGAGTGCTTATAGGCAATTTCCATCCCAGTATTCAGTTAACTGTTTATTTTCTGTGCACATTACATAGACTAGCTAATATTCTACCTACTGCTTGGGACTTTGAGTCTTCAAAATGTCCAATGTCACAGACTGGGACTTACTTTAGAGTCAGTTGTATTTACATTCAGTATGACTTGTTATGATTGAATGTGAAAGAGTATACTGCTCAATAAATAATGATCACTTCACCACCTCTCTTGACATCTAGGCGCTTGAGAGTGAGTCAGAGGCAGAACACAGGGACAGTGGAGAGAGGTCCGTTGCTGAGGTGAGTGATGAAAGGGAAATGGCAGTTTAGAGTAAATTGTGATGTGGACTCTCATCACAGAATGTTAAGGAAATCAGTGGAGATATTGAACAGGAAACATTTCAGTCAAGGGGCATCATGTGACCAATATAGACAGAAGAGCAACATTTATTTGAACATTTAAGTCAATGATACCATTCCTAGGTGAACTTAACATCTGTATGGAGTCAGATCAGTCTCAATATTAATAAATGCTCACAGAAGGATTCACACATGTATTTTGCGATTTATATATAAATGGCTCTCCACAACAATATCTCTCAATGCACTCACAAATATTTATTGTTGTTTATAAATGTACAAAAAATTGGCATTTAAACTGCTTTTTATTAATTCAAAGACGGCTCTGAATTAATAATCAAATATGTTTCCTTTCTTTACTACTGGATGAAATTACAGAATGTACCCATCATTTCCCTCATGCTAGTATAGCCACATAAAAGTATCAAACCACCTGTTAAAATGCACCAGAATACAGAAAACCCCACACCCCCGTTAAAAATGTCCCCCCCACATTCAGGATGCTTCCTACGCCCATGGTTGTATATATTAGAAGCTTTTAATCCAGAATTGATCGATGTTACCATGAGCCACATACAGTACACTGTAAAAAAAAAAAAATGTAAAAAACGAACTTTCAAAAGGGCACATTGCTGTCCAAAGGGCAAAACGGGCAGGTGCTCAAGCACTACCTAGAGTCTATGTGTGCACGTCCCTGCCGCCCTGCAAGGCATGCAGGGACGGCGGGCTCCTGGTATCGACGGCCTCTCCGTAGAGTTTTACAAAGCCTACTGGGACGTCTTGTCACATGACCTTTTAGACGTTTTTAATGAAAGTCTGGCCTCTGGCTCGATGCCGATGTCCTGCAGGAGAGCGGTGATCACGCAGCTACCAAAAAAAGGAAACCTGCAGGATATCAAAAACTGGCGCCCTGTGTCTCTGCTGTGTGTGGATTACAAACTTCTGCCCAAGGCTTTGGCCACCAGGCTGGGGAGGGCTGTGGAGCAGGTCATCCACCGGGACCAGACCTACTGTGTGCCCGGCAGGTCCATGGTGGACAATGTCCACCTAATTCGAGATGTTTTGGAGGTCTCCAGCTCATTGGGAATTAATACTGGTCTGATTTCTCTAGATCAGGAAAAGGCTTTCGACCGCGTTGAGCACAGCTTCCTCTGGAAAGTAATGGAAAAGTTTGGGTTCAGCGCTGGTTTCATAGCCAAGATCAAGGTGTTGTACAATAAGATTGAGAGTGTGCTGAAGTTCAACGGTGGGCTGTGTGCTCCTTTTAGAGTGTGTAGAGGGGTCCGGCAGGGCTGTGCTCTGTCTGGCATGCTCTATGCACTCTCCCTAGAACCCCTCCTCAAACTGCAAGGGCTGTTTTTACCTGGTTTTAGTGGAGGCATGATTTTATCAGCATATGCAGATGATATCATTGTTTTTCTTAGAGACCAAAAAGATGCAGACATTTTAGTTAACATCGTGAGGGATTTTAGTTCAGCATCGGCAGCGAGGGTGAATTGGAGGAAAAGTGAGGCCCTCGCTGTCGGTGAGTGGAGTGGCGGTCTCCCAGTTCTTCCCCAGAACATGATATGGAAGAAAGATGGGCTAAAGTACCTGGGTGTGTTCCTGGGTAATAAAAGCATAGTCCTGAGGAACTGGGAGGACGTCATAGGAAAGATAGAGGGAAAGCTGTCCAAGTGGAGGTGGCTGCTCCCTCAGATGTCTTTTAAAGGTAGAGTGTTGGTTTTAAACAACCTTGTGGCATTCCAACTGTGGCACCGTCTTACCTGTGTGGACCCTCCCTCAGGCTTGTGGACCCTCCCTCAGGCTTACTAGCCCAAATACAAAAGAAGTTGGTGGATTTCTTTTGGGAGGGTCTACACTGGGTGCCACAGGGGGTGCTGTTTTTATCTAGAGAGAAGGGGGGACAGGGCCTTATCCACCTGGCCAGCCGAACAACCACTTTTAGGATACATACAGAGGTTTACAGAGGTATCTGACCGGCCCAGCTGATTTGGTGTGGAGAGATGTGAGCAGCTGCATTCTCCGACGCGTGAGTAACCTGGGGCTGGATGCTGCTCTGTTTTTAACTGATTTAAACATTTTAAAGTTAAGTGGGCTACCTCCTTTTTATCAGGGTGTTTTTAAATCTTGGGCCCTTTTTAACCATAAAAGGTGTCCAAAGACTGACTCTCTGTACTGGTTGTTGAAAGAGCCTCTGATTCACAAAGCTAGGTTGGACGTCAGCAGCAGCGAAACACCCGGCCTGACGGTGGCGCTGTGCCGATCCAAGACCCTGTGCCTTCAGCAGCTGGTGGATGCAGTGGGGCCGGAGTTGAGCGATGCCCGGGCCTTGGGCTGTCTGCTGGGTCTGCACTCTGTCCGGGTGGCCGAGAAGATCCTACAACTCTGGAGCCAGATCCTCTCCCCTGATGAAAAAAGACTGTTAAGGAGCTACGGACAGGGAAGAGCCAAGCCGGACCCAGCAGACCCTTTCCCGGAGATCTACCTGAGCCCAGGGCTCGGAGAACTGACCGGCCCCCTGCTCAAGGTCGCAAACCAAGGACAAATGACCATCCACACAGTTGACAAGAAAACAATATACATGAACATTGTAAAGACGACCAACAAAAATGCACTGAAGGACGGGGCCTCCACTGTGTGGAGCACCAGGCTGGATGCAGGAAGCGGACCAGGCCCACAGTGAAGGATTTTATACAACCCTCCCATTAAAAAACGTACTGCCGACCTCCAGTGGAGAATTTTACACGATGCCATCGCCTGTAATTCTTTTATCTCCATTATTAATCCTGCTGTTTTTAACAAGTGTCCATTTTGTGGTTTTAGAGAGACTGTTTTCCATGTTTTTACAGAGTGCAAGAGACTCACGGGTTTCTTCTCTCTTTTAACATTGGTTTTTAGTCTTTTTAGTATAGCTTTTACCGAGAGTGTTTTTATCATGGGGGCTCCATATAAAAAGACGAGCAAGGAAAAGTGGCAGCTCCTGAATTACCTCTCTGGCGAAGCAAAAAGGGCCATTTATTTAAGCAGGAAAAACAGGGTTGAAAATAAGAAAGGGGAAGAGGCAAAAGCGATCTGGCTGTGTAACATCAGAGCCAGACTCTGGCTGGAGCATCGTTTTTATAAACACATTGGAGACTTGGACGCTTTTAAACAGCGTTGGTGTTATGAGGATATTGTGTGTTCTGTGGTGGATGAGGATTTGCACTTTGCACAAGTTTTTAAGACATAGGTTTTAATGTATTATTTTAAGTGATTCGTTTTTTTTATTGCACAATGAAGCACTTTATTTGAAGAATGTATAATTGATCGTATGTAAATAAAGTGTTTTTGCAAAAGTCAAAAAGTCTTCTTCTTCTTCTCTCGGTTTTTGGCGGATTGCAAAGAACTTTAAAGTCACGCCCATCTACTTCCGGTCGAGGCGAAGTCCCTCATCATGGGTACCACGTGACATCACTGTATTCTAGCGCCGCCATTTTGGTGTCCGGTCACAGCAAGTCATTACAACAACAGAGAACACGGAGGAAGCAACAGAGAAAGACACATCGGCCCTTTCTCATTTCTCTAACTCCCCTCCTCGACTCCCCTCCTCGACTCCTATCCTCGATACTTAGTCCCGCCCACAGGAGATGTGAGCCGAGGAGCCGAGGAGGGGAACCGAGGAGAGAGGAGGGGAAGCAGCAGGCGGTTAGAGAAATGAGAACTCCTCTCCTCTGAGAGGTCATTTTAAAGAGACGTCCATTAATGATGACAGGAGGCACAGCAGCCCTCTGTCTGATGGACAGATGTGTTCATGACCACTTATATATTTACTGTGAATTCATTCACAGTGCGGTATAATGAGACAATAACAGGCTACAAATGCGGACACACACATATATGTATATATTTATATACATATATATACAATTTCAGAATCAAACAGAGCACTCTCATATTAACGTAACACTATCAGAGACTGGATATATCCCCCCCCCCTCTCTGGTCGCTACAATGAGGAAAATAAATGACGGACCAAAAGTTTTATTTACAAGTATTAAAAGTAAGCAGAGGACACCAAACCAACTGAGACCTGTCTGTCCGCTGCATCTACGCACACACTGTACCACACACACACACACACCTACAGCTAACAGCCTAACAGCCGTTGTGTATTTTATTATGTGAAGCACTAAATGGTTTTAGAAAAATATGGACTCTTTGTTTGTAGATATCTACTAAACTACAGCAAATAAAGAGAGTAGGCCTGTTATACTGAGTGATATATATTATACACACTGCTCTGCTTTCTGCATGGACCTCACAGCTGTTCTCTCTGGAAACATCGCGTCGCGATGAGAGCAGTTAATAAATTAATATCCAGGGGATGCATGCAGAGCTGTCATTGGCTGAGATCTGTCCGGCCGTGCGTCACGACTCTTTGAAACATCTCTGTTGCCGGAAATGCATCCACGAAGGAGCCGTGGAGGACCGTGGAGGACCCATCAGTGTATCCTCGGTTAGAGCTCCTCCAGAGAGCCTCCTCGATGCTCGATGCTCGGTCCTCGAAGTGCATTTAGAGAAATGAGATGTCCTTCAACATGGCGCGCTGAAATTCATTTCCGGGTCACGACCGGAGGACCGAGGAGTCGAGGAGGGGGATTTGATGAAATGAGAAAGGGCCATCGTGAATAATAAAGTTTGTGGATATGCCTGGGATTTGTTGTGCTGTGGCAATAGTCGCCAGAGGAACCCCGGACTACAGTTTGTATCGATCCCCAAAGACTTAGACCGTCGTAAATGACTGGCCACCAGAAGGGATCACTGGCAGCCGACATCTAACTCCAGATTGTGTAGTCAACACTTTGTTTCCGGTAAGCTCTTCACTTATTGTTATCTTTTAGCTTCTTTTGTCAGAAATAAGTTTTCTAAATACTTAGATAATTCAGTTGCCGAATAATAATTACCGTTAGCAGTGTAATGGTAACATAGCACGAGTAAAATATTCCCAGTTTTGAAAGGACTGCATTAGTTTTGCTCTGTGTTCCTTTATGCTTGAAACCGACTGCATTTGAATAAAAGACACATTTCTGTCAGAAAACTGAGAAATAAATTGCCGTTCTCAATATTATTGAATGCATGCCTTAAATTACTTGTGTATTTATATCACATGTATTATTGCTACTTTTACTTAAGTTAAGGATCGTAATACTTGTCATTATCTTATTAGGAGGCCTTATACACACATTAATATTCTACCATGTTTGCCTCTGTCTGCTTAGGAAGAAAAAATGACAACCCCATGAGTCCTGACTACATCTCCAGCCTGTTTGCGCACACGTCAGCTGGACAGCGGCAGAGAAGCATCTATGCCACCAGCAGATTTGAGCATACTCAGCAGATGAAAAGGAAACGGACTGAGACTTTGGTTCCTGATAGTGACCATGACAATGTGGCACCTTCCAGCACCAGTGATGCCACTGGGCTTGACATCACCTTAGTTGAACAGGTAGAATGTGTGAAAGATGACCACAGTTACTCTCAAGCCATTCTTAGCTCAGGTATTGTGGAACCATGCTCAAATGCAGCCTGCCAAGCTACAGTCAAGGCGTTGACAAACGAGTGTGCACGATTAAGAGCTGAGGTTAATTGTCTTAAGGACAAAGTTAATGTGCTGTCTTTCAATGAAGAAGCCTTCAAAGGAAATGATGAGATGGTACAGGAACTAACAGGCCTACCAAGCTATGCTAAAATGATGGTTGTTTTTGGCTTCCTGCCTGGGTTTGTGAAAGCCGGTCCAAGACTGACTCCCTTTCATAGCTTTTTATTAACACTGATGAGAATGAGGCTTAACTTACCTTGATATTTTTTTGTTTATTTTTTTCATATGTCTAAGAGCAGTGTTGTCAGAATGTTCAACAATACTTTAGATGTCATGTATGTCAGACTGTCACCACTTATATTTTGGCCCTCAAAAGATCAAATTCAGGTTAGTCTGCCCATGTGTTTCAGGGATCATTTTAGCAACTGCACTTCCATCATTGACTGTTTTGAAATTTTTGTAGAGAAGCCAAAGAATTTAAGGGCACTTGCACAAACATACTCCTATTACAAGCACCACAACACTGTAAAATATCTCATTTCTATAACACCACAGGGTGTTACATCCTTTGTGTCTAAGGGCTGGGGGGGACGCACAAGCGACAAGTACATTACAGAAAACTGCTCATATCTTGAGAAATGATCACCAGGAGATGTTGTTCTTGCTGATAGAGGCTTCAATGTGAAAGACACTGTGGGACTGTATAATGCACAGTTGAAAATACCAGCATTCACCAAAGGCAAGCAGCAGCTGCATCCACTGGAACTTGAATCCACAAGGGGACTCGCTGCCGTCAGGATCCATGTGGAAAGAGTCATTGGCCTGATCAGGAACAAATACACCATCCTTCAGAGCACCATCCCGCTGTCTCTTTGCCAAGCAGCCACTCAAGGACAACCTACTTCCCTTGACAAGATGGTAACAGTTTGCTGTGCTCTTTGCAATGTCTGCCCATCTGTCCACAGAATAGATACTATTTGTAAGTCGCTTTTGATAAAAGCGTCAGCTAAATTAAACAAAATGCTTATTGTGTACTCCCTTTTCTATGTATGTTGGATCTTCTCTCTATTATCTTTACAATTAATACATTAAAATGTCCAGTTTTTAACTAATAAACATCACTTTTTCCAAGTATTTGTTCCTTGAGGTTTTTTAAATAATCCTACTTATACTACCATGGGCGTCGCAGCCATTATATGAGGGTGGGACAAGTCCCCCCCACTTTTTCAAATGATTCGTTTAGACCCCCCCACTTTTACTATGCGGAAAGTCCGTGAATCGGTCTATCCACTCGCCGCACTTTGTAGAGCGCTGTGTCAGTGCTTCACTATCAAATCCATTCCACTTGCTTATTGAGAGAATGCCCAAATCAATGAAACTCCGTACCATGTTTTCACTGCTACTTTGTACCAAGGCAGTTTCTCCCATAGCGCGCGCATGTTCAAGGACTGTTGTCATAGGTGGACAGCTCAGATCTGTTGTATGAAGCGATGCCGGTAGCGGAGGTAAGGCAGTAAAAGGCACACACACCAAATGTTCAGGAAATGGTTAATACAGCGAAAATCAAAGCTGACGATCTGTTGGTTTGATATGTTTTCTCCCCCAGACAACATGGACATAAGAACATTGTTTTCAAAGAAGAGGAAAGTAAGTCTTCAGCTGGTAGCAGTTAATCAGTTAACAGTGATGGCGGCGGAGGAGTTTCGTCTTTATCTCATGATAGAGATACAAATACTGAATAGTTTAGATGAGAAAAGGCATCGAAATGCCAGGTTACTAGTATTTATCATGTAAACAGGGAACATGAATAACCCCATCTCTCTGTGCTCATGTAAACACCATATTCCCAATATGATCATAACATGTCAGACGCAGTCAGTGTGTTTTACTGGAGCCTCAGTTTGATAAGAGATTATTTTCTGAGTTCTTAGGTACTCTCTCTCAATATGATAATGTGCATTATGTTTTAATTATACTTCTTATCATTCAGAAGCTTTTTGTGTGTCTTTATGTTTTACTGAGTGCTTATAGGCAATTTCCATCCCAGTATTCAGTTAAATGTTTATTTTCTGTGCACATTACATAGACTAGCTAATATTCTACCTACTGCTTGGGACTTTGAGTCTTCAAAATGTCCAATGTCACAGACTGGGACTTACTTTAGAGTCAGTTGTATTTACATTCAGTATGACTTGTTATGATTCAATGTGAAAGAGTATACTGCTCAATAAATAGTGATCACTTCACCACCTCTCTTGACATCTAGGTGCTTGAGAGTGAGTCAGAGGCAGAACACAGGGACAGTGGAGAGAGGTCCGTTGCTGAGGTGAGTGATGAAAGGGAAATGACAGTTTAGAGTAAATTGTGATGTGGACTCTCATCCCAGAATGTTAAGGAAATCAGTGGGGATATTGAACAGGAAGCATTTCAGTCAAGGGGCATCATGTGACCAATATAGACGGAAGAGCAACATTTAAGTCAATGATACCATTCCTAGGTGAACTTAACATCTGTATGGAGTCAGATCAGTCTCAATATTAATAAATGCTCACAGAAGGATTCACAAATGTATTTTGCGATTTATATATAAATGGCTCTCCACAACAATATCTCTCAATGCACAATATTGTTATTTTTGTATATAAATGTACAAAAAATGGGCATTTAAACTGCTTTTTATTAATTCAAAGACGGCTCTGAATTAATAATCAAATATGTTTCCTTTCTTTACTACTGGATGAAATTACAAAATGTACCCATCATTTTCCTCATGCTAGTATAGCCACATAGAAGTATCAAACCACCTGATAAAATGCACCAGAATACAGGAAAGGCGACCCCCACACCCCCCGTTAAAAATGTCCCCCCCACATTCAGGATGCTTCCTACGCCCATGTATACTACAATGCATCTGCAAGTATTAGATACAGTTATTTATTGCACAATCTACAGTGTATGAATATGTAAGCTTAATGGGTAAACAAAAACCTGACGGAAGGTTGTAACAAGAGGGCGTGTTGGATTGCTTCATTCTCAGAACACCAGTCTTATGAACACCAAGAAGAAGCTGGAGACTGACTTTGTCCAGGTCCAGGGTGAAGTTGATGATGCTATCCCCCCACTTGTTACAACCTTCCTTAAGGCTGTCAACAAATAGGGAGGCCACACGGAGTTAAATGCCAAATATATGTTTATTTAACAGGTTAACGAAAAACACCTCTGAGGAATATTGTACGTAAGAATCAGACTGTCAGCAGTGTGTGGAAGTGTGTTGTTATTTTATTTTGTATTTATTTGAGTGAATATTCACAGTTAAATAATAATTAAAAACCCAAAACAAATATTTTATGTTTTGTGAGTAGGGGAGAAGGGGGTAAATTGAGCCAGTGGGTAAGTTGAACCACCCCCTGTAACCAGGCAACGCCTTATAGTTGTAATCAAGTGACCAGAAATGATGCAAGCTCCATCCATTTCTCATTGCCTGTGAAAGAGAGATCCTCATTGTGGTATAGTAAGTAAACATTTTTACAAAAAAACGTTTTTTGCTTGTCAAAGTAAATGTTCTAGATGTCAGCTATATCGGCTGTCATGTCAAAAAAAAAGTATCCAGGTTTAAACACATATATTGTATATGTTGATGTGTTGGCAGCGTATTAAACCATGTGAATCATTAAGCTAAAGATGACTCTGAATTTTAATGCTA
Organism: Pogonophryne albipinna; assembly: GCA_028583405.1. Classification (NCBI taxonomy): domain Eukaryota; kingdom Metazoa; phylum Chordata; class Actinopteri; order Perciformes; family Artedidraconidae; genus Pogonophryne; species Pogonophryne albipinna. Next base: position 45,281,273 of record CM053244.1, on the reverse strand, counting down.
GGCTATTTTTTCTAAAATGGTGGCAATGGGGTAAAGTGAACCATGGGCCCTGGGGTAAGTTGAGCCACCTTTTCAATGGAGAAATGAATGAAAGTAGGCCAAGTTGATAATAAGAGCTCATTGTAGGCTACATTTAAAGTTGATTTTACCCTGTGTTTGATTGGTAAGATGTATAAAATTGTATCACCATTTGTATGATTACTTTTCCTTTTAACATGTTAAAAAAAATCAATCAATTCAATCGAAATGTATTACAAATATTTGAAAAACTAAGCTTGTATTTGGTTTGTTATTTATTATTTATAGTTACCTTTAAGATTTGTTGTAGGTATGCCCAGGTTTGAACAGGTATGCCCAAAACCCGGGGCAAGTTGAGCCACAAGACCACTTTTGTTTTTTAAGAAGTAATATTTTCACTGCCCTTGATCAAATATGAATTATTATCATTGCCATTGATAGGAGACATCCTGAATTATAGGCGTGTGTTTTCATTTTTACTATGTGTAATTTCTCCTTGCTTAGAGGACAGCATAACTAACAAATGGCTCAACTTACCCCACTCTCCCCTACTTGTACAGTAAAGTTCAAATACAGATTATTTCAGTTCATCGAAATGCTGCACCTTAATGTTTATTTTATTATATTTTGTATTTATGAGTGAATACATTATTTACAATTTAATAATAATTAAAATAAATAAATATTTTAAGTTTTTTCAGCTGTACCGAAAACGCACCGAACCGTGACCTAAAAACCGAGGTACGTACCGAACCGAAATGTTTGTGAACCGTTACACCCCTAATGAACTTGTACAAACTATTTACATGAAAAAAAAAACATTTACAAACGTAACTTGGGAAGATCTCCCCTTTTTTTATATTGAAGTTAAAAGCCTCAATCTGGTGCACTCTGAGAGCAACATTAATAGACCTATGGATACAGCTCTCAACACCCATATTTGAAACGTTTTTTTTTTTTAAAGTCAGGAGGTTGAAACTGTAAACAGATTTTCTTTTTCTTTATGGGTATTTTACAAATCACTCCCCTTTCAAACTGTATTCTTGTTTTACAAGCTAGCTAACATTTGCTATTGTTGTAACTAGTTAGCTAGCTTAATAATACATTCATTTAAAAGCCTATGTAAAGTGTATTTGTCAAGTAAAGGTTGATCAATTGGTGACGCCATGCAAAGTGATGGCACTTCGCTCTCTAACTGAACACAAAACAAAGCGATGTTAAAGCGTCCTTGAGCAGACGAGGCATAAAGTGAATTAAGTGGCGTTATCTCTTCCAAAAGCAATGAGGACATTAATAATCTCAGCTACCCATACAGCTAAGAGAAGGTATACCTTCCAGTATCTCCTCTCCGCCATGTTCACTTTTTTATCTCTATAGAGATAAAAAAGTGAACATGGCGGAGAGGAGATACTGGTGTGTTACTTGTAAAGAATTGTGTATTTAAGTGATAGAGTGCAGTGTGCTGGCAAGGGATTATCTCACTGGGCTCCGAACCGGCCCTGGAACCGTGTTGGTGTGAAAGGGGCATTAGGACCTCTCAATCAACTTTAATCCAAGTGTTTCAAATGCAAATGTTCCCTTTACGCTGACGATAGAGTGAGATATTGCTCTGCGTTTACCCCGAATCAGGCTCTTTGTGAGCTCCAGACTGCTTTTAACACAAAACAACATACCCTGTGACTAAATGCTGACCAGACAAAGTTCATGTTGTTCTCGAAAGCAAAATCTAAATCCTTGAACTTCCCTCCTATCGTATATTTGTAGAATTTGAGATTGAAGCTGAGGTTCAATACGAATGGAATTATAATTAGTGATTCTCTCACCTTCAACACATTTGAGAATAAAAATGAGTCTTGTTTTTCTTTCGAGACCAAAAACCGACTTATTACTGCAGCCTTCATGTCAGTGCTCTGGTGATGTATGGATCAATCTTTTACATGTCTACACTCTGTGGATAAAAATAAATTAAAATGTAAAGCCATATTTAAAAGGAGGGTCTTGAGTTGGCTCTCTGCTGCCCTCAGGTTTTCTGGCAGGCTGTTCCTCAATCGAATGAAGATTAAAACACCTTCCTTACTAACTGCCTATATATCCTCACTTGTACTCTTCTGTATCGACATGTTCCATCGTTACAGAAAGTCTTTTAATTTTTATGCAGAACAATGACTTCTTACCACCAAAAACAAAACATGCACACAAACTTTACCTCTAATCAGATAACTGTTCACCATCACCAAGGAAGCTCGACAGCGGCTCTTCTTCCTCCGCAGGCTGAGGAGGTTCAAAATGGACTCCAGGATACTCTGCAATTTCTACAGGTGCTCCATAGAGAGCATCCTGACCTTCTACAGATGCACCATAGAGAGCATCCTGACCTTCTACAGGTGCACCATAGAGAGCATCCTGACCTTCTACAGGTGCACCATAGAGAGGATCCTGACCTTCTACAGGTGCACCATAGAGAGCATCCTGACCTTCTACAGGTGCACCATAGAGAGCATCCTGACCTTCAACCGGTGCACCATAGAGAGCATCCTGACCTTCTACTGGTGCACCATAGAGAGGATCCTGACCTTCTACAGGTGCACCATAGAGAGCATCCTGACCTTCTACAGGTGCTCCATAGAGAGCACCCGGACCTTCTACAGGTGCTCCATAGAGAGCATCCTGACCTTCTACAGGTGCACCATAGAGAGCATCCTGACCTTCTACAGGTGCACCATAGAGAGGATCCTGACCTTCTACAGGTGCACCACAGAGAGCATCCTGACCTTCTACAGGTGCACCATAGAGAGCATCCTGACCTTCTCCAGGTGCACCATAGAGAGGATCCTGACCTTCTACAGGTGCACCATAGAGAGCATCCTGACCTACTACAGGTGCACAATAGAGAGGATCCTGACCTCCTACAGGTGCTCCATAGAGAGCATCCTGACCTTCTACAGGTGCACCATAGAGAGGATCCTGACCTTCTACAGATGCACCCTAGAGAACATCCTGACCTTCTACAGGTGCACCACAGAGAGCATCCTGACCTTCTACAGGTGCACCATAGAGAGCATCCTGACCTTCTACAGGTGCACCATAGAGAGGATCCTGACCTTCTACAGGTGCTCCATAGAGAGGATCCTGACCTTCTACAGGTGCACCATAGAGAGGATCCTGACCTTCTACAGGTGCACCACAGAGAGCATCCTGACCTTCTCCAGGTGCACCATAGAGAGCATCCTGACCTTCTCCAGGTGCACCATAGAGAGCATCCTGACCTTCTCCAGGTGCACCATAGAGAGCATCCTGACCTTCTCCAGGTGCACCATAGAGAGCATCCTGACCTTCTACAGGTGCACCATAGAGAGGATCCTGACCTTCTACAGGTGCACCACAGAGAGCATCCTGACCTTCTACAGGTGCTCCATAGAGAGCATCCTGACCTTCTACAGATGCACCATAGAGAGGATCCTGACCTTCTACAGGTGCACCATAGAGAGGATCCTGACCTTCTACAGGTGCACCATAGAGAGGATCCTGACCTTCTACAGGTGCACCATAGAGAGGATCCTGACCTTCTACAGGTGCACCATAGAGAGGATCCTGACTGGCTGCATCACGGCCTGGTACGGCAGCTGCACCGCCCTTAACCGTAAGGCTTTACAGAGGGTGGTGAAAACTGCACAGCACATAACCAGGACGGAGCTGCCATCCATGGAGGACCTTTACTCCCAGCGGCTCAGGAAGAAGGCCCTCAGGATTACAAAAGACCCCCATCACCCCAGCCACAAACTGTTCAGTCTGCTGCCGTCTGGCAGGCGGTACCGCAGCATCAGGACTAAAACCACCAGACTCAGAGACAGTTTCATCCCGCAGGCAATAAGACTATTAAACACCTGAACTGTTGAAAGAACATCCATAACATTCCTCTGTTTGCAACTTAGTAATTATTTATCTAATACATCATTCCAATAACTTGCACATAGACTCTTATTGCACTATTTCACTTTTTTAAACTATTTTTCTTTTTGTATTTACTATTTACTTGCACTATATTTTTCTGTTTATCTGTGTTTTGTGTTGCTCTGTTGGAGAAGCCTGTGACCTAAGATTTTCATCGGCATAACTACTCTATTACTATGCTATTTACATTTGACAAAATAAAGGACCTTGAACCGTGTTACCTTTCTAGCTAGCTTCTTAGATGGGTATATTGTTAGCTAGCTAAGATATATATAGATACGATAGATACGATAGATAGAGAGCGAGAGAGATGGATAGATGACTTCTTACCACCAATCAAAACACATGCACACAAACTTTACCAACACAAACAAACACACCGTGAGATTTATCTTATGAAAGGAAATGAGATGGAAAGAGTTCACTCCCTCAAAGTGATCCCTCTTGAAAAATAATCATTACCTGTCAAAACATTTAGCACACAGCAGACCCCGACTATGTGGAGTCTTCTATTTTAGTCAAACAGACAACATGTTTCCAGCTAGGTGTGTCTATCACTTGTTCAAATGTGAACTCACTCCCCATCGTCTCCACCCTCTGCTCGTCTTTGAGGACAAACCTCAGCGGGGAGAGGGAGCGGAGAAGAGGGGCAACAGGGTTTGTTTCCTAAAACTAGAGAGCAGCTTAACACGTCAACTCTTCATCATGTTTCCAGATGAAAAAGAAAATGTGGGCAAAGAGAAACAAAGGAAATGATGTCTGTTCTGCAACAACATACAGTACACGATAAAGTGCTGCTCTGAGTGTTATCAGGCGTGGGGAGTAACAGATTACATGTAACGGGATAATCAGGATACAAGAAAAGTGTATTCCCTGCAGTTACATCAAAAAAGACGTAATCAGATAACTGTTACATTTCTAGCGATATAGATAGCTAGAAAGCTAACATTTGCTAGCTAGCTTGTTATGGCGCGTTTCCACTGCAGGCCTCGCTCAGCCTCGCTCGGTTTGGTTAGGCCTTATTAGGCCCGGCTCACTTTAATGCTGCGCTTCCATTACAGTTTAGGAACTGGGGTAGTTACTATAGAGAACCGCAGTGACGCGTCCTAAAACGCGGAAGTAAGTTAGCATTTTTAGCACTTCCGGTTCCTTCGTCAAAAAGCAATGCATTTTCTCCATAGGGTTTTGGAAAATAGCTCGAAATAAGGTCTGTGGTTGACACAAATTTAAGAGATAAATCACGTTTTGTTCTACGACAGTAGATACATCAGCAGTGACCCCACTGGTGATTTTTGAAGAGTTTACGTGTCTGAAAAACGATGGTTGTTACCAAGTGGCTGAATAGGACTACAGAAGTTGTCGAGGCCGTTGTACGTCATTACGCCGAACACGTAAACACTCCCGCTAAGTTTGTTTCCCCCTGTGTTCTGCTTGAAAGCAAGTACCTGCCTATCTTTAGTATCTGTATATCTATATCTGACCATTAGAATCTGTATTTTTGAAATTGTCATTTTTAACACCGTAGTTTTACAAATTATAGAACAATTAATTACCAGTGTTTTCCAATTTTACTGAGCAGTTCGTTTAGTTGGCTAACGTTAGCTAAAGCTAGCGCTACTAGTTAGCTACGCAATGGTTTGTTGCTTTGCCAGGGTTGCAGCCACAGGTCTTCGCATGAAACGTGCTCGTTCTATCGTTTCCCGGCCAATGTTTTCCAAAGGAGAGTCTGGATTCGTGCCATGAGGTAAGCTGACGTTACATTTTTGTCCATGTCACGGTGAAATTTAAATGATGGGTAGTGACTGTATCGCCGTTTTAGAGATGGCACTGCTGAAAAGACCGCAACATAAGTAAAGATAATGAATACATCCTATTAAAACCTGTGTGGCTTATATGATAAGTCTAATTAGTACAAGCAGCATAACGTTTCACCATGTAACTAAAGATTGTAGTCAGGGAAATCAGTTTGACATATTGAACTAATAACAAATCACCTCTGCCTGGCAGAGAACTCTCTGCTCCATAGCTTCTCTTGGACGTAAAATCACATGTACATTTTACATTTATATTCATTTTGACATTTATAAAAATGTCAAAATAGTGAAAATGTTCACGAGACTTATCAAAGTGCAAGGTTATATCTTTAGATGTTTTGTTTTAGCCTATGTACTGTATGTCTTAATGCTCTTATATGTGACGGTGTGACTTCCATGAAACTAATATTTTATATCTTCCTAACAGACGAGCTGACAGGAAACCTAACACTCTAACAACCACAACATTGCAAAGGCGAGTAAATGTAAATTAAAAACGATTCACAATTTCTTAATTTCTTCTTCATTCTTGCAGTGACGTGAAGCTGACCTTGCACTTGGTGCCAGTAAGGACGTTCCTCACGCAGGCTGAATGTTTCTCCCTCCTTACTGACACAGAAGCCCTTGATTTGCAATGCTTCACTAATTGTCATTTCCCTGGCTCCGTAGGGACACTTTACCTCCAGCACAGCGGAAGACCCTACCAGACCATCTGGAGATGCCCCCAACACTCCTGATTGGGAGAGCCACAAACCTGACTCATGGACCTGCATCTGGGTTGCAGTGGTGAATGCCCTGACGCACATTCATTCATAGTCCCCCACTGTACAGACAAAACACCATCAAGGGCCTGCTGTTGCCCTAGCACCCTGGCAATAAGGGAAGCAGTCACACGCTTTGACCTCAGGACAGCTCCAAAGTTGCTGGCAGTCAACCTTCCTTTCCTGAACAAATGCCAGTTTGTGTTAGTTCGCTGACCAGTGGTAGCCACCTGAATTGCCCTCTGTTGCTCCTCAGACAATGCCATGCTTGCCACAATTGCCTCAGGTCCCTGATGCCCAACAGATTTGAGAATTTCAGGAACAGTAAGTGTTTCCAAGCTGTAGTGTTCCTCTTCTGGCTCGGGGGAGAGAAGCCAAGAAATTCCTGAGAACCTGCCCCAGAGTCTGTCCCTCAGCCAGTCACGATCTTCGGAGGTGGGCTCTCTTGTCAGCGGGTTGAATTAGTTATTGGTTGGAGGAAATAGCTCCTCCACTGAATGCGTACGTTTAGCTGCCTTTGGCTTCTTCCACTGACAGGGGGTGTCAGCTGAAATTATGGGTGGCAAAGATGGCTAATGCAGCCGCATGACTGCATTTCCATTCTCCACATGGGCATTCACATTTTGTGGAGAGAATTCCCTCTTCTCCTGTAGATACCTGTGGTGGTGGGATTGTTTTATTATTTAAAATATATTTACATTTGTAATGCCTTCCCAATTATCCCTTTAATTGTTTATAGCCTACTGTATGTTTATTTCATGGATATTTCTGTGTTTTCTGGTGTGTAATATTTGTAATAAAGATTTCATGTGACACATAAAATGGTTTTGTTGATGGGAATTAATGGGAATAAATTAACTCTAGGTTAACGGTACTCTTGCTATCACTACTCACCGACACTATAAACCTTGTCCCTCATGCTAGCCCTGACAACACCGGTAAGCACACCTTCATCTAGGCTGCACTGTTGTACGTGTCCTGACTTGTAGTGGTTCTCTCCTCTATCTACACTTCTTGTCATCTTTGTAAAACGATATCAGACTGGTCATTGACAGCCATGACTTCTAGTTAAATTCAGTGTGGCTAAAATGAAAAGCTTTGTTAAAATATGCAAGCATGCGGAAGTCAAAGTCAGCTTTATTGTCAAAAATTCTACATGTGTTATACATCCAGAAATATCGTTTCCCACAATGTGACATGTATACATAAAACAAAACAAAAAGGGCCTAGATAAACGTGGTATACATTAAACAAACAAAAAAAGGGCCTAGATAACCGGGGTATACAGTTTAAAATGTTAATAATATATTTAAAGTGTTCAAAGTGCAGTTTCAGTGCAAGTCAGTTGAAACGATCTTAAGTTGGCGTGACATTGAAGTCGTGCGACCCTGCTGCTGTACTAGCTTGTAGTTCGTTTAGTTCGCGACTAGATTTATGATTCAAAAATTATAAAAGTAGGGTTGACATGTGGAGATTATCCAGCTGAACAAAACGTGATCCCTCTCTTAAATGTGTGTCAACCACAGACCTTATTTTGAGCTATTTTCCAAAATCCTATGAAGAAATTGCATTGCGTTTTTGACGAAGGAACCGGAAGAAGTTTACTTCCGGGTTTTAGGACGCGTCACTGCGGTTCTCTATAGTAACGTAGTGTAGGCGGAGCCGTGACGTCATCTTCAATGAGAGCCCCAGAAAAACAACACAGTCGTTAGCGCTTAGCACTCAGAGCTCCTCATATCTGTTCAGAAACTAGACACAAGTTAAACAAGTACAAACCACAGACTGCCTGTGTCATGGAGAATACAGTCGCTGGTTTATTTATGTCTGTAGGCCGTTGTTGTGAGTGTGGACGGTCGGAGCATATATAACGTTAGCTTAGCCAAGCTCCATTTAGAAAACATGCATTTTAAAAGGGTTTTTCGCCTGCCGTCTGTCTGCAGACTTGTCAAAGCATTAATTCATGGTTTTTACTAACCGGTATCAGTATGTTGTTACTTCGGCATCATTTTGAAACGTGTATTACAATTAAATCACGGTCAAATATGTTCATCTTGTTGTAGTTGTAGCCCCCTTGCCAGCGATTCTCTCTCTTGTTTAGCATACTCAGCCCGACTCAGCCTGGTTGTTCCTGGCCCTAGAACCACAATTTTATGGGGCCAGAAAAACTGTGAATTAGGACCCGCTAGCCGGTACTAGGCCAAGTGGAAATGCAACCAAAAACGGGCCCCGCACGGCTCGGCACGCTTAAAGCGAGCTCCGCGCTGCAGTGGAAACGCGTAGGTATGGGTAGGTATTGTAAACAGGGGGGGGGGGGGCTCTGTGTGGAGATCTGGGGGTGGGGGTGCATCACATAATTCGGCCTTAAAGGTCACCTAATATGCAAAATGCACATTTTGATGTCTTTTATATAAACATGTGTCCCCGGTGTGTCAGGAGACAAAGTGTCAGAAAATAAAACCCTCTCTCTTTTCCTCCGTAACCCACATCTCTAAAAACTGGTTATTTGACTTGATGTCATGGTGCATACATAAAAGTAAAACAAAAACAAAAAAAACACAGATAGAGAACTATTTTAAGAAAACTATAATAACATTAAAAAATAATACAAATAATACAAAATATAGTAAACTTTGATAAACCGGCTCGAGATACACTTTTTGTTATATTCCATGGAATGTTCTTAACATCCCGATAATAATCCATTAAAAAAAATCATCAGTGGAAGCCGTCGCGCTGTAAAAAGCACGACCAATCATCTGAGCCGGCTAAAGTAACTGGATGGCCTACCTGCCTGTCAGCCTTCCATCTGGGCACAAACTGATCTCGTGCCCTCATTGGTCATGTGCGCATTCGTGTGTGTTGGAGGAGGGGCTCTGTGAGGAAGTGGCAGATTTGTTCCGGTTGTGTATTTTCAAATTCTAGCGCACTCGAGCTGGTTTCTCCAAAATTACCTACCCCACCTTTAAGAAGTACTTTATTTGATATTATTATATTATATGATATAATCAGGCGCCATCTGCATAGAGCTTTATCTGGGTCTTCTTTCATGAGCCTTTTCATGTAGGCTACTGGCAGAGGAACGGAGGCAACCAGGTGACACCTTTCTCTGTTTCCTGTTTCACAATCAGGATGTGGTCAGAGTCAATGCATTGGTGGCAAAAACTGTGAAAACAAAAGAGAGAATTCAGGCACATCTACCTATAATATAAATGTTATTTTAAAGGTCTCCTATCTTGCAAAATGCACTTTCGGATGTCTTTTATACATAAGCATGTGTCCCCGGTGTGTCAGGAGACTCACAAAGTGTCTGAAATAAAACCCTCTCTCTTTTCCTCCGTACCCACATCTCTAAAAACAAGGGAACAACGATCCAGATTTGCTGCGTCATGACGACATTACTAAAATGTGGGCTGGCTTTACGTTGAACTCCTGGCAACATCCCGCCCAAGCGGCAAACTCTGGGCCACTTCCGGGATGCGAATCAGGAAGTGCCTCAAACTGCAGTTCATCTAGTGGCCAGTAGGAGCAGTCTGCAGAAGGGAGCAATTTCCATAGACCCCAATGTTAAAATGCCCAACTTTACAGCAGAAATAAACACGTTTACATCGTGGTTTCAAAACATTTTATTCTCAGTAGTTAGATTCCCCATTCCTGTCTATGGATCCTGGAGTGAATTTGTTCTCAACTCATCTGTTTAATTAATATTAAGCCTTAAAGTTATGCATATATTAGGGTGTGGTCACATTGAGTGACAGCTCTGTCAAGTGACTGCTGCTGCTAGCTTCTTGTCTCTCTGCTAGCTGCTCCGTGAAGCTAGCTACAGGGGGACTCTGCCTGCTCAGCTCATCCAGGAAATACAACTTGAAGCCGGCCGTGGTTGTTTGTTCTTCATGCTTATATATCGGACTATTGTGACTCGCTCTGCGGTTGAAACAGACGGTGCATGAATGCGATTTTGCGGTAAGTGAAATCCGAGTACTTATTTATGTGTTAATGATTTTAATCAGAATGTTATGGCTTGGGTTAGCGTGTAAGCGAGTGGTAGCTACATTGGTGCTAACAATGCTAATCGTAGCCTCCAAGTTAAAATCATAGACTGTATATATAAAGGTTAAAACGAAATAGACAAGTGTTAAGCGTTAAGTGGGATAATACTGTACAACAAACGGCTTCTGTTTGAGGTTGATAAAATAAGGTCATCCTTGTAACTTAGAGAGATATTTTATTATGTAGGAACTGTATGCATCGCTAATGTTAATTTAAATTGGCTATGCTCAAGTATGTAGACAAGCTAACGTCGAAGTAGTGTATGTGAAATCAACCTCACAATAAGATGTGTGTATATTTCAAATAATAATGTCATATTTCAAGATGATTACTTAGATACTTACAATATGGTTGGTTGAGCTGGAGTTCATTATTGAGCTTACACGTTAACGTCACAGTCATCTGAAGAATGAACCCAAACCTTGTTGTTTTTATTAATTGCATTACCAAATGGGTATCAAATAAACAGTAAGCATTGGGAACACAACTTCCAAAGTTACAGTAAAATAAAAAGGACCCTGACTCGGACAATACACAATCCAACATGTTCAACAAAAGAGAATCACAGGTGTGGCATATCAAGATGCTGATTAGACAGCATGATTATTGCACAGGTGTGCCTTAGGCTGGCCACAATAAAAGGCCACTCTGAAACGTGCAGTTTTGCTTTATTGGGGGGGTCCGGGGGGGTCCGAAAACCAGTCAGTATCTGGTGTGAGGGGTAGGGTTACGGGTAGGGTTAGGGTAATGTTGTGAATCGAGTGGCCCATGGTGGTGGTGGGGTTATGGTATGGGCAGGCGTATGTTATGGACGACGAACACAGGCCACTCGATTCACAACATTACCCTAACCCTACCCCTAACCCTAACCCTACCCCTCACACCAGATACTGACTGGTTTTCGGACCCCCACAGACCCCCCCAATAAAGCAAAACTGCACGTTTCAGAGTGGCCTTTTATTGTGGCCAGCCTAAGGCACACCTGTGCAATAATCATGCTGTCTAATCAGCATCTTGATATGCCACACCTGTGAGGTGGGATGGATTATCTCGGCAAAGGAGAAGTGCTCACTATCACAGATTTTTTCAGATTTGTGAACAATATTTGAGAGAAATGGTTATTTTGTGTATATAGAAAAAGTTTTAGATCTTTGAGTTCATCTCATGAAAAATGGGAGCAAAAACAAAAGTGTTGCATTTATATTTTTGTTCAGTGTAGATTCCATTAAACAATACTAAATACTAGATCACCTACACATCAGTTAAGTTGAGGGTTTTTTCCATGCAAAAAGTTACATCTAGATATTTAGCAATATGACTGTCAGCTTTCTAATTGAATGTATTGAAGGCAAAGATATTTAACACATAGTGAGAACTGCTACTATTTATCTCTCAATATTGTCTGTAAAACGTGGTAAAAGTGATTCTTTCAGTGAGACAACAGAGCAAGCTTCTACAGTTGCACTACGTTTTGATAACAGTTAAATATTATTTTGATAATAACATATATTTCAATGTTGATGAACTTCATACTGTTCATTCATAATCTGATTGTCTTTGTAGCTCACTGTTGAAATAAAAAAAAACATTACAATTAAAAAATAATTATATCTACAGCCCCTAAACACACAAACACACCGCTTTCATAAATAACACACTTGTTCTGCAATAATATGTTTCCTGTCATTTTTGTTAGGAAAGGACATGCCTGAAAGACTCAACATGTTCTCCTTCTCTGAGGGTCAAGAAGAACATCCAAGAGGAACATTAAAAGCTGATGCTATGAGATTTTAAGACCAGTACAGGACATTCACTAAGAAACTACTTTTATTGTGAAAACAGTCAGCTGATCGAATGCAGCTATTTCCACATCTACACTCCATCAGCTGATTATTTCTATTTGCCTCACTTTATGAGCTTCACATCACTTGTGCCTTGTACCGCAGAGATTGCAACGTCACAAATAAATGGGGCCAATCTTCAGCAGTGGCGGCGCCAGAGATTTCCTCTAGGGGGTGCTGTGGGGTAGCTTGACGTTTCATAGGGGGTGCTCAAACATTTAGGGTTTCCCATTAATGCACCGGCGCTACAGTTTAATTTTCTACTGCAACACTCCCCACACGCACACACACAGTACACCCGCGACTGTTACAATGAAGGCGTGAAGATTTTATTTTAAATATTGAAGTTAAATGCATCAATTGGTGCACTTTGAGAGCAACATTAAGCGGTCTCTGCGATGTGTTTTGCGTTGTTCATGGATGGATGAGACCCGAGCCAGCATACAGTTTAGACGATTTCCTTTTAATCACTGACAAGCTGACAACAGATATAACAAATCAGTATTACATTTTGTATCCCTCACAGTGACTCCTCTCACGTGGAAACAAAAACAAAAAGGGAAGAGGAAACGTGAGGGACAATATAAAGGGGGGTGGGTGTACCCACAAAAATAATCTTCTGAGTATAGTGACTACATTTCAGAAGTTCCGCCCACTGATCTCCGACCTTGTCAGGTATTGAACATAAATAAACGAAGAACACAGAACTAGTGTGATTATAGTAATTTAAATGATGTACAAACAAACACCACTGCATATTTACAACTGTTACAGCGGGTAAGGTCCACAAGCCTAACACACTGGCTCTGAACATAGAATTAAACACAAGTAGGCCACATAGAAATAACTATAAACAGTCAGAATGTTTGCCTCAACCATCAATGCATTACATTTATAATAGGCAACAGAGTGGGTGCATCATCATGCACTTACCATTAGACGTCTTCATAACAAAACAATGCGTCTGTTGTTGTGGTTGAGGGCAAATGCATCAATGATTTTGTCGCTGTCCAGGGCCCTTGTTCTCACGGTGTTTATAGCCAACAGTGCCAGGTTACTGGTTCGAGAGTCCCCACTTGTGTTCCTCAGGTAGTTTTTCAAACGACTCAGTTGGATATATTTGAGTTGTCTTAACTAACCCTAACAAACGAGATCTCGCTAGCGGTCCTACGACGCTGGTTATCAACTCGGTAAATCAAGCCAGGGTTTCTCTCTCCAGCTGAGAGCGCGTTCACGTGAAAGGGGCGGGGCTAGCTACATTTGACCAATCACAAACAGGGACAAGTGTACTGACAGCGCAGCGTCATACTTCATTAATGAAAAGTAAACTAATATTAGACAAATATGAACTTTAAACATCCATGATTTAAACATATAATCCAGTATATAAGCCACAGAGTTGCACCTGCAAGGAGAATATAGAACAACTGGTTAAAAAATAACTACAGAGTGTTTGAAAGCGTAACAGTTTTATGATATCACTGCCCCATCTAAGACACGAGTGGATCTGACTTTAATTACATTTGAGTTGAGTGTTTCGTCAACTTAATGTGTTGCTTAAAATAATACTTTTGCATACAGTATGTGACAATGTAGGTGATGCACGGCCAGATACGACTCGAGAAGCTGACTCAGATAAGGAAATATATGATATATTATGATATTATCGATGTACTGATTGATGATGTGATATGAATGATAAATGCGACACGTCGGCGTCTTCCCTGCATACAGCAGTTTAAACTGTATTTCCTTTATACTGTAATATGACTTGATAGATTTAAACTCCGCACACTGAACTCTGATTGGTCAGCAGGCGGTGCTTTCACTGAGTTGATTTCTTTTCTATAGACGCCGGAAGCGTGCAGCATTCGGTAAAAAAAGTTATTTAGCCTTCCCAAACCTGAGCCTCACGCGCCGCCTATGCTCCTCCTCCTGCTCCTCCTCCTGCTCCTCCTCCTGCTCCTGCTCCTGCTCCTGCTCCTCCTCCTCCTCCTCCTCCTCCTCCTCCTCCTCCTCCTCCTCCTCCTCCTCAGCAGGTGCAGCCGCGGGGCCGGGCATTTCAGCTCCTTCCTCCTCATCTCCATCCTCCCACGGCTTTTCTTGGTCCTCCTCCTGGTCGGTGACCGTGACACCTTCAGCCTCTGCCTCACGATGCCTATTATGTGTAGATTCAGAATCCCTCTCGCTTACACGTGGACGTCTTAGGACTAAATAACGATCCATTTTTCACTTTGCTCAACATCCACGTTAGCTAATAATTTGGCACTCTAGCTAACAGGAAGTCACTCAAGTGTCACAAAGTAATTTAGCCAATGGGTAGGTCAAAAATCTAATGGGTGCTGGCCATTGGCCTAATCAAATCACCTGTGTTGGCTTTATGTTTTTGGTCAAAAATGAGTTTGTAAATAAAAAATAAATTAAAAAAAGAAACATATATTTATTGGGGGTGCTTTGGTAATCCTAGCTCCCCCCTGGCGCCGCCCCTGGCTGCCAACCTTTGAGTTCAGCTTGGAGTGAGATTTTTGGTGTACAGTGTTACAAATGTATGAACATTAGGACAGGGTTGCCAACTTTGGGTTTGGGTTGGCTGGAGTGAGATTTTGATATCATGGGTTTAATTACACATATGCACACTGACTGCTATCGTGTCAGCAGCGGGACCTTAGCATATATATAGGATATATATACAATATTGGACACAGACTATAAAGGGCACAAAGTTTAATTCACTAATGAAAGTCAAACACATGTTTGTTTCCACTGTTTTATTGTGTGCGTGTCGCGATAAGCAATTAACTGACGTATCGTACGATAAATAAAAATGAACTCGATAAATTGCCATTTCCATGAGGATGTGACTAGCAGTTTGAAAGGATGTACTTGAATTATTATTTTATATTATCATTATGTCAGTGGTCTAAAATGGTCATACAACCGTGCCGACAATATTATCGTTTATCGCAATAATTTCCGGGAAAATGTATCCAACAAAATTAATTATCGTGAGAGGCCTATACATGAAACACACACACACAAACAAATCTACACACTTACTCCAAACTGCCAAATATATTAATTAACACACTCTCCTATTATGCCTGATACGACAACTCTCATATACTCTTTGACTCTGTTGGCCGAGTAGAACAATAAGCAGCAGACTTTTACTTTGTTATCATTTCTACTGGATCTTAGATCTGCGCATGCGCAATACCGGCTCCCACTGCTCAGCTGTCTGTTAACGTTGTTAAGAGTGGTGGGGGCGGGGAGGGAGCGGGTCGACAGCTTGAGCAGCTGTCAACTCAACATTGTAAATAACCAGCCAAAAACGATCGCCGGTTCATCTTGTTTTTGGCGTGAGAATAGTTTGGGCAGCGTGAGAGCGTGAGACTGAGAGTGAAAGCGTGTGCCACACGCCCGATGCGTGAGAGTTGGCAACCCTGGACTGTGAATCATCATATCATTCCATCTCTTAACTCATGGACGTATCCATCTATGATCTAAACAAAAAATCAATCAATCAATCAACAAAAAACATAAAATAAATAAAACAAAACAAAAATCTATGATCTTTCCTGACCTAATGTTAAATTATTGTTCCTCAGAAAGGTAATCAGTGCCTTTCTGGTCTTTCTCCCACCTTTTCTGCCAGATCTCCATCCCTTTCTTCTTAATTACAGCTTTTCCTTCTCCTTCTCTAAGTTGAACTGGTAAAGTTATTTCCTTTTGTAGTGCACTTTTTGCTCATTTATCAGCACACTCGTTCCCTTTCACCCCCTCATGCAGGCACCCAGCAGAACTGCAGATCTATACCGCCTTCTGTGAAGTCTTAACAGGCTGTGGTTCAGTTCTATGAGAATGTCTTCTCTAGTAGTTGTTGTTGATTGTATGCTTTTTAATATGGACAATGAATCTGTGCATATCACCACCCTATCTGGTCTGACCTCTTCAACCCACTGTAATCCTATTACTACAGCCAGCATATCTGTTGTGTACACTGATAGTTGATCAGACACTCTTTTTGAGATTGATATTTTAAAGTATGGGATGTAAATACCAACTCCAACACACTCTTCCTTGTTCTTAGAACCATCTGTGTACATTTTGAGGTAATTGTAGTACTTTTCGTTCAGATACTCGTTTTAATTCCCACTTCATTTATTTGCCTATCTTTTTTCCTTTCTATGATACTCACATCTATTTTAGCTTCTGGGGAAAGCCATGGGGGAACACGGCTAAATGGGCTGGCTTTGGCAAGCGTGATGGTCTCCACTCCATATGCCCTCGTTCTCTCCTCACTCGTCCAGCCAAACCCACGCCCCTGGAACTTTGTATATTCCCAGCAATCCTGCAGTATTCTGTTTGTGATATTTTCCTCTCCACTTCCTTGTAGCCTGACCCACTATGACAGAGCAAGTCTCTCTCTTCTGATCTCCAGAGGTGTCTCTCCTGCTTCTATCAGAACTGCATTGATAGGGGATGTCTTTATCGCTCCAATACAGAGCCGCAATGCTTCATATTGTAGTTTATCCATTTTTAAGTGATGTTTTTGCTGCTGCTCCATACACTACACAACCATAGTCTATTGTGGACCTCATCATTGATCTGTAAATGTCTATTAATGCTTGTTTGTCTGCGCCCCAGTTGCATGATCCAGCTACAGCTCGCAATACATTTAATAATTGTTAGCATTTTGTTTCCACTTGTTTAATGTGCATTTCCCATGTATAATGGCTATCAAACCACAATCCTAGGTATTTGAACTCATTCACCTTTGTCATTGGACGATCATATAGTGTTTGCTGTTGGCCATCAATCTTGCGTTTATTTGTAAATACCATGTAGCATGACTTGCTTTCTGAGATTTTGAATCCCCAGTTATATGACCACCTCTCCACTTTTGTAATCGCTCTAGCTATATTCTCCATTACGTATGGGGCATGTCTTCCCCTCATCCAAATAGCCCCATCATCTGCGTACAGAGCCGATTGTATGCATGTGTCTAAGCATGTCAATATGTCATTAATCATGATGTTAAATAATATTGGACTGACTGCACTCCCTTGGGGAATACCATTTTCTATTTGAAAATAATTGGAAATATCTGCTCCAACCTTTACTCTAAATGTCCTGTTTGTTAAAAAGGCCCTTACCCAATTAAACATTCTCCCTCCCATACCCATTCTACTCAATTTGATCAGTAATCCCTCCCTCCACATAGAGTCATACGCCTTTTCAATGTCAAAGTACACTATTGCCATTATATCTTTCATTTTCAATGTTTTTCCACATCATTACTCACTCTTACTAATTCCACATCCAGAGCTGACCTATTATCCTGTCTCTTCTCCTTCACGTTTTCATTCTCTGCTAGTAAGTGCTGTTTTTGTTGCCTATGAATATCACTGAGATGCTTCCCACTATGTACTGCTGCAAGTGTCCTTCCTAACATACCTGCCTTCTCTTTATCTGTCACTGCCAGCCTCTCCCCATCAACCAAAGCTGGAATTTTAATGGATTTCCTTTTCCCACTCATCCCCTTAGAAATGGACCAGACATCACCTAATGTTACTCCTCTGCCAATGGTAGAACACAATTCTCTCCATGTTCTCTTTTTTGTGTATTTGATTGTCCTTCGAGCAGCTGCCCTTTTCCTTTGATACTCTATAACATTATTTTGTGTTATGTTTTTCTTTAATTCTCTAAATGCATTATTTCGCTCTTTAATAGCCCTGCTGCATTCCTCATTCCACCATGGCACCACTTTCTTCCTACCCTTGGTTGTTGTTTTGGGTATACTGTTCTCTGCTGCATTTAGTATATGTTGCGTTATTTGGCTTGTAATGACCTCTCTGCTTCCCTCTGATGTTAGCAGGTGTACTGACTCCTCACACCATATACTACATTTCCCCCAATCAGCTTTAGCAAAGCACCACCTGGTTATTACACCTCCTTCCTGTATATATACACATTAATATTCATTTTAGTAAGCACTGGATAATGGTCACTTCCTACAGTGGAGTTATTCAAAACAAACCATTTGCATGTATGAACAAAAGTTTGACACTAATGTCAGATCCAGGCATGAGACTTTCCCCCTGTGTACATCTACTCTTGTGCCATGTCCATCATTAAGGCATACTAGTGTTCTTTCCTCCAGCATATCTTGATTGTAGTATTTATTACATGTACAGCACTTTGGCCCGACCAAAAATCGCTTTTAAACGTGCTTTATAAATAAACTTTGATTTGATTTGATTTGACAGTACACCTCAAATACATCACTTCACAACCTGTGGTATTTGAAAATAAGGCAATGACATGTTTATAATATGCTGCAAAACACAACAGATATGCAGGGTTGCGAGTCTGTTTCTAAGGCCATTTTATTTTTGGTAGTCTGATCATTTTAACAAGAGAATAGGATCAAACCGAAAACATCGTAAATATGTTCTAGATGCATGAATCATTGGTTCTTTTAGACCAGAACAGACTGCTAACTCAACAGGAACTATCAAAAACATCCCAATCAAAGTTTAAAGTCACAACATTTTATTAAACAAACAGATTATAGGAGAAACTACTCTGCAGATTAATGAACAGTGAAACTCGCTCATGGACTTTAAGGTGAATACTTTAAGAAAAAGTTTTCCCACACTCTTAACACCAGTGCGGTTTTTCTCCAGTGTGAATACGGTGATGTTTTTTGAGATAACCTGATGTAGTGAACGTTTTCCCACACTCTTCACAGCTGTAAGGTTTTTCTCCAGTATGAATAAGTTGATGTGTTTTGATATAACCTGATGTAGTGAACGTTTTCCCACACTCTTCACAGCTGTAAGGTTTTTCTCCAGTATGAATATGTTGATGTATTTTGAGAGCTTCTGATCTAGTGAACGTTTTCCCACACTCTTCACACCAGTACGGTTTTTCTCCAGTATGAATACGGCGATGTAATGTGAGAGCTTCTGATCTAGTGAACATTTTCCCACACTCTTCACACCTGTAAGGTTTTTCTCCAGTATGAATACGGTGATGTGTTTTGAGATAACCTGATGAAGTGAAAGTTTTCCCACACTCTTCACAGCTGTAAGGTTTTTCTCCAGTATGAATACGTTGATGTGTTTTGAGATAACTTGATGTAGTGAAAGTTTTCCCACACTCTTCACAGCTGTAAGGTTTTTCTCCAGTATGAATACGTTGATGTGTTTTGAGAGCACTTGATTGAGTGAAAGTTGTCCCACACTCTTCACAGCTATACGGTTTTTCTCCTGTGTGAATACGCAGATGGGTCTTTAAATTTCGAGATGTTGTAAAGGATTTGTCACATTGCTGACAGCTGTGACGTCTCTCTCTTCCTTTCGGTTTCTAGAACAGACGACAGAGAAAGAGAGAAAGTCAATCTAAAAAGCATAAATACACAAGTTAACACAATAAAAACTCACTTAATATAAACCTTGAGTTAACAAAATACTACTTATCAACTGTTTGTGTTTATTATATTTGTATTATATTTGATACAGTAATACAGCAATATTCTAACCAAAGTATATACCAGAGGTGGGGGACTCGAGTCACATGACTTGACTCGCATATTTTTTGACTTGAGACTTGCTTGACTAACATTGATAAAAGACTCGACTTGACTTTGAATTCATGACTTGAGACTTGACTTAGGCGTGAGACAGATGACTCGAAAGGACTTTACTTTTTAAAATAAAATATTTGCATTGTACGAAGCCCCTGGAGGGCAATGAAAAAACAAAGAGTGAAAGTATCTCCTTTGCAGGAGAAAGTGGAGCGCACATGAGACAGCCGTTTCATTGCAGACTGTTATGTTTATGTGGGGAAATACATACATTATTTGAGATACATTTCAAACTCGCACTTCATTTTAGGGACATTTCGGCCAGGGGTGTAGAGTTATTTGTTCAAGCACCGGATCGGCAAAACATTAGAGTTTGTGAACCAGTCTGCCTTGACCTATGTATTCATGTCTGTGACTCACAGTATCTGCTGCCCACAGCTGTTTTATAGAAGAAAAACCTCCTTCACTTCATGAAAATCTCTGCAGCACCAGGAGGCAGTAACGTGTAACTCAGCAGAATTTCAATTTTCAGAAGAGCAGCACCAGCTGCAAAGAGCTGTGCCTTCACTGTGTTTACCTTCATTAGAACAGCTAACGAGCGACCGCAGGCTGCTACGTTTTAACCACACGCACCTCTATACACACACACGCACACACACTGAGCTGCTCAATTATTCCCCCCATTACCCATTTTATGATTTCAGAGCCCCACTCTCTATTGTTGTTAATGTTGAAAATAAAACTAGTTTCATAACCACAGTCTTTTAACTGATTTAAATGCGGAAAACTGGGGTTATTCATCAGGATTTCGTAGGACTTGACTTGCTTGACTCTCACCCCAGTAACTTGAGACTTGCACATGTATGACTTACTCCCACCCCTGGTATACAGGAGACAGAGGGAGACGGCATCCTGTCACTGCGAGTCTCAGTATGCTCCGTTCGTCTTGTTTTAGTTTTTTTGGTCTAATTATTGTCTAAACTTTGTTGTGTCTGTATGAAACGTCATTTTGAGAGACCATGCTTTTGATCCTGTGGATTACATTTGCCTTCTGCAGACCATGTCTGGCCATTCAACTTTCCAAGACACACCTGAGTGACAGCACGAACAGGTATGGCGAGGAGCCCCGGCCTCTACGCTGCTACAGCCGCGAGGCTATGCTAGAGCTACAATGCGATCGGCTTCCTACGAATACACCAAGCCACCTGTGCTCTAAAATATTGGATGAAATCCCTCGGGAGCCGCTTAGAAACACCAGGAAAAAGAGACGAGGAAGGAGGGGAGGCGTTCAGAATCATACAGGAGACACACTCCTACGGCGGAGATTCAGCCGGCCACCACTTCCATCCATCATTCTCACAAACCTGCGCTCATTGAGCAACAACATGGACACACTAAGGCAGTGGTTCTCAAACTTGTCCTGTCATTCCCCATTTTGAACAGGTGGGCCTTTTCAAGCCCCACCTGTTCCTCGCCGCTCCAATAAAATGGTAGGCCAAGCTTAAAATGGTCAAATGTATCGTTCCAACCTTTTTTAGGATGAGAGCAACTTTCAAAAAAATTAAACAAGCTACTTTTACTCCTCTTTTTCAGTTTTTTTGCAGTGTATATATTTAGCACATTTTAACATTATTATATGCTTACCTTTAACCTTTGTGTGCTGTTTTGGTCAGTGGGACCCGTTTTCAGTGAAAAGAAAATGTATGATTTTTTTTAAATGTTGAAGTTAAATGCATCAATCTGGTGCACTTTGAGCACAAAATGAATTTATGGATACATCTCTCAACACTCCGATGAAAGGGAGCTGTATACTTTTCAATAATCCAAACATCTTTAGAATATGATCACAACCAATAACAAATCATTTAAACTTGTGTATTCTTATCTTATGTTACCTAGGTAGCATTCTTTCTTTTTATTTATGCATTACTAATCACTCCCCTTTTAAACTGTTTACTGTCCTATAGTACACATTGGAATGATTTCTTACTTTATTTTGTGTATCTCTCTCTCTCTCTGTGTGTGTGTGTGTGACCGATCGATCGGAGCATCCCTAAAGACTATATTAACTTCTGTGTTCCCACTAAAGAAATACAAATCTATCCAAGTAATGAATCATATGTGACTAAGGACATTAAAAAAAGTTATAAAAACCAGGAAAATAGCTACGGGAGCACTTAGACAGAGAAAGAACTGAAAGTCAAATTGAGGGAATCAAAACTGGCACACAGAGAGCTTTTGGGAAATGCTTTTAAAGCCAAAGACCCCAAAAAAGTGTGGGACACCATGAGAACCATGACAGGAATGACCTCTTCAGCTAAACCTATTGTGACGGACAAGACATACTTGATCCATACCAATTTGCCTATAAGCAAGGGGGTGGTACTGTTGCTACTCTGGTTCATATCATTACTAAACATTTAGATAAACGTCACACCTATGCAAGAGTCCTCTTTCTAGACTTCTCAGCAGCAACACAATACAAACAGACATCTTCGTGTCAAAAATGGCCAAAATTGAAGTAAATCCATACCTGATTTACTGGTATGCCGCTTTCCTCACCAGTAGAGAGCAACTTGTGAAGGTTAACAAAATCCTGTCATCTGACATCACAACCAATGTAGGGGCCCCCCAGGGATGCGGGAGTTCAGCTGTGCTCTTAGCTTCTTTTAGCTTTTTTTGATGACTTTACTGAGCTGCTGTCTATAGTGTGTTTTGACTTTGACCATCTAGTCAGTGTTGGTGATTTTAACATCCATGTTGACAACCCCCAGGACAGAGGGGCTGTCTTGATAACTATGGACTGACTCAGCATGTGACGGAGCCCACGCACAATAAGGGGCACACTCTGGACTTAAGGATCTCAAAGGGTCTGAATATCTCTGAGGTTTGGTGACTGATGTTGCACTCTCTGATCATTCCTTTGAGAGCTCCATTTCTGTTCACACAAATGTTCAAAAAGAGGTAACCACAAAGCGATATTTAATTGAAAATACTAGGGAAATGTTTACTCTGAATGTTTCTTCCACACTTGCCCCTGCTAACATCTCAGTAAATTAGCTAGTAGGCATCTAGTGGCTTGGTGGAAAAACAAGGAAGGAAGCCACGATAACAGTGTTAGGCATTCGTGAGGTGCAACAACATTAACATGAACCTTTCTGTTGGCTGCTTGTTAGCAGACCCTCCACCCGATAGCAGAGCGAACAGGTACAGCAAGCGAGGGATCATTGTCCACTAGTAAATCGATTGCAGATGGCGTTGTGCTCGCGGACGGATACAAAAATAATAATGAATGGGTCGGGAAATATACTTTGGTGGCCGTTAAACCTGGGCGGCCCAAGTAAAGTCTATGCGAGGGAAACCCTGGACTTGAATTTTGAATTGAGCCGTCCCTTATAGATACTGTGGAAGCTATTCAGTATTTTTTACATTTATTTAATGTATTTATTTGTTATTTTGTAGAATTAATTTACAGCCGTATTATTTGAGTCAAGTTGTGTTCCAGCTAAAATGCTTTTATTTTGAAGGTGAAGGGTCAATTTGGGCACACAGCTGGGTTTATTTAAGTCAATCAGGGCACAGCAGCAGTCAGTGGGCACCGGGAAGGTCTATGGTTTTTTACCAGTATCAGAGCTGAGTTCAGCAAACATTTCAACACCTTTTGCTGTATTGATCTTGCCAAGGTGAAGCTAATAAATACCACAAAAACGTCGATGCCTTGTCTGGACAATGGACTCATTACCAACTCATGATCTGCATAAGATCCACTATACCTGGTGCCTCAGTGGCCTTTTGAAGTTTTATTGTTGTTGACAAATAGCCACTACAGATACAATGGCCCTTTCTCATTTCATCAAATCCCCCTCCTCGACTCCTCGGTCCTCCGGTCGTGACCCGGAAATGAATTTCAGCGCGCCATGTTGAAGGACATCTCATTTCTCTAAATGCACTTCGAGGACTGAGCATCGAGCATCGAGGAGGCTCTCTGGAGGAGCTCTAACCGAGGATACACTGATGGGTCCTCCACGGTCCTCCACGGCTCCTTCGTGGATGCATTTCCGGCAACAGAGATGTTTCAAAGAGTCGTGACGCACGGCCGGACTGATCTCAGCCAATGACAGCTCTGCATGCATCCCCTGGATATTATTTTATTAACTGCTCTCATCGCGACGTGATGTTTCCAGAGAGAACAGCTGTGAGGTCCATGCAGAAATCAGAGCAGTGTGTATAATATATATCACTCAGTATAACAGGCCTACTCTCTTTATTTGCTGTAGTTTAGTAGATATCTACAAACAAAGAGTCCATATTTTTCTAAAACCATTTAGTGCTTCACATAATAAAATACACAACGGCTGTTAGGCTGTTAGCTGTAGGTGCGTGTGTGTGTTTGGTACAGTGTGTGTGTAGATGCAGCGGACAGACAGGTCTCAGTTGGTTTGGTGTCCTCTGCTTACTTTTAATACTTGTAAATAAAACTTTTGGTCCGTCATTTATTTTCCTCATTGTAGCGAGGGGGGGGGGGGGGGGGATATATCCTATCTCTTTACGTATTAGTGATGGGAATCCCGGCTCTTTTTAGTGGGTTGGATCATTTGACTTGGCTCACTAAGAAGAGTCGGCTCTTTTTAGTGAGTCGGATCATTTGGCTCGGCTCACTGAGAAGAGCCGGCTCTTTCGGCTCCCAAACGGCTCTTCATGTTACCACAGTTTACCAGAGCCTCAAATTTGCCGCTGCGAGGCTCCGGCGCTCGCAGTTCACGCACGTGCTCCACTAGCACAGGAACACGCTTTGCTGGCGGTGAAAAGAATCCCACCAGACTCCTTTGCCCCTCCAACAGAGGGATGTCCTTCTCCTTTTTCGTCATTTCAAGCGATAAAAAGTCTTTTGGACGCCCTCGGCTCGAGTTCAGGGCGTTCCGAGCTGAATAAGGGCGTTAAATGACGGCAAGACGCCCGCCTGGCGGAAACGCTGGAATTAGGAATATATTGTGCACACTGACCTGAGCTCCAGGGGTCTCTTTGTTCTCCTCCATGCTGCTCTCAGTTCTCCTTCTCCGGATGGGTCTCTGAAATAATCAACACAACAACTGCTGACACAAAAACAAGACCACTCAATACAACCGACAGACACAACAAATCTAATCTACAGCTACTTCGTAGGTTCATAGCAGAGGTGAGAAGTAACTAAGTACATTTACTCAAGTACTGTACTTAAGTACTATTTAGAGGTACTTTTACTTTACTTAAATATTTCCATGTAATGCTACTTTGTCTGCAACAATAGGAGACAGTAATAAAGCTGCTTCACTGAAGAGGAGAAACTCACAGCTCCAGGACTCTGTGTCTCTGGGAACACTGGGTCCTGATGAAGACCACAGAGCTGCTTCAGGTCCTCTCTGGGAACACTGGGTCCTGATGAAGACCACAGAGCTGCTTCAGGTCCTCTCTGGGGACACTGGGTCCTGATGAAGACCACAGAGCTGCTTCAGGACCTCTCTGGGAACACTGGGTCCTGATGAAGACCACAGAGCTGCTTCAGGTCCTCTCTGGGAACACTGGGTCCTGATGAAGACCACAGAGCTGCTTCAGGTCCTCTCTGGGAACACTGGGTCCTGATGAAGACCACAGAGCTGCTTCAGGTGGAAAACTGTCAGGAGTGAAGAGGAGGAATTCAAAGAGTTTATTCAATGATATGTTCTATTTCTAGATGCTTATATGTAGTGTTTTATCACATCATGTGCAGTGCCTTGTCTCATCTATGCTGCTGTGACGTAAACATGTTCCAAATTGATCCATTTAGTCAATGTGATGTTAAGCAGAGGAGAAAATGTTAACTGTTGTTTGAACCACGGTTATAACGCTATCTGTGTCATTAACTATCACTAAGTTAACACAGAAAACAAACATTAGAAAGTAAGACTGTTTAATGTACTCCATGTATACAGTATTTTCTGTATATTCTTTAGATACTCTAGTGATACTTGTGTAATGCCTGAAAACAGTTCTGCTGTGACACAATCATTTCTCAGTTTAAGGTAAATAATTATTTAAATAAAGTATATCTATTTATCTAATGAGCTAAACCGTCGCTTAGCTTAGCGTTAGCTGCTAACTGAAGAACCCCATTCATTTCAATGGGAAAATGCTGCGTCACAGAATGGCGATGCTAATAAGCCTATATTTAAAACTATATCTATGGTAAAGAGCACCAACACAACAACTCAAACTGTCTTAAAGACAACTTGTGTAATAAATAACTAAAATAAAGTCAGCTTAGCATTACAAATCAACTGTTACTCACCCAGAGCCGAACTGGAATAATAACTGTAGCTGTTAGCCGATAGCTTTTAGACGTTACATGTTAGACTGTAGCTTTTAGACTGTAGCTGTTAGCCGATAGCTTTTAGACTTTATTTAAAGATAATTTGAGACTATTTGTGGAGCACATTTTAAAGTTTTTTTGTGAGTTTCTTTCTTCCAATATTACAGCTGTGTTAAATAAGATAACTTCTGATTCGTGATTAACTGTAAGCTAAGCTAACAGGTGTAAATACACTTAATGAAACCTCTGCGTGTGTTTAATCCACTCACTCTGCTGCTGCTGCTTCTTCTTCTTCTTCTTCTTCTTCTTCTTTCGTGTTTATTGGCGGTTGGCAAACCAACTTGTAGGTGCATTACCGCCACCAACTGGACTGGAGTGTGGACAAGAGACTATGCAGAAAACAAAGAACCAAAACTCTAGATTATTTTAAATGTATCAATTTCTCTTAGAAATTTAATAAACTCACAATATATATTGCCTGATGTTTTCCCTAACAGCCCTGATAGCGACAAGTCATGGAATGTTGCTTTCTTCAGTGTCTGGAAAAGCACATTTCTCTGAGTACTATATTTCCTGCAAAGCAGTAAAACATACTCAACAGTTTCTGGCTGGCTACAGTGTATACACTTTCCGGTTGGATGCTTTCCTATTATACTTAATGTATGATTGAGACCAGGGCCGTTTCTAGCTTTTTGGGGGCCCTATGCAAGATGCTGTTTGGGGGCCCTAGTTTTGACAGTTGTTTTAACTACAATGGGGGGGATTACGAAGCCTTTAAGATGATTTGTGGAGATGCATCAATCTGTTACACTTTAATAGGAAAACAGGCTAATTTCACGAAAACCAAGCAATTGAAAATTACAAAAAATGATATTAAAAAGGTAAACAATAAGGCTCCTCTATGACAATAAATGCAAGAGATGCAGCATTTTCACAACAATGTTTAATTTACATTTTTCATCTTCCTCAGACGTCACTCATTGGCTGTCAGCCAATGAGTGATCGATTTGGACTTTATTACCCCAAAAACCCAAGCCACAGCTTTGCTATCATTGCAGTTTAGTCGTGTTTATATCCTACATTGGATTTGTAAGCATATAATGCTTCACCGAACACACAGTGGTGACTGGTCATTAGGGGCAGGTGGGGCACAGCCCAGACCCGGCGGCAGACATACATCTCTGGGCGGGCATTTGATTTACCAGGGCGGGCCCACCACGACACTTACATTTCCCGGGAAATCTGAATTGTCAACGGGGGGGGGGGCGCGCTCGTGAATTGTTGTTACGGAAAGAGAGGGGTTTTAGGTTGCCATAAGGCTGTTGACGGTCTTATACATCCATTGGTTGGTTTTGTGGCACACTTGTAACGCTGTGCCAACTTGGGCAAGCACGCAGGCAAACTTGAGGAGCGCACACAGGGTGGAGAGGTGGAGTGAGGGAGAGAAAGGGAGAGAAAGGGAGAGAAAGGGAGAGAAAGGGAGAGAGAGAGATTGAGCGAGGCAGAGCGAGGCAGAGAGCATGTGCAGCGGTCTGCTTGCGCACAGAGCAGGAGTTTGTGAGAGAGCCGGCTTGAGAGTCAATTTCTCTTCAAAATATAATTGATTGCCAGCTGACTTGATTGCTCATTGATAACGTAACTGATTTCTTCTAATGTGCCTGCATCTGGCGGTGAGTTGCCATATTCCTTTCATGAACCACTAACCTAGCAAGAGTAAACTAACTGACAGGCTGCTGTGCCGCATCTCACTCAAAAACCCACACGACTCAACCCAGCGAAAAATCAGTCTTGCAGCCTTTCATTCAGAATTTCATAGCAAAATAAAAAAATGATATTAAACTAATACAAAAATAAATATTAGGACAAAGCCCTACAAATAACAACAATAAACATAATAATAATAAAACAATAAAAATGTGGTATTCAGCCCATGACGCCGGGTCTGGCACAGCCCCACCTAGTGTCAGCAGAAAGTATTAAAATAATGCAAAAAAAAAATAAAAAAATATATAAAATATATTTTAAGATCATGTTTAATCATCTGATTCGTCTGTACATTGCTGTTTTAGTCTGTGTTCTTCTAATTAGTGTCTACAGTGTGTGCCTATTGAGCTGTTTAGAGCCATGTGGGACAAAACCCGATCCTGCCCCTCCCTCTCACTGTCTAAGTGAACGGTGACTGTAAAAACTACACTGCGCATGCTCAGAGTATTTTCCTATTTAATGTGTGTGGCAAAAAAATAATGACCATAGGGGCATAGAGCTGCCATCCCCACCATACGTCATCTCACATCATTCAGAGCTGATTGGCTGTAAGTACGTGTGCCGCGAAAAGTGTGGTGTATGAAGAGGAGGAGAGAGACGCGTCCTAAAACCAGGAAGTAAGCTGCGCATGGCTTCCCTCCACAAAAAAGCAATGAGATTTCTCCATGGGATTTTAGAAAATAGCTCAAAATAAGATCTGTGGGAAACGTACCTGTTAGATAAATGCACGTTTTGTTCAGCCGGATAATATCCACATGTCTACCCTACTTTTATAATTTTCTAATCATAAATCTATCGATTAGATTTATGATAGACTTTTGAAACTACAAGAAGATAAGGAGGACTTTTACAAAAAAGTAATAGAGATTTTTGTCCAGAAGGATAGGCAAATGGACTTCATCTTCAAGTCAAGGTAAGACCGCAATTTTATTGAAAATGGGATCTTACTAAGAGAGAACAATTCAATATTTAAATGATAAAATTACATTTTTTGGGTATCCTTTTGTTGAACTGTCTGTTTAAAATCAATCGAAGCATCAGACAAAAAAAGCTTTTGAAAATAATATTATATTTTGATTTAGGTTTGTAAACCTGAAGAGTCAGTGCCAGTGCCTCACCAGCCATGAACCTCACTGCACTTCACTGCAGAAGCTTATATATAGACATCTACGTTTTTTGTGCCCCACCACTTTTTGTACATATAGAAATGCCACTGCGAACGCAGGAGGGGGGCTTGGCTGTCTACAAATAAAGACGGCTCATTTTCATTCTCCCCAAATATATTGAGGCTGAACCTGAACTTTGAATTCTCTGCTCCCATCATAATCTTGGCGATCTTGTTAAAATTGTGAATGCAGAATTAAAAATACTATGTAACTGGTTTGCAGTTAATAAATTATCCCTTAATGTGGTCAAAACAAATTACATTATTCAATACAAAGTCTGAGAGTAGAAATGACTGCATTATACGGATTTGCAATACAGAGATAGAAAAAGTTGGTGCATGTACATTTTTAGGACTGCTTGTTGACGAAAAACTCAATTGGAAGCACCATAATCAATTATGTACAGACTAAACTGTCAAAAACAATAGGTATTTTGTATCATACAAAGAACATTCTTGAAGAAAATATACTCTTTATAACAGTCTATTTCTCCCTTACCTTTACTACTGCTCTGAAATATGGGGAAACACGTACTCAACAAATCTACAAAAAATAATAACATCCCAAAAAAAAGCATTACGAATAGTCTGTGGTGTTGGTAAATATGAACACACAACTCCCATATTTAAAAAAACTCAATCTATTAAAATGTGTTGAGATAGTACAGCTTAAAACAGTACTGGTTATGCACAACATTTTCCATAACAAAATGCCTAATAACATTCAAAAGCAGTTCCAAACCACAGCGTGAACATATGAATGTAAAAAAAGTAACTTGAAAATAAGTGTTCACAATGTTTATATGCAATTATGCATATATTATTATTATTATTATTCATTTGCCAAGTACCTATGTATATATAGTATTTTAATTTCCAAAAAAAGATAGTTGAAACTGCTATTGACATGTGCAGAAAATGACCCTATATCTAGTTTTCGTATATATATATATATATATATATATATATATATATGCATTTATTGTTTTCCTGCCCTAACTTTTATTGAATTTTTTCTCCTGTTTTCTTTATTTCTTTGTACTCCTTCATTTCTATACGTTTTTGATGCAATAATGCCGCTGTATTAGGATGATGCACGGGAGGGCTACTTTCCACAAGCTATGCTTCAGCCCTCCCGCTTCTACTAATTTTGTTCATCTTTGTGTGTATGAATTAAACTTTTTTTGTTTTTTGGATGAATAAAAAAAAAAAAAAACGTTCAGCTTGGGGGCCCCCTAGTGGCCGCGGGGGCCCTATGCCCCCGCATAGTCCGCATATAGGAAGAAACGGCCCTGATTGAGACCTGTATGACCCATTCTCATCCGAGAAATGACATTTTCCATCCCCCACATACCTTTGCATTTTATAAAGATGTCTTCCTGTATCACTAAGGTGAGTGTGGTGCGGGTAGATCGCGGACCGTTAAAAAAAAAGTAACAAAAGAAATAAAAATAAAATAAAAATAATAATGTTTGAAAAATACGTTTTTAGATGTAAACCTATCATCCACCACCCTGTTAGCAGGTGCCACTTGATTGACGTATATTTGAGACGCCTCAATAATATAATACATGAAAAATAAGAGAAGTGAGAAGGGCCCTGTGACTGGACGAGAGGTGGCAGAGGGAAGTGACGAGGCAGGAAGCGAGTCAGGAGACATGGGCCCTTTCTCATTTCATCAAATCCCCCTCCTCGACTCCTCGACTCCTCGGTCCTCCGGTAGTGACCCGGAAATGAATTTTAGCGCGCCATGTTGAAGGACATCTCATTTCTCTAAATGCACTTCGAGGACCGAGCATCGAGCATCGAGGACAGTGGCGGAGCTGGGGTGTGGCTGGGTGTGGCCACGGCCACCCCCAGCTGAATCCTGGCCACCCTATTGGCCACCCCAAACACCCTCACCACGGGGGCCCAAACTATTTTAGAACATTAAGAAAAAAAAATGTAAGCAACCTTTCATCATTCATCAAGAATTAACATTAATAGGACGTTATATTGATAATGTACTCACTAAACTTACAATTCATTTAACTTATTTTCTTCCAAAAGTTAATTATCCAAAGCCTCTGTACACCCCCTTCTATTTACATGTAATGGTTTGGTCCTGCCTCCAAACGCGGTGCAGCACCGCCTGCACTTTCTAGCAGAGTGAGAGCATGTTAGGAGCAGGGATGCTAGTACTTACGTGTGTAGCATGTCTCAACGACTAGCAAAGTCAGGCTTTCAAAAGAGAAAAGAAAGGAGAGAAAGACAAGAGAGAGGGACTAAAGGGTGACAGTATGTCACCCAGTTTCTCAAAGAAAAGGTGGGTGTGGTCTATGAGTGGTGGAAATGTGTCTGTTAGCTACGCTTAGTCCATCCATTGCAAATAATAATTGTTATGTTTTTTTGCTGACATTAAGTACTGTTAATATCTATACAGGTTTTTAATGTCACTCCTCTTTCAGCTGACATTTAGTAAATGCAGGTACATTTTTAGCAGCTATTCATACTAAATCAGTTGTCCCTCCCCCTGGTGCCAGGACCAACAGATCCATCTCTAGGCTCAGCAGCCCTGTCCCCCCATAAGTGTTATATTTTCACAGCTCAGTGTCAGTAAATATTGTGCAGTTAGTATTGGACTACAAGATAGATGCAAGCCTGTACAGGTAGAGTTATTTAAAGCATAAATGAGGCGTGTGGCGCAGTGGATAGAGCCTTAGTGTTGGGATCAGGGGGTCACAGCAGGCTCAAACCCCACTGCAGTCAGTATGTCATTGTGTCCCTGGGACACTTCACCCCAAAATTGCTCCTGTGGGATTGTCCACAGTATTGAGTATGTTAGTCGCTTTCGATAAAAGCGTCTAACAAGTACATGTAATGTAAAAAATGAGCCGGTTGGGTTCTGGAGGTGTGGGTACAGCAATTGTGCTTGGTTGGCGTGGCCTGGGCCTGGTGGTGGGGCCCAATGTGATATATTTTCACGGGGCCCAAAATCCCTGGCGTGTATGGCCAGTGGGCAGGACCTATAACACATTTACTACCCAATAGCATTGTGAGGCTGAACAAAAGGACATTTTGACTATGTAAATGTAGTCTTTTAAAAAAACAAAAACATTTACTGGGGGCCTTACCGGGTTAAGGGCTATTGTTTATTGTTATTTACTTTAAGATGTTTATTCTTAACCTATCATTTAATTTAAAAACTCTTATTTAAATTATGTGTGTGTGTCTCTGTATTCCTGATGATACACTGAGAGAATGAGCTCATAGGGCTGCTGATCACCATAAGCTAAACAGTATGTTTATTGCATTCAGTGTTGGGACTAACGTGTTACAAACTAACGCGTTACTGTAACGCAACTACCTTTTGTGGTAACTAATAACGCTACTAGTTACCTATTCCCATTCAGTAACGCCGTTATAGTTACTGTGATTTAAATGGGTGCGTTACTGCGTTACATTATGTGATCCAACTGAACCAAATCTCCCTGCGGATGTAATTTACAGGCGAATACAGTGATGTCCTCTCACAGTACCATGGAAAAGTGAAAGTGACCAGAGAGGAGTGATGATTGGTTAGCGGGGTAACATTTCAGGGTAAGCCAATCAGAGACAGAGTTGGGCGGGTCTTGCCTTATGGGGAAAATACACAGACACACAAACACTTGCTAACACAGTAAACACACACACATACACGGCAACGCCCACGACCAGCACACACACACACAATGGCAGATGCAAGTATCAGCGAGAGCAGCAGCAGCGCTGCACAGCACATATCTTTTGTGTTTTATTGTTCCACTACATTTCATAATGATAATTGCTACAATGATGGGGAGTTGTCTTTTCTCTTACTGTGCCACAGAACAACACAAAAACTTGTATTTTTATTGTTATTATTTTTAAAGTAAAGTAACTTGTTACTAGTTACTTTTATAATTTAGTAACTAATAAAGTAACTAGTTACTTTTTTGAGAGCAGTAACTATAACTATTAGTTACTTTTTAAAAGTAAGTTGCCCAACACTGATTGCATTACATTTGTATAATGTAAGCTTCGTTGATACGTGCGGGAATACGAAAAAAATAGTTAGATATACTGAATGTTATTTGATCTATTCCACCACTTAATCCCAAATAATGTACACTGTAAAACCTGACAAGTTAATAGAACTCAAACGTTTTGTTGAGACTGATTACATCGAAATGTTTGAGTACCTTAACTTAAATGTTTTAAGTTAAAGTATAATCTTATCAATTGAGTTCTATTTACTAGTAATGTTTTAAGTGACACAAACATATTGTTTTAAGTTAAAGAAACATGGATATATTAAGTTATTTAAACTAATAATTTTTGTTAACACTGTACATATAAAGATCAAGTATCTTTAACTTAAACATTTTCATATCTCTTCAACTAGCTATTTTGTTAGCACAGTAGATATGAAAATCAGGTAGATTTAACTTAAATATTTGTATTATCTCTAAACCCCAATATGAATAAAAATTTCAATTGAGTAGTACTCAAAACGGAATGTCGAATACTTAAAACGTTTGTTGAAACCGATTACATCGAAATTTTTAGTTAACTGTAACTCAAAATCCCCAAGTTAACATTTTGACTAAACATTAAAAAGCACTTTAAAACTGACAATTTAAATGCAAATTACTGTTTTATTAAGTGACACACACTTTACCAAACAATATATATAAATTATAGCAAATAACTAACTTTTAAATACAAAATAAATTAAACAGTGCTAAGGCCTTGACAAATATCCAGATATATTTTTGTTAAAGTATAAAAGTATAAAATAATGTATGGGAAACAGTCCTTCAACTTGAAGCTGAACAGTAACACATTTTTCAATGAACAGATTTAAAGTGCAGGATGTAAACAGAGAACATTGTGTGTGTGTGTGTAGAATATGTATTGTAAGGTATCAAAATGTATGTGAAAATGTTTTCCATCCTTTTTTAACATTTACACACAAACAAACTTGAACAGTAACACATATTACAATGCATAGAGCAGATTTAAAGAGTGTGTGTGTGTGGGGCACAACGCCAGCGTCCAGCCACAAGGGAGTGTGGTGTGTGTATGTGTATGTGTGTGTGGGGCACAACGCCAGCGTCCAGCCACAAGAGAGTGTGGTGTGTGTGTGTGGGGCACAATGCCAGCGTCCAGCCACAAGGGAGTGTGGTGTGTGTGTGGGGCACAATGCCAGCGTCCAGCCACAAGGGAGTGTGGTGTGTGTGTGTGGGGCACAATGCCAGCTTCCAGCCACGAGGGAGTGTGGTGTGTATGTGTGTGTGGGGCACAACGCCAGCGTCCAGCCACAAGGGAGTGTGGTGTGTGTGTGTGTGTGGGGCACAACGCCAGCGTCCAGCCACAAGGGAGTGTGGTGTGTGTGTGTGTTATATTGTGTGATGACTACAATGTGAGAAGCTCATTTTTTAGGCTCAATACCCTGGGCCTCATGTTCCCCTCATCCAGGTCCATCAATACTTTCTGGATGAAGTCGAAAGTGTTTGCCAACTCTTTCGGGTAACTCAGATGGAGGGCATAGATCAGTGCGAAAAGATGGATGAATGCCTCAGCCAGTGTGGGGAGTTCCATAACTTTGTCCCCCTCTATGACAACAGCGATCTTCTCTGGGCAGAAGAGCGTGGCATTTGTCGACCTGGCACTGATCAGGAGAAGTCCGACCGCGACCTCATCTATTTCTGGATCCTCAGACTGCTCTACCTGATGACAAGAACAGATACACGTTACCTATTACCCCAAATTGCCT
>CM053244.1:44951220-45243720 GCA_028583405.1 Pogonophryne albipinna | reverse complement strand
AATATTAACACTGCTGTTCCCTCCCCAAACACAAGTATCTTAATAATAAATCTAAATCTATCAGGCTGACCCCCCGCCCCCCAACACACACAGAAAATCCACTCTAGTATAATAATAAAACACCAAGAGGCTTAACCGACTCACCTGGAGGTCATAGGCGGTGAAGAGCTGAACTTCAGACACTTCGCCTTTGCGTGCCGCCTTCTTCCTGAACAGGCTCAACAGCATGCCGATCCAACTCCGCGTAAAAGTTGTTCTTCAGGTTGAGGTTCGTTATCCTGTGAAACGCTGCACAAATCTGCCAACATATAAAATGACTATTTAATTCAGAGTACAATGTATATGTGGACTGAAGGCAGCAGAGATAAACAGAAACATGACTTGCTACATCTGAGTAAACATGTCAAAGTTATCAGTGACAAGGCACACAAAATTATTATATAGTTGTAATATCTAAAATATTTACACCTGTGACTCCATTGTCAAGGCAGGCCAGCGTTCCAGGGTCTCTCCAACAGGTAGCTCATCATTGATGATCTCATTGCGCCGCAGGGCAAAGGTAGTCTGCATTAACTTTGCAATCAAGGGATGGTTTTTATCTCTCATCTTAACACACACTAGCTGGGATGAACGTAAATCCTATATGCCTCTAAGTTAATAAAATATGACCATACATGCATGCAGTAACAAAAGAGAAGAAAAAAAACTCCCGCCATTTGCGGTTCGAATTTTCCAGAGAACCTTTGC
This sequence comes from Pogonophryne albipinna, assembly GCA_028583405.1. Classification (NCBI taxonomy): domain Eukaryota; kingdom Metazoa; phylum Chordata; class Actinopteri; order Perciformes; family Artedidraconidae; genus Pogonophryne; species Pogonophryne albipinna. The sequence continues at coordinate 45,242,973 of CM053244.1, read as the reverse complement.
AACACAAACGTTCCACTTTGAGATATAACTTAAAGCAATATAAAATACTGTCTTACAGGTTTAAATCATTTTTTAAGTGAGGCAGATATTAAATTTACGCAAGCTAACAAGAGCTCAAATCAAACACCATGCGACACAAAGTGCATTAGATGCAGAAATTAATAACAAATCATTTAAATACTGTGCAAAGGCAAGACGTAACTTACCAGAGTAGCGCGGTCAAATTCCGGCAGTGAGACTCGAGAGCACGGTGGGCAAACTTCTGGAAGTTTGAGTTTGAGTGATTTCATCCGAGAGGAGCTATAATGGCGGACTCAAATGAACGAACGCATGGGTGAGAGCAGTGAGGCAGTGAGGCACGTCGGGGGCAGAGCACATACGTGATGACATCAGACAGATTCATTAAAAACATTTGAGTACAATCCCCAATATGACCCAAAGTGGATGAATACTGTATACACAATATTACAAATCAGTTCATAGTCATCAGAAAATTTGCGGTGAAATAACTTTTATAAATGTTTGGGTTAAAACAACCCATATACGTCAAGAAGCTTGTACTGTTCGGTCTTACAGTGTAGAGGTGTGTTGTAGGTGCCTTAAATAACCCCTTATTTTCTAGTGAGACGTATTGATATGTTCATATAATAGTGATTTCAATGCCACCCCAAAATGATCACTGGTTCCATCCTGGCCACCCCACTGAAAATGTCCTGGCTCCGCCACTGCAGGTAAGCTATAATATTAATATCAGAGGCCAGATTGCTTTGTGACTGGTTTTGTAACATTGATTATCCCACCCTTAACTGTATATATTAAGCAAAGTATGAGCTAACGTTTTTATGCATTGTACAAATTCTTAGGTGACGTTATTTATTTGCCATTAGTAAAGTTCAGTAAGTAGCTTACTGTAGCATGTAGCATGAGATGGCACAAAAACCTCTTCTCCCTATACACAAACTCGCTCGGATCAGTCATTAGCCCGCATGGTTTTTCATACCACTGCTACGCTGACGACACCCAATTAATTCTGTCCTTTCCCCGCTCAGAGACCCAGGTCGTCGCACGCATCTCTGCTTGTCTAGCTGACATCTCTCAGTGGATGTCTGCTCATCACCTCAAGCTCAACCTTGACAAGACTGAACTGCTTTTCCTTCCGGGAAAAGATTGTCCCACTCTTGACCTGACAATCAACATCGGCACCTCTGTTGTTTCCCCGACTCAGACTGCAAGGAATCTGGGTGTGATCCTAGATAACAACCTGTCCTTCGCTGCAAACATCGCTGCTACAACCCGTTGCTGCAGATACACGCTTTACAACATCAGGAAGATTCGTCCCCAGCTGACCCAGAAAGCCACGCAGGTTCTGGTCCAGGCTCTCGTCACCTCACGCCTAGACTACTGCAACTCCCTCCTGGCTGGTCTACCCGCATGTGCCATCCGACCTCTGCAGCTCATCCAGAATGCAGCTGCTCGTCTTGTCTTCAACCTTCCAAAATTTTCCCACACCACTCCGCTCCTCCGCTCCCTCCACTGGCTTCCAGTAACTGCTAGAATCCACTTCAAGACAATGGTACTTGCGTACCATGCTGCGAATGGATCTGGCCCTTCCTACATCCAGGACATGGTTAAACTGTACACCCCAGCGCGTGCACTACGCTCTGCATCAGCCAAACGACTCGCTGCACCCTCGCTGCGAGGGGGACCCAAGTTCCCATCAGCAAAAACACGTGGGTTTGCTATCCTGGCTCCAAAATTGTGGAATGAGCTCCCCATTGACATCAGGACAGCAGAAAGCTTACACACCTTCCGGCGCAGACTGAAAACTCATCTCTTTCGACTCCACCTCGAGCGATATAATTACTAACAAAGAACTGCTAACAGAGCACTTATATACTAATAAAGGACTGGCTTATCTATAGCCAGTTGAGTAGCACTTGAAATGTTTGGCTCGATGAAACCTGATGTACTTATATGATTCTGTTTTCTTCAAGGTTGTGTCTTCCTGGTCGAATGTACTTATTGTAAGTCGCTTTGGATAAAAGCGTCAGCTAAATGCAATGTAATGTAATGTAATGTAAAAAAACGTGTCATATCAATTTAAGTCAAAATAGCTTTTGAATATTTTTTTTATCAAGGAAAGTGACTAGCATCCTAGTAGGGGCTTGTTTTTAAAGTTAGATAAAGTAGTAAACAAATGATAAGCTCTGCTAAAGGATACAGTTATTTACCATTAGTAGTAAGTAGCTTACTCATGTAGCATGTAGCATGAGATGGTACACAAACGTGTCTTATCAACTAAACTCACATTAGCCTTTGAATATTTTTTGAATCTCTGTTAAAGGATACAGTTATTTGCTGTGAATTTAACCTATTGCTATAACTCGATTATAATAGCTAAATTATCAAAATATTATTTACTTTTTTAGACATGGCTTGATAAATTGAGCAAGCAACTGCATAAACGCATTTATTGAGTCACCTTTGCTAGTGCTAGGACTTGTTATAATGATGGTGGTAAGATTGATATATTCTGCATTTTGCGTATTGAGTCAGAAAATCATAATGAAGAGAAAGAGAGCAGACATAGCATCCTTCTTCAATAAGAAGAAACCAGCTGAGGCACAGGAGAATGAAAGACAGGGTCAGATGGAGAAAGGACAGACAGACAGAGAGAGCGAGGGAGAGGAGTCGCCAGTGAGACCTGGCCCAAGTGGACCTCCAGGTATACAGACTCTCCCTCATACACCTGGCTACAGTGTTACCTTCATTGATATTGTCCACTAGTGTGTTCTATCTATATTCACATCATGTTGAAAATGCATTTTAAAAGCTTTAAGTAAATAGTTTCACCACCTTAAAGTCTGACACAGATTCTTTTGTAGTTGTTTTTGCAAAGACCCCAACTCAAATACTGTAGAATTGTCATTATATAACCTGTTGGAAAATGATTTAATCACCTTAAAATCTGATGCTTTTTATTTTTAGATGTTTCCAAAAGACCTGTACAAGCACCGCATACAGATTCAGAGAGCGAGAGAGATGAGCCCCCACGTACCAGTGGCCCAAGTGGACCTCCAGGTATACAGACTCTTTCACAAATACTGAATATTTGAATTGTACTTTAGTTTTGTCCAATCTGATACAATGGCAATGTTTTAATGCAACCTGATAATTAATGGATAGGTCTGATAAAGTTGCTTTTTTTTTAAACAGACATTTCCAAATCAAGAGCCGATCAACCAGTCCAGCCACACCCGAAACTCTTTCCCAGGACACTCCAGGGCGACAGACGAAGAAACTTTCAAGCCTCGTAGTACAATGTTCACTCATGGCTAGAGTATTCTCAGATCCAGGACTCTGCACACTGTTTTGCATGCAGGCATTTTGGCCTCCCAAACACAGATTCAGTGTTTACTTCAGCCTTGGGATTTAAGAACTGGAAAAAGGCAACATTCAGAGATGGAGGGTTCACTAAACATGTAAAGGGAGAGGCTCACACAAATGCAATGGTGGCTTGGAAGGAATATGAGAGAGGAGACAAAGTGAATGCATCTTTAATGAGTACCCTGACTAAAGAACATAGTAAGCAGATACAAGAAAATCGCACTTATATAAAAAGTGTAGCGGAAGTTTTACTGTTAACAGCAACCCAAAACATTTCACAAAGGGGTCATAGGGAGACAAGAGATGCAGACAACAGGGGAAACTTCTTGGCTATATTAGATGTGATTGCTAACCATGACACAGTTATCAAAAATAAACTCACAGGGCCTCGCAATGTAAAATACACTAGCCACCAAATTCAGAATGAGATTTTGGATACATTAGCTGAAATGGTATGCTCCTCCATCATTAACGAGGTCAAGGAAAGTGAGGTATTTTCCCTAATGGCAGATGAAACTAAAGATACAAAAAAAAAGGAACAGATCTCTTTAGTGCTGAGATATTATTATAAAGGAGCTGTAAAAGAGAGCTTCTTGCACTTTGAGCCTGCAGACCGCCTTGATGCTGCAGGACTGACAGAAAAAAATAATCCAGGTCCTTGAGAGATATGGCCTGGAGTACAAAAGTAACCTGGTTGGGCAAGCATACGACGGTGCTTCTGTCATGAGTGGCAAGCACTCCGGCGTTCAAGCTCGAATTAAGGAGGTGGCAAAGCAGGCGTTTTATGTCCATTGTAATGCACATAGCCTTAATCTGGTTCTAGTTGACACAGTTAAAGCAGTCCCACAAGCTGAATGCTTTTTTGCGTTTTTGCAAAGACTTTATGTCTTTATGTCTGGCTCTTATGTTCACACGAGGTGGCTTAACATTCAGAAAGAAATGTATGCCGGAGCTTCGAAAGAGCTTCAACGGTTGAGTGAAACAAGGTGGGCTTGCCGGCATATAGCTTGCCGTACCGTCTTAGATAGACTACCTGCTATTATTCGTGTCCTTGAGGAAATAGCTGCAGAACACAGCGGAGATAGAAGTGTTGATGCACGTGGCCTGCAGTTTATTGGCCTTTTAGTGACATGCACTAAGGTTTTTGGAGATGCAAGATATCTCTCTGACCTTCTACAGTCTCCCACTCTTGATTTGTGTTCAGCTGTGGATCTAGTTGAAGCCCTCGTGAAACGTTTTCAAGACTACAGGGATGAAACCTATTTTGAAGAACTCTGGAAAGAAGTCTTGAATACAAGTGCAAAATGCAATGTTGAGACGGACCCTATTCCAAAAAGAAAGACAAAACAGAGCAGAATGCTAGATGGACATACTGTCATGTCCTCAGTAGGTGCGTGTTCTCAGCAGACCAAGGACACTTTTTGTGCCAGCATATTCTACCCTGTGCTTGATAACATGCTCGATGAGCTAAATAGACGATTCTCAAAACCAAATTGTGAAATAATGATGGGGATCCAAGCCTTGAATCCTTCAAGCGTTACATTTTGCGAAGAGCAGCCCCTATTTGCATTTGCTTCTATTTATGAATGCAACATAGATGACCTCGGACATGAGGTACATCAAATGAAAAGAATCCTAGAGAGGAAAGTAACATCTGGCATGCAGAAGCCCTCTAGCATAGTAGAGCTCACAAAAATCATTGAACCCTTTAAAGAGGTATTCCATGAGCTCTTCCGCTTGTGCAAAATTGCCATTGCCATACCTGTGAGTACTGCTTCCTGTGAACGCAGCTTTTCTACCCTCAAGCTGGTAAAGACATACTTGAGATCTACCATGGATAATGATAGACTGAGCAATCTGGGGGTTTTAAGTGTGGAGTCCAGACGAGCAAAGTCCCTGGACTTAGAGGAATTTGTGAATCGCTTTGCTGCACACCACAACAATCGCAGAATACAGCTGTTGTAAGCTGAATGTGAGGAGAAGGAGCAGTGGCTGTTCAGGTGTCACAAAATGACCACTGATTCAACTCTCCAAAGTCTCCGGTCTGTCTCCATCGATATATTAATTTAAGTGAAACAACAAGTGAATCACATCCAGGGTATTCCACTGTTTCTATAAATGTCTTATATGTCAAATGTAAATTAAATGCCTTAATTGTTAATGTTAGACCCTCTTGCACTTAATGTTCATATACAAGTGCATTGAGTTAATTATTTCTTCCCTCAGTTAAATGGGAGTGATTGTACTCACATAAATAATTATTTAAGGTCACACACTCATCAAGGATGTGTGGTAATGGAAAATTATGGCACATAATTTTTTCTTAAAAAGGTGCTAGTTTATTTTAGCAAGGAAAAACAATCAAAATCCCACATTTATAAATACAAACTTTAAAGATTCAAGATTTTTTTTCACAGCTGCTTTAGTGTTATGTTGATGGTATTCTTCATGCTGGCTTACTTTCACACTGTCGTTGCTAACGTGACAGAACCGTTGTTAATCTTTTTAGAAACTCCCTTGCCATTTGAAATGTCTGTCTTATTAAAAAACAAATTAACCAAGGTTACAGCATCTTGCAGGACATGACTGTCATATAATACTCTGTATTATGATCAGTTCCTATGTGCCTGGACTGAGTATGACAGAAAAAGGCATGTTGACAGAAACAGAAAACAGTTGTTACAATATGTGTTACTGTGTCAATGTTGATTCAACACAAATATTTTACAAGCCCATTTACAATGTTATACGGGAACGTGATGTTCAAATTAGCAAACGGTGTACGCTGTTCAGTAAAATCGCTGCCAAGAGCCGGTGTTCAGAAGGGTTCATTTGTTGACTACTTAGACTACTTGTTTTTAGGGATAGTTGTGTACAATATAATGCTAGATTTGAAGGCACAATGAGTAGTATGTTTATACTTAAACATTCCCCCCCTCTCAATTATCAGTTATAACACTTAAGTGTGTGGCAGTGTGTGTACCTGCAATGCAGACCTCTGCCTGTTTTCCTTATTTGGCTGTGTTCAGGACTGTTATGGTAATTTAAGTGAAACAAGTGAATCACATCCAGGGTATTCCACTGTTTCTATAAATGTCTTGTATGTAAATTAAATGCCTTAATTGTGAAAGTTGCGACCCTCTTGCCCTTAATGTTCATGAAAAAGTAAGATGTATGTCTTAACCAATAATTTAATTAAAAAAACTCTTGTTTAAATGATGTGTCTCTGTCACTGAGAGAATGAGCTCATAGCGCTGCTGATCACCATAAGCTAAACAGTCTGTATATTGCACTACATTTGTATAATGTAAGCTTTGTTGTTACTTTGCCTGCGAGAAGAAGAAAAAAATAGTTAGATATACTGAATATTATTTGATCTATTCCACCACTTAATCCCAAATAATGTAGAGGTATGTTGGAGGTGCCTTAAATAGCCCCTTATTTTATAGTGAGATGTATTTTTATGTTCATATAATAGTGATTTCAATGCCACCCCAAAATGATCACTGGTCCCATCCTGGCCACCCCACTGAAAATGTCCTGGCTCCGCCACTGTGTCCGCCGCATCTACGCACTGTACAACACACACCTACATACTGTACCACACACACACATACACACTGACAGGCCCGGTTCTACGGGGGTGCATAAGGGTGCATTGCACCCTCAGTTGAGTCGTTATGCACCCTCATTTGAAAAATGAAAAAAAAAAAAATGAAAAGTAAAACTATTACATGAAGAAGAAGAAGAAGAAGAAGAAGAAGAAGAAGAAGAAGAAGAAGAAGAAGAAGAAGAAGAAGAAGAATTTAGTTGAAATAAAATAAATTGTAATTGTGGTTACATTGTCTGCTGCATTTATTTGCTCAATTTAAACGGTAAGTAACGTTATTATGTCAGGTGTGCGTGACCTGTGCCGCTGCGCGTTCATCATTTGCAAAGTGCTTACACAGCAGTCAGTGATGGACATCAGAAAATGGTTAAAACAACCAGCCCTTATCGCCAGCAGTAACACTGCATCTACTGCAGGTAATAACAGTTCTGATCATGGGGACATTACGTTACCGCGGCCACCGTCGTGGACACTAACGCCCGACTCGCCGGCTTTGCCCGCCTCGCCCATGGAGGCGGAGCAGCCGCAGCCGTCTTTGTTGCCCCAAACACCGCCACCCCTCAGCGGCCCGCAAGTGCCAGAGGACGTCGGCCAAACAGAGCCTGCCCAGGTATATTTAAAAAAGTACCCAACTCGCCTGTACAGTGGGGTAAGGCGCTCATTTTGCAGCTCATGGTTTCAAAACAGAGATTGGCTGGAATATTCATGTAAAAAATATGCCATCTTCTGCTATGCATTTAGACATTTCGGTTCAAGTAAGTCAGATGCCTTCACCACAACTGGTGAATGTATGAATCAAGCAAAGAGCACATAGATCTCTTCATGTTGCTCTCAAAGTGCACCAGATTGATGCTTTCAACTTCAATATTTTAAAAAAATCTTCCCGGGGGAGCATCCCCCCGGACCCCCCTAGAGGAGGTGAGGATCTCCCTAGAGGAGGTGAAGTCTGCCTCCCACTGATAAAAAATAGCATTTTACCCCTATGCCGTGAGCTGTTGGATTGTCCTCTGCTTACTTTTAATACTTGTAAATAAAACTTTTGGCCCGTAATTTATTTTCCTCTTTGTAGCGACCAGAGAGGGGGGGGGATATATCCAGTCTCTGATAATGTTACGTTATTATGAGAGTGCTCAGTTTGATTCTGAAATTGTATATATTTATATAAATATATATATATGTGTGTGTGTAAGTGTGTGTGTGTCTGCATCTGTAGCCTGTTATTGTCTCATTATACCGCACTGTGAATGAATCAAAGTAAATATATAAGTCATCATGAACACATCTGTCCATCAGACAGAGGGCTGCTGTGCCTCCTGTCATCATTAATGGACGTCTCTTTAAAATGACTGCTCAGAGGAGAGGAGTTCTAATTTCTCTAACCGCCTGCTGCTTCCCCTCCTCTCTCCTCGGTTCCCCTCCTCTCTCTTCGGTTCCCCTCCTCAGTCCTCCGCTCGCATCTCCTGTGGGCGGGACTAAGTATTTAGGAGGGGAGTCGAGGAGGGGAAATTTGAGTATTGAGAAACCTCTATTGGCTCCTTTATCATTAACAAAGCATTTGTCCAGGATATTGTCTTTCCTGCTGTGATCCCTAACATACTGCTGGAACCCAGGTAACACAGTCTCCAGGCAACATTGCTTCATGTCCCAGAGCACTATTGCCGGTGCATCGGTGGCTGAGTTGTAGCTCGTGAACAGTGTCCTCTGCCGCTGGGAAGCACGTAAACAACAAACAGTAAAATACACCCGAATTCTCTAGGCAGATAAAAGGGTCTTAACGTCTTGCCGAGAATTTCTACGTTGGGATCACAGGTTTTACATTTTACTGAGTATGATCGGCACCACAGATCATTAATATACACACAAATACCGCCTCCTCTGGTTTTCCCCGAGTTCGCATCACTGTCTGCTCGAACAAGGGTGAATCCGGGTACTTCAAAGAGATTCAGGCTTTGTAGATTGAAGCCAACTTTTCGTGAAACATAATAAAGAGGACTCAAGTAATTCATGACAGTACCTTGTGTATGTTCTTAGTGTGTCCACATTGTTGCTCAATGAGCGCAGGTTTGTGAGTGATGGATGGAAGTGGTGGCCGGCTGAATCTCCGCCGTTGGCGATTCTGAACGCCTCCCCTCCTTCCTCGTCTCTTTTTCCTGGTGTTTCTAAGCGGCTCCCGAGGGATTTCATCCAATATTGAAGAGCACAGGTGGCTTGGTGTATTCGTAGGAAGCCGGTCGCATTGTAGCTCTAGCATAGCCTCGCGGCTGTAGCAGCGTAGAGGCCGGGGCTCCTCGCCATACCTGTTCGTGCTGTCACTCAGGTGTGTCTTGGAAAGTTGAATGGCCAGACATGGTCTGCAGAAGGCAAATGTAATCCACAGGATCAAAAGCATGGTCTCTCAAAATGACGTTTCATACAGACACAACAAAGTTTAGACAATAATTAGACCAAAAAAACTAAAACAAGACGAACGGAGCATACTGAGACTCGCAGTGACAGGAGCCACTTAGAAACACCAGGAAAAAGAGACGAGGAAGGAGGGGAGGCGTTCAGAATCGCCAACGGCGGAGATTCAGCCGTTCTATCATTCCATACCACAGCTTCAATATCGTCCATTCCACCCTGGTTGTTCCCATTGCCAAGTGTAGACCTCAATATACGAGAGGAGTTAAAGGAAAAGAAAGAACTACAAGTATGGCGCATAGTCTAGAATTATTTTGCAAGATATCACTCAGACTCAACAATCATATTTACAGATGGCTCCAAAGATCCAGAGACAGGGCGTGCAGGGGCAGCAGCTTATATCCCAGTGAGTAATACACATATAAAGAAAAGGGTAACAGACCATGTGTCAGTATACACCACAGAGTTGTTGGCATTGGTACTGTCATTGAAATGGATAGAGGAGAAAGAAATACATAATAGTGTAATTGCATCTGACAGCTTTTCAGCATTATCAAGTATACGATCAGGTAGATCTTCATCTAGAATGGACATAATAAATGAAATATTTCGAATTTTATATAAAATGCAAATCAAAGGCATAGCAACTCGTTTCATCTGGGTTCTTGCTCATGTTGGTGTGGAGGGTAATGAACAGGTGGATATTCTGGCCAAACAAACACTCAGAAGTATGAACATATACATAGAAGTTCCACTCAGCAAAGCGGAGGTTAAAACATTCATACAGAAATATGCACAAACAGCATGGCAAGATCATTGGGACCTTAGTGATACAGGAAGACATCTTTATAAAAGTCAAAGGTATGTGGGGGATGGAAGGAAGGTGGGGTTTAAAAGAAGGGAGGAAAATGTCATTTCTCGGATGAGAATAGGTCATACAGGTCTCAATCATACTTTAAGTATAATAGGAAAGCATCCAACCGGAAAGTGTATACACTGTAGCCAGCCAGAAACTGTTGAGCATGTTTTACTGCTTTGCAGGAAATATAGTACTCAGATAAATGTGCTTTTCCAGACACTGAAGAAAGCAACATTTCCATGACTTGTCGCTATCAGGGCTGTTAGGGAAAACATCAGGCAATATGTATTGTGAGATTATTAAATTACATTTAAAATAATCTAGAGTTTTGGTTCTTTGTTTTGTTTCTTTTGTTTATTGTTTTCTGCTTAGTCTCTTGTCCACACTCCAGTCCAGTTGGTGGCGGTAATGCACCTACAGGTTGGTTTGCCAACCGCCAATAAACACTGAAGAAGAAGAAGAAGAAGAAGAAAAACCGAGAGAAGAAGAAGAAGAAGAAGAAGAAGAGGAGGAGGAGGAGGTAGAAGAAGAGGTGAGTGACTTTAAAGTTCTTTGCAATCCGCCAAAAACCGAGAGAAGAAGAGGTGAGTGGATTAAACACACGCCGAGGTTTCATTAAGTGTATTTACACCTGTTAGCTTACAGTTAATCACGAATCAGAAGTTATCTTATTTAACACAGCTGTAATATTGGAAGAAAGAAACTCACAAAAAAACTTTAAAATGTGCGCCAAAAATAGTCTCAAATTATCTTTAAATAAAGTCTAAAAGCCTTAAAGTCTAACAGCTAACAGCTACAGTTATTATTCCAGTTCGGCTCTGGGTGAGTAACAGTTGATTTGTAATGCTAAGCTGACTTTATTTTAGTTATTTATTACACCAGTTGTCTTTAAGACAGTTTGAGTTGTTGTGTTGGTGCTCTTTACCATAGATATAGTTTTAAATATATGCTTATTAGCATCGCCATTCACTGTGACGCAGCATTTTTCCCATTGAAATGAATGGGGTTCTTCAGTTAGCAGCTAACGCTAAGCTAAGCGACGGTTTAGCTCATTAGATAAATAGATATACTTTATTTAAATAACTATTTACCTTAAACTGAGAAATGATTGTGTCACAGCAGAACTGTTTTCAGGCATTACACAAGTTAAGCATATTTAAAAGATACAATAAGATATAATAAAAATGAAGCAATAGCAGCAAGTTTACACACGGGACACATATCACTAGAGTATCTAAAGAATACACAATATACAGAAAATACTGTATACATGGAGTACATTAAACAGTCTTACTTGCTAATGTTTGCTTTCTGTGTTAACTTAGTGATAGTTAATGACACAGATAGCGTTATAACCATGGTTCAAACAACCGTTAATGTCACTTTCTATGTGAATAAAGTCATTTTAATGAAATAAAAGTGAACAAACTGTGAGCTGTAAGTTAGAATGTGAGTTATATCAAAATATTTGTATTGTATTAATAATAATTTACACAGAAAACCAACTTGATATCGTAATGGTTAAAGTCATTTGCATGTAATGTTAATAACTATCTGACCTTTCTATCATTTTCTCTTCTGCTTAACATCACATTGACTAAATGGATCAATTTGGAACATGTTTACGTCACAGCAGCATAGATGAGACAAGGCACTGCACATGATGTGATAAAACACTGCATATAAGCATCTAGAAATAGAACATATCATTGAATAAACTCTTTGAATTCCTCCTCTTCACTCCTGACAGTTTTCCACCTGAAGCAGCTCTGTGGTCTTCATCAGGACCCAGTGTTCCCAGAGAGGACCTGAAGCAGCTCTGTGGTCTTCATCAGGACCCAGTGTTCCCAGAGAGAACCTGAAGCAGCTCTGTGGTCTTCATCAGGACCCAGTGTCCCCAGAGAGGACCTAAAGCAGCTCTGTGGTCTTCATCAGGACCCAGTGTTCCCAGAGAGGACCTGAAGCAGCTCTGTGGTCTTCATCAGGACCCAGTGTCCCCAGAGAGGACCTGAAGCAGCTCTGTGATCTTCATCAGGACCCAGTGTCCCCAGAGAGGACCTGAAGCAGCTCTGTGGTCTTTATCAGGACCCAGTGTTCCCAGAGAGGACCTGAAGCAGCTCTGTGGTCTTCATCAGGACCCAGTGTCCCCAGAGAGGACCTGAAGCAGCTCTGTGGTCTTCATCAGGACCCAGTGTCCCCAGAGAGGACCTGAAGCAGCTCTGTGGTCTTCATCAGGACCCAGTGTCCCCAGAGAGGACCTGAAGCAGCTCTGTGGTCTTCATCAGGACCCAGTGTTCCCAGAGAGGACCTGAAGCAGCTCTGTGGTCTTCATCAGGACCCAGTGTCCCCAGAGAGGACCTGAAGCAGTTCTGTGGTCTTCTCAGTGTTTCCAGCTTAAAAGAAGCTTTATGAATGCAGCCCCAGGTAGGTGTGTGTGTGATACCTTAATAATTACTTTCTCTAACATTATTTATCCCACAGTATATTCATAAGTTATATGCATACCGTTTAGTTTGAGTAAACGCTCCCCTTTTACCTTCAGCATATTGTTTTAGTACGGTAACTCTTCTTTATTACCGTTAGCATACTGGTTTCTGTTAGGTAACTCCTTTATGTTACAGGATGAAGCCTCAGTTTATTGACTTGTTGTTTCTAGTCTCCTCCTGACTTACAGAGTCCTGGAGCTGTGAGTTTCTCCTCTTCAGTGAAGCAGCTTTATTACTGTCTCCTATTGTTGCAGACAAAGTAGCATTACATGGAAATATTCAAGTAAAGTAAAAGTACCTCTAAATAGTACTTAAGTACAGTACTTGAGTAAATGTACTTAGTTACGTCTCACCTCTGCTATGAACCTACGAAGTAGCTGTAGATTAGTTTTGTTGTGTCTGTCGGTTGTATTGAGTTGTCTTGTTTTGTGTCAGCTGTAGTTGTGCTGATTATTTCAGAGACCCATCCGGAGAAGGAGAACTGAGAGCAGCATGGAGGAGAACAAAGAGACCCCTGGAGCTCAGGTCAGTGTGCACTTCATCACAATATATTCCTAATTCCAGCGTTTCCGCCAGGCGGGCGTCTTGCTGTCATTTGACGCCCTTATTCAGCTCGGAACGCCCTGAACTAGAGCCGAGGGCGTCCAAAAGACTTTTTATCGCTTGAAATTACGAAAAAGGAGAAGGACATCCCTCTGTTGGAGCGGCAAAGGAGTCTGGTGGGATTCTTTTCACCGCCTGCAAAGCGTGTTCCTGTGCTAGTGGAGCACGCGCGTGAACTGCGAGCGCCGGAGCCTTGCAGCGCCGAAACTGAGGCTCTGGTAAACTGTGGTAACATGAAGAGCCGTTTGGGAGCCGAAAGAGCCGGCTCTTCTTAGTGAGCCGAGCCAAATGATCCGACTCACTAAAAAGAGCCGGGATTCCCATCACTAATACGTAAAGAGATAGTATCTATAAGGGACGGCTCAATTCAAAATTCAAGTCCAGGGTTTCCCTCACATAGACTTTACTTGGGCCGCCCAGGTTTAACGGCCACCAAAGTATATTTCCCGACCCATTCATTATTATTTTTGTATCCGTCCGCGAGCACGACGCCATCTGCAATCGATTTACTAGTGGACAATGATCCCTCGCTTGCTGTACCTGTTCGCTCTGCTATCGCGTGGAGGGTCTGCTAACAAGCAGCCAACAGAAAGGTTCATGTTAATGTTGTTGCACCTCACGAATGCCTAACACTGTTATCCCCAAATGAAAGATCTCAACCTGTTTGAAATATACAATATGAATTAGGGATGGGAATTTGAAAGCAAATGTATATTCGAATATTCGACCCCCCAAAAAACGGTTAACCGGTTAACCGAAATGTACATATCCTATAAAAAAAAATTGGGTAAAAAAATAATTTTCAAAAAATAATTCTGAATTTTTTCGAAATAAATACACGTTCAAATAAGTGTAGAAACCAAGTCGAATTTGTCAAATGTATTGAACTGGTGATCACAGTTTGACAGCTATAGGCCTACAGCTTTCATGTGCTGAGGCGATTCACAATCAGCCCAGCTGTAGAGAAGACCCTCTCAGCTGGAACGGAGGTTGCGGGTATAGCAAGGTATAGCATGTATATATAAGTTTAAGGACGGAGGTTGCGGGTATAGCAAGGTATAGCATGTATATAAGTTTAATTTGGCATAGTTTGACCTCTACACCGCACTCACTAACCTGGTCGAAATATTTCCACACATTACTCCTTTTTGACGCCATGTCTGTTGTGGAGGTCTCTTCTTGGAGTGTAAATAATTACCGGACTATGATGGTAAAATATGTTGAATACCGGCAAAAATAAATCTCTCCAGTCAAAATGTCTATGCACTTTGCCGCCACACACGGTTGCCAAGCAGCGCTTATTGTTGTTTAGGCTGGCCACTCATGTGTCGCGAGTGTTGACAGGGGGCGGGGGAGCACGCTCATGAACTGTTAGGGCCGGAACCTCGCAACGGCTGCGGAGCTCATTTGCGCCACATTTGGGCCTAAGATGAGGTTTGAGTCTGCGTGATCTGCGTGTAGGGAGGGGAAGCAGCCATATCTTGGCTAGAACTAGATCTGATGGATTTGGACATAAACGCGAGTGAAGTATAACCGGACACGAGAGAGAGAGAGAGATCAGCACCTGCAGCTCTGCCCGCTGTGAGGGACCGGTGAGCGGAGCAAAACACACCTTTAGACGTCACCTAACACATTTAGCTATAGCACTGTCGTATACATTTTTATAAAAATATTCATAACTCATATTCGAATACATGAATAATTATTCGAATACCTGAATATATTCGATTAATCGTTCCCATCCCTAATATGAATGCACAATATGGTTAGATAGAGGTTAGAACGTTGTTGTATACGATAAGATTCTTTAATTGTCAGATCAAGTCTGAAATGTGACTTGCATCACAGCAGCTCCATGTGAAACATCAACATAGACACATAAGACAAACACAATACATGAGAAACAAACAACAAACATGTAACATAACATCAGGGGCATGTACTACGAAGCTGGTTCAACCTGACCTGGATATGTTTGAGTTAGCCGGTTGGCCTAATCCAAAACATACGCGCTCTCGCTAAACGGTACTACGACGCGGGTTATCAAGTGGATCGCTCAAGCCAGCCGTGTCCTAGCATTCGACCAATCACAAACATGGAGAAGCGCACTGACAGCGCAGCGTCATACTTCCTGAATGAAAAGTCAACTATAATATTAGACATATGAAGAAGTTAAACTTTAAACATCCATGACTTAAACACTTGATCCAGGATCAAAGCCACATAGCTGCACCTGCAAGGTGAATACAGCTGGTAACAGAACAAGTGTTTGAATGCGTACATTAACAGGTTTATGATATCACTGCCCCGTCTAAGACACGAGTGGATCTGACTTTCATTACATTTGACTCGAGTGTTTCCTCAACTTAATGTGTTGCTTAAAATAATACTTCTGCATACAGTATGTGACACTGAGTGTTGCACGGCCAGATACGGCTCAGCTGACTCGGATAAGAAAATATATGATATGAAGTGATATGCCGCGGACTGTACATTATGATGTGATATGCTGCAGACTGTACTGTTACTCTGATCCGGTTACTTATGTTGTGGCAGATATTTAAGTAAGCTTTCTTAACGCTAATGTTATAATAGTCAGATTGCTCTGAAGATGGAGGTGATATTCTATTAATGTTCACGTTCACACAATCGGTGATTTTTGCCGGCCGTCTTTCCTGCAACGGCAGTTTTTCTGTATTTCCTTTCTCCTGTAATATGACTTGATCGCTTTAAACTCCGCACACTGAGCTCTGATTGGTCAGCAGGCAGTGCTTTCACTGAGTTGATCTCTTAGCCTGCAACCTAACCTGGTCCCGACCAGGTTAGCCGCACAGCATAAGTTACCATGGAGATCTAGCCTGCTAAAAAGAGAACCAGCTTCGTAGGACCGGAAACCCCGAGTTTTCCCTGAAGTTAGCCGCTAAGCGAAAATCCTGCTTCGTAGTACAGGCCTCTGGTGTTTTTTCTTATAAAGAGCAACAACGGCCTACAGACATAAATAAACCAGCGACTGTATTCGCCATGACACAGACAGTCTGTGGTTTGTACTTGTTTCACTTGTGTCTAGTTTCTGAACAGATATGAGGAGCTGTGAGCTCTGAGTGCTAACAGCTAACGGCTGATGTTGGTTTTGTGGTTCACATTGAAGATGACGTCACGGCTCCGCCTACACTGCGTTACTATAGTTACTGCCCCAGTTTCTAAACTGTATTGGAAACGCAGGATAAAAACGCAGGCCTACCTATACCGTACTAAGCCGTGCGAGGCCCTGCAGTGGAAATGCGCCATAAGTGGATGTCATTGAAGACCTTTACAAGAGCAGTCTCAGTGCTGTGGTTTGGACGAAAGCCTGACTGGAACACATCCAAACAGCTATTTAAATGCAAGAAGTTACTCAACTGTTGAAAAACAACTTTTTCAATGATTTTACCTAGAAATGGGAGGTTTGATATGGGCCTGTAATTGTTCATTACTGAAGCATCTAGATTATTCTTTTTTAAGAGCGGTTTAATGACTGCAGTTTTCAGAGCCTGTGGAGTGAAGAGACTTGTTTACTATATGAAGTAGATCTGAGGCCATGCAAGGAAAAACATCTTGGAAAAATCCTGTTGGAATAATATCAAGGCAGCAGGAGGAGGATTTTAGATGTTGTATAATGTCCTCTAGGTTTTTATCATTAATCTGATGGAACGGTGTCATGGTGTTTGAATTGATTTTAGGTGGACACAGAGACAACACATTTGCTGTACCTGATGCAGAGGCACTGACTGCTTGTCTGATTCTCTGAATGTTGTCAGTGAAGAAGGCAAAGTCATTGCAGGCCCTGGTGGATAGAAGTTCAGAGGCTACTGCCACTGGGGGGTTAGTTAGTCTGTCGACGGTAGCGAACAAGGCACGTGCGTTGTTTTTGTTTTTGGCAATGATGTCGGAGAAGAAAGACTGTCTCTCTTTATAGATTTCAAAATGAACCTGGAGATTTGTTTTTCTCTACCTACGTTCAGCTTTTCGACACTCTCTTTTTTCTGTTCTCACGGTCATGGCCTTTCTCCATGAAGATATTTTCTTGCCAGTCACTTCCGTTAACCTAGTTGGAGCAATGGCACCTATAACATTTTTATTTTTGAATTAAAATGATCTACTAGCTCATTTACTGAGTTGTTAGCAGGGGCAAGTGTGGAAGAAACATTCAGAGTAAACATTTCCCTAGTATTTTCAGTTAAATATCGCTTTGTGGTTACCTCTTTTTGAACATTTGTGTGAACAGAAATAGAGCTCTCAAAGGAATGATCAGAGAGCGCAACATCAGAGATATTCAGACCCTTTGAGATCCTTAAGTCCAGAGTGTGCCCCTTATTGTGCGTGGGCTCCATCACATGCTGAGTCAGTCCATAGTTATCAAGACAGCCCCTCTGTCCTGGGGGTTGTCAACATGGATGTTAAAATCACCAACACTGACTAGATGGTCAAAGTCAAAACACACTATAGACAGCAGCTCAGTAAAGTCATCAAAAAAAGCTAAAAGAAGCTAAGAGCACAGCTGAACTCCCGCAGCCCTGGGGGGACCCTACATTGGTTGTGATGGCAGATGACAGGGTTTTGTTAACCTTCACAAGTTGCTCTCTACTGGTGAGGAAAGCGGCATACCAGTAAATCAGGTATAGATTTACTTCAATTTTGGCCATTTTTGACACCAAGATGTCCGTTTGTATTGTGTTGCTGCTGAGAAGTCTAGGAAGAGGGCTCTTGCATAGGTGTGACGTTTATCTAAATGTTTAGTAATGATATGAACCAGAGTAGCAACAGTACCACCCCCTTGCTTATAGGCAAATTGGTATGGATCAAGTATGTCTTGTCGGTCACAATAGGTTTAGCTGAAGAGGTCATTCCTGTCATGGTTCTCATGGTGTCCCACACTTTTTTGGGGTCTTTGGCTTTAAAAGCATTTCCCAAAAGCTCTGTGTGTGTGTCCGCGTGTGTCCGCGTAACCTGTTATTGTCTCATTATACCGCACTGTGAATGAATCAAAGTAAATATAGAAGTCGTCATGAACACATCTGTCCATCAGACAGAGGGCTGCTGTGCCTCCTGTCATTATTAATGGACGTCTCTTTAAAATGACCGCTCAGAGGAGAGGAGTTCTCATTTCTCTAACCGCCTGCTGCTTCCCCTCCTCTCTCCTCGGTTCCCCTCCTCGGCTCCTCCGCTAGCATCTCCTGTGGGCGGGACTAAGTCTCGAGGATAGGAGTCGAGGAGGGGAGTCGAGGAGGGGAGTTAGAGAAATGAGAAAGGGCCCAAGAAACAAGTAAACAATCGCTTCCACATCCTCCATTGTTGTGTGTTTTGTGAATTGTGTCGCATTGAAGATGACGCCACTGCAGTTTTACCCAGCGTCGCTCCGCCCAAAAAGCCGATCCCCCCCCGCCTACACTGCGTTGCTACCCCAGGTCCTAAACTGTAATGGAAATGCGCCACGGCCTCGGACGGCCAGCGAGGCAGCCCGAGGCCTGAGCGAGGACGCTTAGGGACGCTTAAACGGGGCTACCCCGCTGCAGTGGAAATGTGCCATTAGAGTTAGACCTAACACACTTAGCTATTTGATCTACCTCTGGACTCTAAACTAGTTATACATACAGTGGGGCAAAAAAGTATTTAGTCAGCCACCAATTGTGCAAGTTCTCCCACGTAAAAAGATGAGAGTGGCCTGTAATTTTCATCCTAGGTACACTTCAACCATGAGAGACAAAATGGGGGGAAAGAATCCAGGAAATCACATTGTAGGATTTTCAATGAATTAATTGGTAAATTCCTCGGTAAAATAAGTATTTGGTCACCTACAAACAAACAAGATTTCTGGCTCTCACAGACCTGTAACTTCTTCTTTAAGAGCCTCGTTAACTGTATTAATGGCACCTGTTTGAACTCTTTATCAGTATAAAAGACACCTGTCCACAACCTCAAACAGTCACACTCCAAACTCCACTATGGCCAAGACCAAAGAGCTGTCAAAGGACATCAGAAACAAAATTGTAGACCTGCACCAGGCTGGGAAGACTGAATCTGCAATAGCAGCTTGGTGTGAAGAAATCAACTGTGGGAGCAATTATTAGAAAATGGAAGACATACAAGACCACTGATAATCTCCCTCGATCTGGGGCTCCACGCAAGATCTCACCCCGTGGGGTCAAAATGATCACAAGAACGGTGAGCAAAGATCCCAGAACCACACGGGGGGACCTAGTCAATGGCCTGCAGAGAGCTGGGACCAAAGTAACAAAGGCTACCATCAGTAACACACTACGCCGCCAGGGACTCAAATCCTGCAGTGCCAGACGTGTCCCCCTGCTTAAGCCAGTACATGTCCAGGCCCGTCTGAAGTTTGCTAGAGAGCATTTAGATGATCCAGAAGAGGATTGGGAGAATGCCATATGGTCAGATGAAACCAAAATAGAACTTTTTGGTAAAAACTCAACTAGACGTGTTTGGAGGAGAAAGAATGCTGAGTTGCATCCAAAGAACACCATACCTACTGTGAAACATGGGGGTGGAAACATCATGCTTTGGGGCTGTTTTTCTGCAAAGGGACCAGGACGACTGATCCGTGTAAAGGAAAGAATGAATGGGGCCATGTTTCGTGAAATTTTGAGTGACAACCTCCTTCCATCAGCAAGGGCATTGAAGATTAAACGTGGCTGGGTCTTTCAGCATGACAATGATCGCAAACACACCGCCTGGGCAACAAAGGAGTGGCTTCGTAAGAAGCATTTCAAGGTCCTGGAGTGGCCTAGCCAGTCTCCAGATCTCAACCCCATAGAAAATCTTTGGAGGGAGTTGAAAGTCCGTGTTGCCCAGCGACAGCCCCAAAACATCACTGCTCTAGAGGAGATCTGCATGGAGGAATGGGCCAAAATACCAGCAACAGTGTGTGAAAACCTTGTGAAGACTTACAGAAAACGTTTGACCTCTGTCATTGCCAACAAAGGGTATATAACAAAGTATTGAGATGAACTTTTGTTATTGACCAAATACTTATTTTCCACCATAATTTGCAAATAAATTCTTTAAAAATCAGCCAATATGAATTTCTGTTTTTCTTTTTCTCATTCTGTCTCTCATAGTTGAGGTATACCTAGGATGAAAATTACAGGCCTCATCTTTTTAAGTGAGAGAACTTGCACAATTGGTGGCTGACTAAATACTTTTTTGCCCCACTGT
The DNA here is from genome assembly GCA_028583405.1 of Pogonophryne albipinna. Lineage (NCBI taxonomy): Eukaryota > Metazoa > Chordata > Actinopteri > Perciformes > Artedidraconidae > Pogonophryne > Pogonophryne albipinna. The sequence continues at coordinate 45,222,416 of CM053244.1, read as the reverse complement.
ATATGTATTCTTCACTGTCGGGTCACTCATTACTGGATCAGTGAGCTGCATGAGATACTGACAGGCTGTCAGGAGAGAGGGAGAGAGGAAAAGAGAGCGCTTCCGCTCATTTCTCCCGTGTTATTATTAGGGTTGCAAAATTCCGGGAATTTTCAAAGATGGAAACTTTCCATGGGAATTTATGGGAATAAACTGGGAATTTGAAGAAAAAATTGAAGGTTGGCTCTTCATAGGGAACTTGAATATATTTGGAAAGTATATTTTAGCATAATCTTGACTAAAACAAACCGATGCCGTTCAAGTACACTTTAATATCCATGCCATAGCACACTGCTCACTGCATGGCTATTGGGACCACACCCCCTACAGGCACTGTGCATTCCTCCATCACATGCACAGATGAGTAATATTTAACTCAACATTCCTGTTTTCGTTCTTCAATTAAACAAATAATTGTTCAATAAAATAATTAAAACTTGTTCTGTTCTACTTTAAAAAAAAAAAAAAATCTGTTGAAATGTCATGTTTAATTTTGCATCGAATATTTCCAAAATTCACCAGCTTAAATTCTCATGGAAACGTTCTGCCCCTTTGCAACCCTAGTTATTATCCAAAGTGAATATAAACTTGAATAATGTACATCATTTGAATGTAATAATTAAGTTGATTGTTGTTTGTGGAAGCTCCAGTGAATGAGCCCCATTAACTGAGTGTTAAACATCACTTTAAATGGAAGATTTGAAGTGATGTTTAAATCTTCCATTTAGGCCCCGCCCACTCGATCGGATCGGCGATCGGCTGATACTGATTCCGGCGATCGGCCCCAAAATTGGCGATCGGAGCTTCCCTAATAGTCTTTGGTAACAGTAGTTATTTCATCTAGTGAACCTTCCTGAAATGTCCCAATCTGTCCAATCAATACAGGCTTTCAACTGTTCCCTACTTTCATTTGCCCATGTCCTTATTACTTTCTTTTCTGGTTGACTTCCCTTCAGTTTGGTCTTATACACTGGTATCATATTCACAACATTATGATCAGAGTTCAGTATTGGTGGTCTGTATTTAGACGCATAAGAGGTTTCTCAATACTCAAATTTCCCCTCCTCGACTCCTCGGTCCTCTGGTAGTGACCCGGAAATGAATTTCAGCGCGCCATTTTGAAGGACATCTCATTTCTCTAAATGATGATCGAGGACCGATGAGGCTCTCTGGAGGAGCTCTAACCGAGGAGACACTGATGGGTCCTCCACGGCTCCTCCGCGGATGCATTTCCGGGAACGGTGGAGGCGTGACGCACGGCCGGACTTATCTCAGCCAATGACAGCTCTGCATGCATCCCCTGGATATTATTTTATTAACTGCTTTCATCGCGACACGATGTTTCCAGAGAGAACAGCTGTGAGGTCCGTGCAGAAAGCAGAGCAGTGTGTATAATATATATCACTTAGTATAACAGGCCTACTCTCTTTATTTGCTTTAGTCGATATTTCTCTAAGACCATTTAGTGCTTCACATAATAAAATACACAACGGCTGTAGCCTGATTATGCTTTACGAGCTGTAGTAGGGTTAGTGTGTGTGGTACGGTGTGTGCGTGGTACAGTGTGTAGGTGGGTGTTGTACAGTGTGTGTGTTGTACAGTGCGTACGGCGGACAGACGGGTCTCAGTTGGTTTGGTGTCTTTTGCTTACTTTTAATAGCCTACTTGTTAATACAACTTTTGGCCTGTAATTTCAATTCCCCATTTCAGCGACCAGAGAGAGAGAGGGGGGAGGGGGGGATATATCCAGTCTCTGATTGTGTTACGTTATTATGAGAGTGCTCTGTTTGATTCTGAAATTGTATATGTATATAAATATTTATGTGTGTGTGTCCGCATCTGTATCCTGAATCAAAGTAAATGTATATATGTATATGTGTGTATAATAGGGGTGTAACGGTTCACAAACATTTCGGTTCGGTACGTACCTCGGTTTTTAGGTCACGGTTCGGTTCAGTACGTTTTCGGTACAGCAGAAAAAATTATCACAAAACATAACATATTTTTTTTTCATTAAACTGTGAATAATGTATTCACTCAAATAAATACAAAATATAATATAATAAACATTAAGGTGCAGCATTTCGATGAACTAAAATAATCTGTATTTGAACTTTACTGTACTAGTACTCACAAAACATAAACTATTAGTTTTGGGTTTTTAATTATTATTAAACTATGAATATTCACTCAAATAAATATAAAATATAATACAATAAACATTAAGGTGCAGCTTTTCGATGAACTGAAATAATCTGTATTTGTACTGTACTAGTACCTAAGCAGCCAGTTTGACATTATGACTTGCTTGTCATTGTATTTTTAAAGAAAAATGAACTTGTCCACATTGCTTGCCGAAAGGGCAGATCTGCTGGCTCTAACCATGTCTCCTGCTGTGGAGAACACCCTCTCGCTAGGGACAGAGATAGCAGATACAGCAGGTAGCGCTTTGCTAACATGGCAACATAAGGATATTTGGCGTTTGTAATAGCTTTGGCTTGGTCTGAACTTTTTGCGAGTGGTGGAGCGGAGGCTTAAATGCTAGCGGGAGTTGGGTTTGCACTTTAGTCTTTTTTCTTTTGGTACCGGTGATATTGACGTTCGGGTGATGCCTTTTCAAATGAGTGTGCAAGTTTCATGTATTGCCAGCCGCGTAACCAATTTTAGTTGAACAATGCCGACAAACAGCTTTGGTTCGGTCCACCTGTCTTTGTCCGTCATCCTTGTACGTAACTGCGAAACCAAAATGTTCCCAAACCGGAGACTTCAATGATGCTGGAGGATTTTCGAGCTCAACTTTATCTGCGTTCGCCATTTCGACAGTTCCTCAAATTACTGACTACATTTGAACGCATCCCTCTGACCAGCTCGTCCAATGAAATGACTTGCTCGCTCTATGACGCGTTGAACACAATGGGAGCAAATTACTCTGAATGCTGCGACGCAGCACCTGAGATTACTTCCAAGAAGTTGTTCACGTTCTCAATTTTTTAGGTTTAACGTTATATTCGTTCGGTACTCTCGTATTCCCTTACCGAAGGGCCCGTACCGAATAATTTCGGTACGTGTACCGTTACACCCCTAGTGTATATATATGTATATATATATGTATATATATATATATATATAAACCACGTGGGAATAATTGAGCAGTTCAGTGTGTGTGTGTGTGTGTGTGTGCGTGTGTGTGTATAGAGGTGCACGTGGTTAAAACGTAGCAGCCTGCGGTCGCTCGTTAGCTGTTCTAATGAAGGTAAACACAGTGAAGGCACAGCTCTTTGCAGCTGGTGCTGCTCTTCTGAGATTCTGCTGAGTTACACGTTACTGCCTCCTGGTGCTGCAGAGATTTCATGAAGTGAAGGAGGTTTTTCTTCTATAAAACTTCTGTGGGCAGCAGATACTGTGAGTCACAAACATGAATTCATAGGTCAAGGCAGACTGATTCACAGACTCTAATGTTTTGCCGATCCGGTGCTTGAACAAATAACTCTACACCCCTGGCTGAAATGTCCCTAAAATAAAGTCCGAGTTTGAAATGTATCTCAAATAATGTATGTATTTCCCCACATAAACATAACAGTCTGCAATGAAACGGCTGTCTCCTGTGCGCTCCACTTCCTACTTTCTCCTGCGAACAAGTTACTTTCTCTCTTTTTTTTTTCATTGCCCTCTAGGGGCTTCGTACAATGCAAATATTTTATTTTAAAAAGTAAAGTCCTTTCGAGTCATCTGTCTCACGCCTAAGTCAAGTCTCAAGTCATGAATACGAAGTCAAGTCGAGTCTTTTATCAATGTTAGTCAAGCAAGTCTCAAGTAAAAAAATATGAGAGTCAAGTCATGTGACCCGAGTCCCCCACCTCTGGTATATACTTTGGTTAGAATATTACTGTATCAAATATAATACAAATATAATAAACACAAACAGTTAAGTAGTATTTTGTTAACTCAAGGTTTATATTAAGTGAGTTTTATTGTGTTAACTTGTGTATTTATGCTTTTTAGATTGATTTTCTCTGTCCGTCTGTTCTAGAAACCGAAAGGAAGAGAGAGACGTCACAGCTGTCAGCAATGTGACAAATCCTTTACAACATCTGGACATTTAAAGAGTCACCTGCGTATTCACATGGGAGAAAAACCGTATAGCTGTGAAGAGTGTGGGACAATTTTCACCAGATCAGGTAATCTCAAATCACATCAACGTATTCATACTGGAGAAAAACCTTACAGCTGTGAAGAATGTGGGACAACTTTCACTAAATCAGGTCATCTCAAATCACATCAACGTATTCATACTGGAGAAAAACCTTACAGCTGTGAAGAATGTGGGACAACTTTCACTACATCAGGTAATCTCAAATCACATCAACGTATTCATACTGGAGAAAAGCCTTACCGGTGTGAAGAGTGTGGAACAACTTTCACTACATCAGGTAATCTCAAATCACATCAACGTATTCATACTGGAGAAAAACCGTACTGGTGTGAAGAGTGTGGGAAAATGTTCACTACATCAAGTGATCTCAAAAAACATCACCGTATTCACACTGGAGAAAAACCTTACTGGTGTGAAGAGTGTGGGACAACTTTCACTACATCAGGTGCTCTCAAATCACATCAACGTATTCATACTGGAGAAAAACCTTACAGGTGTGAAGAGTGTGGGACAACTTTCACTACATCAGGTGTTCTCAAATCACATCAACGTATTCATACTGGAGAAAAACCGTACTGGTGTGAAGAGTGTGGGAAATTGTTCACTACATCAAGTGCTCTCAAAACACATCAACATATTCATACTGGAGAAAAACCGTACTGGTGTGAAGAGTGTGGGACAACTTTCACTACATCAGGTCGTCTCAAAAAACATCACCGTATTCACACTGGAGAAAAACCTTACAGGTGTGAAGAGTGTGAGACAACTTTCACTACATCAGGTAGTCTCAAAACACATCAACATATTCATACTGGAGAAAAACCTTACAGCTGTGAAGAATGTGGGAAAACGTTCACTACATCAACTCATCTCAAAACACATCACCGTATTCACACTGGAGAAAAACCGTACTGGTGTGAAGAGTGTGGGAAAACGTTCACTAGATCAGATGCTCTCAAATCACATCTTCGTGTTCACACACTCTTAAAACCATAGTGGTGTTAAGAGTGTGGGAAAACTTTTTCTTAAAGTATTCACCTTAAAGTCCATGAGCGAGTTTCACTGTTCATTAATCTGCCGAGTAGTTTCTCCAATAATCTGTTTGTTTAATAAAATGTTGTGACTTTAAACTTTGATTGGGATGTTTTTGATAGTTCCTGTTGAGTTAGCAGTCTGTTCTGGTCTAAAAGAACCAATGACTCGTGTATCTAGAACACATTTACGATGTTTTCAGTTTGATCCTATTTTCTTGTTAAAATGATCAGACTACCAAAAATAAAATGGCCTTAGAAACAGACTCGCAACCCTGCATATCTGTTGTGTTTTGCAGCATATTATAAACATGTCATTCCCTTATTTTCAAATACCACAGGTTGTGTAGTGATGTATTTGAGGTGTACTGTCCACATCGCAGATCTGAAGTCATGCAGTCAATGTATGCAAAGTGTTCAGGACCTTGGTCTCTGAGACTCAAAAAAGCCTTTCTCGCCTACCTGTCCACTTTGCATACCTGAGATCCTGCAGTCATTTCTCAAAGATGGTGTGGTATATAGGGAGGTGCAATCTCCTGATGAGACTGTATTATAGTGGAAATCTGCAACCCTAGAAAATAAGATAATATTAGGATAATCAATTTATTAGGGCTGTCAGTCGATTAAAATAGTTAATCGCGGATATTTTTCAAGTTTTTAATACTCTTATATATGAGTGGACAAATATGCTTTATGCAAATGTTGGTTTATTATCATTTTGTCAATGACAAATATTCTCATGAATATTAAACATAACAACCTCTGAACATTAAAAATATCCGCCTCAATTCTACCTGGAACCTCTCACACAATACAGTGTGTGGAGAGACACTGTGATGGATGTTGGAACTATGTGCAACTCAAGGCATATGCTCGTACGGGAGTTGCCTGGACGCTGCAATCATGTTGCGCGCACTATCCGTGCTGAGTTTTCATACAATGTCCCACTGTCTGGCTTCCTGCATAAAGTCAAGTGCTCGGCGCAGTTGTCGGTGAAATGTTGCTCCTCTGTTTTCATTGAAACAGCTCCTTATAACCGTTAGCGCAGCTAGCTAGCACCAGATGCTAACAACACCTATACACGTAAGGTGTGCACGTTCTCGCTCGCTCGCTCGTGCCACACACCCTCCCGGTCCTCCGGATGGCCAGTCGGTGCCTGCCGGTGAGCGTGGAAGTGTGGTCTGCCGCAAGCTGAAGGTAGGAGCGGGGCTGTCAGCATCAGCTTGTAGATGCTACTTTAAACTCGATGCGCTCTGAAACTACGGTGCGGCCGAGGACAAAAAACACACATGCCTTAATCGCGTTAAAATAATTAGTGGCGTTAATTTTTTTTGCGTAAACGCGTTATTAACTTATAAAAAAATTATTTAAAAAACAACAACTTGACAGCCCTACAATTATATATATATATATAATATACAACCCATGTCCAAATCTAACCACTGATATATTTAAAGAAATAGCAGGCGATAAACATAGGAAGGAAGTTTGGTGTGGTGATTACAAGGGATGGGAACGATTAATCGAATATTCGAAATTATTCAGGTATCGAATTTCTGGGAGGGATGCCAAAATTGTTCTGGGGACGGGGAGGGGGGGACGCGGTGGACCCTTTCAAATCCAGTTTTGGACAGTCTCCCGTGGTTCCATCCCATTTCAAGTGCTGTTCGAGGCTCGGCGTAACGCTCGGAGCACCCTCTCCAATCACAGAGCTTGAGGACTATCACGGGGTTTGTCAAACAGAGCACATGGTGTAGTCCAAACGATAGCTGGGGATTCTGGGTAGTGTAGTGTCTTCTGCCATCCTTTACTCCGAAAAAATATTTGTTTTTCCGAATCGAAGGGGAAAAATACAAAAGCATTGCACCCAATTTAAACCAATCAATGTTGTGTAATTAACAAGGATAATCTGGTGTTTTTTTTGTCGATGAGTAGTGCAGATATCACTGTAAAATCAATCGACAGTAAGGGGAATACTTACTTCCGGGTGTACAATTCTCCGTTATCCAATGAGAATGGACGCTCACATTGCCTTTAAGGGCAGTCGACACAAACGAATGCAGTGCTTCCATGAGCGTCCATAGAAGCATATGGACATCCCGGAAAGCTGAAAATGGACGCTAAGGGCCCCCCCCTTGCGTTGGAAAAAGCCGACACAGGGGACTTGACATAACGTCAACATAGGCCGACCTGGGAGTGAGGATGTGTTGACTTCGTAGGTTCATAGCAGAGGTGAGAAGTAACTAAGTACATTTACTCAAGTACTGTACTTAAGTACTATTTAGAGGTACTTTTACTTTACTTGAATATTTCCATGTAATGCTACTTTGTCTGCGACAATAGGAGACAGTAATAAAGCTGCTTCACTGAAGAGGAGAAACTCACAGCTCCAGGACTCTGTAAGTCAGGAGGAGACTAGAAACAACAAGTCAATAAACTGAGGCTTCATCCTGTAACATAAAAGGAGTTACCTAACAGAAACCAGTATGCTAACGGTAATAAAGAAGAGTTACCGTACTAACAATATGCTGAAGGTAAAAGGGGAGCGTTTACTCAAACTAAACGGTATGCATATAACTTATGAATATACTGTGGGATAAATAATGTTAGAGAAAGTAATTATTAAGGTATCACACACACACACACACACACACACACACTTACCTGGGGCTGCATTCATAAAGCTTCTTTTAAGCTGGAAACACTGAGAAGACCACAGCTGCTTCAGGACCTCTCTGGGAACACTGGGTCCTGATGAAGATCACAGAGCTGCTTCAGGTCCTCTCTGGGAACACTGGGTCCTGATGAAGACCACAGACCTGCTTCAGGTCCTCTCTGGGAACACTGGGTCCTGATGAAGACCACAGAGCTGCTTCAGGTCCTCTCTGGGAACACTGGGTCCTGACGAAGACCACAGAGCTGCTTCAGGTCCTCTCTGGGGACACTGAGTCCTGATGAAGACCACAGAGCTGCTTTTTTTTTTAATTTGAGCTGACTGTCGAAGATGACTCCGAGGTTGCGGATGTGAGGGGGGGGAGATAGAGTGTGGCTGTCAATGGTGAAGTTGAAATTCTGGATGCCTTTGATACGGGATGGGGGGCCGATGATGATGTCTGATTTGGCACTGTTCAGTTGGAGATAGTTTTTTTGCATCCATGCTTTTATTTCTGAGAGACAGTTGGTGAGAGTGGAATGTGTTGTGGGGGTGATGGTTTTTGTTGAGATATAAAGTTGGATGTCATCGGCGTAGCAGTGAAATTGAAGGTTGTGCCGACAAATTATTTTGCCAAGGGGGAGCATGTAGAGGATGAAGAGGAGGGGGCCAAGCACCGAACCCAGTTTCTGGCTGGCTGCAGTGTATACACTTTCCGGTTGGATGCTTTCCTATTATACTTAAAGTATGATTGAGACCTGTATGACCTATTCTCATCCGAGAAATGACATTGTCCTCCCTTCTTTTAAACCCCACCTTCCTTCCATCCCCCACATACCTTTGACTTTTATAAAGATGTCTTCCTGTATCACTAAGGTCCCAATGATTTGTGCATATTTCTGTATGAATGTTTTAACCTCCGCTTTGCTGAGTGGAACTTCTATGTCTATGTTCATACTTCTGAGTGTTTGTTTGGCCAGAATATCTACCTGTTCATTACCCTCCACACACTCTAAAAACGAATTCAGGCGACCTTTCACCTCCACTTAATTAAATGCATGGTTGCAAGATAAAAATGTGAGTTAATTGATTTAGATAAACATTTTAAGTTGCAAACATTAATTTATAAGTTGTGTTGACGTAATAATGTTGGTAATTACATCAACTTAATATTGTGTGTAATTTGAACTCTGATTTCTGCGTTAATTGACTTCAAACAAAATTCAAGTTGTTGTAAGTAATGCAATTGACCTGATAACTTAATTGTTCTACACCTTGAGTTAAGGATTTCAAGTCCACTCCCACTTAACATGCCTGGACATTTTAAGGTGAGTGTCATTACATTACATTGCATTTGGCTGACATTTCACGTGCTACTCAACTGGCTATAGATAAGCCAGTCCTTTATTAGTATACAAGTGCTCCGTTAGCAGTTCATTGTTAGTAATTCTATCGCTTGAAGTGGAGTCGAAAGAGATGAGTTTTCAGTCTGCGCCGGAAGGTGTGTAAGCTTTCTGTTGTTCTGATGTCAATGGGGAGCTCATTCCACAATTGTGGAGCCAGGATAGCAAACCCACGTGTTTTTGCTGATGGGAACTTGGGTCCCCCTTGCACTCGAGGGTGCAGCGAGTCGTTTGGCTGATGCAGAGCGTAGTGCACGCGCTGGGGTGTACAGTTTAACAATGTTCTGGATGTAGGAAGGGCCAGATCCATTCGCAGCATGGTACGCAAGTACCATTGTCTTGAAGTGGATTCTAGCAGTTACCGGAAGCCAGTGAAGGGAGCGGAGGAGCGGAGTGGTGTGGGAAAATGTAGGAAGGTTGAAGACCAGACGAGCCGCTGCATTCTGGATGAGCTGCAGAGGTCGGATGGCACATGCGGGTAGACCAGCCAGGAGGGAGTTGCAGTAGTCTAGGCGTGAGGTGACGAGAGCCTGGACCAGAACCTGCGTGGCTTTCTGTGTATCTTCCTGATGTTGTAAAGCGTGTATCTGCAGCAACGGGTTGTAGCAGCGATGTTTGCAGTGAAGGACAGGTTGTTATCTAGGGTCACACCCAGATTCCTTGCAGTCTGAGTCGGGGAAACAACAGAGGTGCCGATGTTGATCGTCAGGTCAAGAGTGGGACAATCTTTTCCCGGAAGGAAAAGCAGTTCAGTCTTGTCAAGGTTGAGCTTGAGGTGATGAGCAGACATCCACTGAGAGATGTCAGCTAGACAAGCAGAGATGCGTGCGACGACCTGGGTCTCTGAGCGGGGAAAGGACAGAATTAATTGGGTGTCGTCATCGTAGCGGTGGTATGAAAAACCATGCGGGCTAATGACTGATCCGAGCGAGTTTGTGTACAGGGAGAAGAGGAGGGGACCAAGAACAGAGCCCTGAGGGACCCCTGTAGTTAATTGACAAGGGTCGGACTCGGACCCTCTCCAAGTTACCCTGTAGGTACGGTCTTTGAGGTATGAGGTGAGGAGGGAAAGTGCAGAGCCTGAAACTCCAAGTTCTTGGAGAGTACGAAGGAGGATCTGATGGTTCACCGTGTTGAATGCAGCAGACAGGTCCAACAGGATGATGACAGTGGAGAGGGATGCTGCGTTGGCAGTGTGCAGTTCCTCAGTGACAGCAATGAGAGCAGTTTCTGTGGAGTGACCTGCCTTGAAACCAGACTGGTGCGGATCCAGAAGGTTGTTCTGATGGAGATAACAGGAGAGTTGTTTAAAGACAGCGCGTTCAAGTGTTTTAGACAGGAACGGGAGGAGAGAGACAGGCCTGTAGTTTATAACATCAGACGGGTTGAGAGTGGGTTTCTTTAGGAGAGGGTTTACTCTTGCCTCCTTAAGACTATTTGGAAAGTGACCAGAAGTGTTGATGAAATGGGTGAGAAACGGTAGAATATCAGGAGCGATAGTCTGAAGGAGGTTTGAAGGGATAGGGTCCAGAGGACAGGTGGTAGGGCGGGCAGAGGTAATGAGGGTAAGAACCTCACTTGGAGAGAGAGGGGAAAAGGAGGTTAGTGTGTGGGTGGAAGGAGTGTCTGGTGACCCAGCGGTGAGTAAAGGTGAGTCATCTTTTGTCATTCAAATACTGTAGATGGCCTTGTAGTTGCACTGTATAGGCAAATTGCTGTTTGACCAAAATTAGCAGCCTTTGAACTGTGAATAGTTCTGTGAGAGGATACAAAGTAGCAGAGGCTACTGTGAGAGTAAAAATACTTTGGTTACTATTGTGATATCGCTTTTTATTCAAAATGAATCTTGGTGAAGCAGATCAAGGACATGCTTCTTGAGGTAGGATCGTTATTTAGAGTTGTCATTGAAATGCAAGTTGTTGGCAGTCACCCATTCAGAACATATTCATTTAGGTAATTTCTCTTTTTTTCCTTTTTCAAAAATAGCACAATACAATTGAAGTACGCAGAGAACTATAGCCATCCACTGCCTTGTCGTGTATCTTGGAGAAAAGGAAGAGGACCTTTTCAAGGAGTTTAGCGACGTAATTAAAAATCTTGAAATAACATAAAATCCACGGGCAGAGTGTAAAAACACAGGACAAAAGCACTGCTCTCTGTCAGTTACATTTTGAAGCATATTGCACTTTTGGCCACACCCCAATCAATAATATCTTAGCAACGTTCAGCATGGATAGGTGTTGACAGCAATGGCATGGGGAAAAGGATTGTGTAACATTTGAAAAGTGGCTTCTGCTCTTCACTTAACCAGTTCAAATATTGTATGGAACCTGCAAAAAAGATGAGAAGATACACTAAAACTTGCACGGTTGTGATTGACAAAATCTGTCCACATGCATTTAAACACTATAGGCAAAGTACTCAAAACCACCTCTGTGTGTCTTCAGGACCACATTGCCATGACGACACACACATGCAGACTCAATAGGTGAAAACAATACCAGCGTTGCTTTAGCAGCTGGTAATAATGGCTCTGAATTAGCTAAGAATGACAGTTTAAAAAGTATGCAATTACCTAATTCATTATCTCTTATGCGCTAACCTATTATTTAATGTGCTTCAAAAGGACATGAATATCGCCTTCATCAGTGACCGGTCCACCCCAGGATCTGACCATACGATGGCAACCATCGTGGTGGAGGGAAACAAATGAATGAGCATTCTGCGTTAAATGTGTTCATACTGTTTGAAATAATGACTGTCGGCAGTGTAAACATCTTTGTTACATATTTTGTAAAATGGATGTATGTGATCTGCAGGTTGGTGGCCATTGAGAGTTTGTTACTGTAGTTTTACAAAGATTTGACATATTTGGCACTGGTTTTAAATATGCAAAGGCCTCTAACTTCGTTGTGATGGCAGCATTTATTTGCTGTGTCCCCATTTCCCATGGTAATAAGGCTAATGTGTTTATTTATTATTTGTGGGGCAATTTAAATTTGTGTTATTATCTTTTTTTTCAAGATTTCAATGAAGCTCAGCGCAAGTTCTTTCAGGAAGACTGGGTGTGTATATACATTCACTTTAACCTATTACATTTCACCTCATTCTCCAGCAGCCAATCTATAAAATGGTTCTCCTCTCTCCTGCAGTCAGCTGTGATTTCAGGTGTTCATGCACATATGGCATGTGTCAATAAATGTTCAAACTAAATGAATTCTCTCCTGATTGAAACATCATGTGTTGAAATAAACAACTGCAGTTCAAAATAAAAAGTGAATTGCCTAATATTTTTGTTGTGGAATCAATTAATTTCTTTCTTTAAAAGCAAAAACATGAAAAAGCTAAGAAAAAAAACGATTGAATACAATATATTTGTATATATCTTAGCTCTTAGCTTGACATGCTCAACGTTCAGTTAGCATGTCAAGCTAAGATATATGTATATATCTTAGCTTGACAGATGGAACAATGCATGTACTCTAATTTTTACAAGAATCTGATTTTTAAAGTTTTAAATATTAATTGAAGGTGTCTTTCACATTTGAATGTTTTTTATTTAAAACATGTATTAGCTGCTATACTGTAGACATGTAAATATGTATAATTATTATTTTAAGTGTGGTTTAAAGTTAAATGGTAGTTATTGGGTAGAGCCAAGTAACCCAGGTGGATGCAATCAGGTAATTAGGACAGAGCCTCTGTTTTTAGATGGGGTTTGTGGCCATGCTGTAGGCCTGACATTTAAACTAGCTGAAGGGCTTGCTGTTCGAACCACACTGAAATCTAGAGGTTGTTTTGTGCATAACATATCAACCAAAGAGTAGAGCTGGCTGAATCAGATAGAGTTAAACTTTTTAATTTTTTTTTCAACAAGATATCAAGACACAAAATGTGCTCTACCAAATGGTGGCACTGGCAGTTAAAGGGTTACCTTCTGAAAGTGAGGAAGTATGACCAGCTTTGTCCCATGGGATTATACAGGCCAGTCCATTGCTGCTTGTTTAAGGAGTTAACTATTTCCAATATTAAAGTCACTTAAATTGTATTCTATTTTATTCACCTATAGACAAACAACACAACACTCCGTGATGGAGCACGCCCAGAGCTCAACAAATTGGACTCGGACACCTTCCAGTGTCCATTTTGTGAAAGGACCGGGTCACACCCTGGTCTGATGGCTCATTTGCAGAGCCACCAGAGGTCACTTGTGAAATATGGAGGTAAGTAAATCTATAATTCTATATGATCATTGTATACTTCATCACATTACTTGTTAGATGTGTTTAATGCCTCACTCATTACATGTGTTATTTCTGTGCCCCAGGACATCCTTCATCTCATTAATTTAGAATTAGAAATTGAACATTCAAAATTAGATTTATATTCAGGTTATGAATTGTTAATAATGCTCGAATAGTATCCTTATTTGGGGTAGGCACAATATGAGCATAATCACACATTCAATCTGCAAAAATTCAGTTTATAGGCAAAAATATTATTGTTGGTGACATGACTATTTATTGCTCTCGCACAAACACCTTGTTTCAAATAGCATATTTACAAGAAATTCATTTTGGTTTGTTTCTAGAATCCTCTAAACCTCTTTTTTAGGTTATAATGTTTATAAATGCCATCTCAAATGTGTGGCCAGCAGCCATTATCACTGTGGCTTTTGCCCAACAATCATTGGGAGAAAGGAGATGTTCTTTAGTCACTTTAAAAACTGCTGCACCGAACATCCAACTACGTTGGCGGCGGCCCCAGCAACCACAACGACTCCTCCAGTGATAGCTCAGACGGCCGCTCCAGTGATAGCTCCGGCTGCTGCAGCAACATGGCACAATATTTCCACAGCCCCCAAAATTGATGTCAAAGCGCTAAACCACAACATGTTGTTTTTGTAGCCTACAACTAAAAAGGAAAAACCTACAAATGCACATACAAAGGCACCACTCATCCAAAACATCGGACATCACAGCAAATCGCCACCTAAAATCACAGTGCATAGATAAAAAAAGGGGACTTTTTGCAGTTTCCAGGACCTTTAAGGGTCCTGTGCCGTGTATTCATGTCCAAAAATCTAACTTGGGTATCACCTGTCAGTTGGAAACGTGCAACAGGGCATATGATTATGCACGGAGAAGTGGGCTAGTCAGGTTTGACTGCGTCCATGTCCAGTCCTTGACGTACAGCACTCTGGCCACCAATTCACCTATTGTTCACGATGAAGGGATTCTCACAGACATGGCAGTGGGTTACTACTCCTAAAACACATACTACATAGAACTTATGGTACATGCAACATTTGTTTTGTGTGGTACTGTGTCATTCTGAATCGAGCCTGGATCATTTTTGGAGGAGTTAAACCGTGCATGTCAAAATAATGGTTGACTGTCTGATGCCCCTGGACACTGACGAGGACCACTCCTATAACAGGAGGCCTTACAGCTTCCTTCCTAAAGAGTTGGTTAGTGAATGGACACATTAAAGTGTACAACCCCTGATGCATGTGATTTTATAATATTACATATGACTTCTTTATACCATGTTGTCTTATCAGTGAGATGGAACTTTGTTCTCATGACCTCGCCAAGAACATGAGTGAGGAAGCGCACCAAAGGCTGAAGGACTTCAGTGAAAGATTCCGAGGAGTTTTTAAATAGGCTTTAAACTCCTGCAGGTCAATATTTTTTTAAGTTGACCAGCTCTGATTTTCCACATGATGTTCTGTTCAATAAATGTTCATTGAGGAAAACGGTATCAGTGTCTTATTTTATATACATCACAGTGAATGCTGAACTTGCCGGACCATATACTGTAGTTGAAAGTACACAATGAAACACTGGCTTGCTTGTATCAAATCAATACAACTCCCACATGCCCTACCCCGGAACCTGCGGTCTTCAGACTCTGGCCCCCCGCACTTCAGTATGGCAGTCCCCACTCTCTGGAACGCTCTCCCTGCGGAGATCTGCAACATCCCCACGCTTGACGCCTTCAAAAGGGCCCTCAAGTCCCATCTGTCTGCCAAGGCATTTGGCCCCAAATCTATTTGTTGTTTTGTCTGACTGCCTTTTGTTATGTTTCTATGTTTTTCCCTATTAATTACAGAATTGTCAAATTAATTGAAAAGGTCGTTGATGCAACATACTAAATCAGCTCTTGGCACAAAGGAAATACTCATTAAACCGTGGATTGGTTGTGAACACATACTGTACTTACCATGGTTCTTGGCTTGTGCCATCGCTGTTCTGTTTCAGTGCAGCTGAGGACAGGGGGGACAGCAGCCAGGTTGAGTGTGGAGTAGTGTGCAGTCTGGAACAGCAGTGCAACATTGTGGTTGCAGAGTGCTGTTCCAGCTACACAGGAACACTTTGCCACTGCAATCTCCACAGGTGAGCAGTTCTTAAAACAAAATGTCAGTCATTTTACATTTAGGACACTGCTTCAATACAACACAGACAAATGAGAAAGCTGAGAGCAGGCTGATCAGGCAAGTAGTAGGTGTGGGAAAAGGATAAACCATGTCAGGTTGTCAGTCACATCACATACACAGAAGTTCTGCTCTTTGGAATACTGTAATTTAAGGACATTCAAACAGATACGCTTGTATAGCCTGTCTCAGCTCTCTCAATGTATTATCTTATATTATAACTACATAAAATAGTGTTAGTAGAACATTGAACAGCTTAACATAGATGTAGGGTACAAAACCAGCACTTACCTAACACTGGCCAATACAAATAATTGGACCCTACATGGATTATACTAACCATTCAGTAAAGAACAGCAGCCGTCACAACCAGTTTCTGGGGTTTCCATGAAAGCAGAGACGCTTTTCAACCTCTCATTAAGAATCTGTGATGAAAGCTAAGTTTGGGTTTAGCTAATGTATTTATCATTTTACACGAGAGGGTTACAAAACAAAAGTAAATCTGTAGCCCCTTCATGCTACACACACATAGCTAGCTACCAGTTGATGTGAGCAAATGTATTGTCACTATGTAATCAGTTGCAACACGTCAGCTAGCTGGGCTTATTTGAATCCTAAATCACAGGTTACCTACTCTAGCCACATCAAAACCCCAGAACATGAACCTGATTGAGGCTTTGAACCGATTAACACTTTTTATTTTCCTCCCTACTCTGAGATCGTGAGGCTTTTCATGCTTTCTCATGGACCTGTAACAGCTAGCCCTGATGCTCACTCTCCCTGAAGGTAGATCTTTGTTTGAAACTGTGGGGAATTGGATATCATTCATGTTATCCAAAAAAACGTAATAGTACATCATTAAAATGCTTTACACTGTATCAAGACTGTCAATTTGTCAAAGTTAGCCAGTAACTACAGCTTTGTTTGTCACTTACCTTCATAATTGTCGACGTAGCTGGATATGTAGCTACATCTTGAACCCCTTTTCTCCTTTGCTCCTCGGGGCTGAGCCTGCCGCTTGTACCAGCCGATGTACATCACTGATGTTAACCTTCGGTAGGTCTTGGAGACATCGAGTGTAAAATAGTGCCTATATAATATCTATACGCTATCTCTCTCGCTATCTCTCGCTATCTATACGCTATCTATACGCTATCTATCGCTCTTCCCTCTACCGCTCTACTGTAGACCGGAAGTTTACAACCGCACACCCAGCCGCCGGAAGTTGATAGACGGAGACTAAATAAAGTTCAGAACAATTCAGAACATGTGACACATTGTAAATCCAGTAGAACAGACCGCTTTCAAGGACTGTAATGACCGTTGCTAAGGACTGTAATGACCGTTGTTAAGGACTGTAATGGCCGTTGCTAAGGACTGTAATGACCGTTGCTAAGGAGGATCAAGAAAGAGAAAGGAAAGGAGTTTAAAATTAAAATAAATCTTAATAATGAAAATGTTTCCACACAAATCAAAATGTTTTGCAAATTATTTTGCGGCAAATATTGAGTTTACATTTACACCCTTTAATATTTTATTTTGGCTTTTAGATGAAGACCGCACACAATTAATAAATACAACTATTCTTCTGGCTAAAATACATATTTTTTAAAGTCAATCAAGGAGTAATCTTAATTTAAGGTGTTTGAAGAGTAGATTTCAAATACAATTTCTTCTGTAAAAAATTATTGCCACAAAAAAAAGGGCGGCTCAACACGCCATGAAATGGGAAATAATGAGCTCTAAGGAAGAGTGGGATCAAAGGAACTATAACTATGCCATGTTGTGTTTTTGGTGGTATTTGGTTGTCAACCTACTTTTGTTTGTGAAATGTTGAAGGGATCCTACTGACTGTATCTTTATTTCTCCTGTTATTGTTTTGTTTTTGTCTGAGATGGGAATGTCATCTCCTATATATTATTGTTATGTCCATGTTTGTGTCTTTAGCCTGTAAAAATAAAATTAATTAATTAAAATGAAGAAAATGAAATTATTTGGCGGCCCACTTGCAATGCCACGAGTGGTCCGCGACCCACAGGTTGGGAACCGCTGCAGTAGCTGATAGGATGTAAACCTGGACCAAAGCTGTTGCCATAGAAACAGAATGCAATTAAAAAATGTTTATATTCTAGCAATACTGGCTGGCGACAGACTCACCAAAATAAAATACTTAACAGCATAGGCAACACGTCCCCTATGGTGTGGGTTATGGCTGCCGCCTTCTATCTGCCCATTAACCTGTCTATAAGTGTTTGCAGCTGTGTATTGTGTATATGAGATGTGCGGTTGCCCAGACGCCATTGGATGCCAGCTTCCTGTCCCTCCCCGGTAGGCGTGACCGAAGATCTGGATTGGAGCAGGCCGGGCCCGACTCTCCAAACCCCGCACACACCTTCCGGGGACAATTACAAGACCGTTAGTCGACAGAGGTCCGAGTGTCAGACGTCTCTCGGTACTCTCTCAGTACATTCTGTGTTAGTTCTGTTAACGGTGGTTAACTAGGTTGCGTGTCTATTTGTGTTTATACTTGTCATTCTGGTTATCTTAAAGAACAACGTTAACTGTGTTTAAATTGTTCCCAGGCTGTGTTTTATAACAGCCTATTATTCTTCCCACTTTAGAAGTGAGGTTTTCTTTTGTTTATTTGTTTGTTAGTCATGTTGCTTGTGTGCCAACTTGTTTAAAACTCTTATTTAAAGAGTCTACCTTAGTTCCTTTTGTTGTTCATTTAAACCAGTGCCTCTGTGGCCTTTGCTTTTGTCAGTGACTGTTTGTTGACAATTTTACTATGCACTTTTTAATCAAACAACTTCCAATTTACCAATTCCAACCGGTGACAAGTTACTTTCTACGAGCCGGGACGCAACAGTGTGCTAAGGGCCAATTTTACATATTGCAGCTATAATAACAGTGGCCAAATTCAAGTTCTAATATGCAATGCAAGCTTTGCTTCTGTATAGATAGACTTACTCATTAGTGTGACAGAAGGAAAGACAACAACAATGATAGTAATGATTCAGTATCAGCTTTATTTGGCAAGTATGTGTACACATAGGAATATAGCCTTTTCCTGTCCTGTTGGGATCCAAACCACACAGTGATGGATGTACAGAGAACAGACTGGATTATTGCAGAGTAGAACTGGATCAGCAGCTCCTGATGCAGGTTGTACTTTCTGAGCTGTCGCAGGAAGTCTTCTGCTAACATGATTTACATGCAGTACAAAGGTGTGTGTGTGTGTGTGTGTGTGTGTGTGTGTGTGTGTGTGTGTGTGTGTGTGTGTGACATTTGAACGTTTTGTTGAAGAACCGTAGCAGCTATCGGTGAAATTTCAACTCGTGGAGCATCGGAGTCTGCTTTTTGTGTACTTTCAGGTCAATAATGTGGCTTTTTTTGGCAGATTAACTACAGGTGTGAGGCTGGTGCTCTGAGGAAAGATCAGGCTGAATTTACGATGTTCAGGTGTATATCAGTATATAGTGTCTCTACTTTAAAGAGTCCTCTCCTGCTGATGTTCAGGTGTATATCAGTATGTAGTGTCTCTACTTTAAAGAGTCCTCTCCTGCTGATGTTCAGGTGTATTTCAGTATGTAGTGTCTTTACTTTAAAGAGTCCTCTCCTGCTGATGTTCAGGTGTATATCAGTATGTCGTGTCTCTACTTTAAAGAGACCTCTCCTGCTGATGTTCAGGTGTATATCAGTATGTTGTGTCTCTACTTTAAAGAGTCCTCTCCTGCTGATGTTCAGGTGTGTATCAGTATGTAGTGTCTCTACTTTAAAGAGTCCTCTCCTGCTGATGTTCAGGTGTATATCAGTATGTAGTGTCTCTACTTTAAAGAGTCCTCTCCTGCTGATGTTCAGGTGTGTATCAGTATGTAGTGTCTCTACTTTAAAGAGTCCTCTCCTGCTGATGTTCAGGTATATATCAGTATGTAGTGTCTCTACTTTAAAGAGTCCTCTCCTGCTGATGTTCAGGTGTATATCAGTATGTAGTGTCTCTACTTTAAAGAGTCCTCTCCTGCTGATGTTCAGGTGTATATCAGTATATAGTGTCTCTACTTTAAAGAGTCCTCTCCTGCTGATGTTCAGGTGTATATCAGTATGTAGTGTCTCTACTTTAAAGAGTCCTCTCCTGCTGATGTTCAGGTGTATATCAGTATGTAGTGTCTCTACTTTAAAGAGTCCTCTCCTGCTAATGTTCAGGTGTATATCAGTATGTAGTGTCTCTACTTTAAAGAGTCCTCTCCTGCTGATGTTCAGGTGTATATCAGTATGTAGTGTCTCTACTTTAAAGAGTCCTCTCCTGCTGATGTTCAGGTGTATATCAGTATGTAGTGTCTCTACTTTAAAGAGTCCTCTCCTGCTGATGTTCAGGTATATATCAGTATGTAGTGTCTCTACTTTAAAGAGTCCTCTCCTGCTGATGTTCAGGTGTATATCAGTATGTAGTGTCTCTACTTTAAAGAGTCCTCTCCTACTGATGTTCAGGTGTAAATCAGTATGTAGTGTCTCTACTTTAAAGAGTCCTCTCCTGCTGATGTTCAGGTGTGTATCAGTATGTAGTGTCTCTACTTTAAAGAGTCCTCTCCTGCTGATGTTCAGGTGTATATCAGTATGTAGTGTCTCTACTTTAAAGAGTCCTCTCCTGCTGATGTTCAAGTATATATCAGTATGTAGTGTCTCTACTTTAAAGAGTCCTCTCCTGCTGATGTTCAGGTGTATATCAGTATGTAGTGTCTCTACTTTAAAGAGTCCTCTCCTGCTGATGTTCAGGTGTATATCAGTATGTAGTGTCTCCACTTTAAAGAGTCCTCTCCTGCTGATGTTCAGGTGTATATCAGTATGTAGTGTCTCTACTTTAAAGAGTCCTCTCCTGCTGATGTTCAAGTATATATCAGTATGTAGTGTCTCTACTTTAAAGAGTCCTCTCCTGCTGATGTTCAGGTATATATCAGTATGTGGTGTCTCTACTTTAAAGAGTCCTCTCCTGCTGATGTTCAGGTGTATATCAGTATGTAGTGTCTCTACTTTAAAGAGTCCTCTCCTGCTGATGTTCAGGTGTATATCAGTATGTAGTGTCTCTACTTTAAAGAGTCCTCTCCTGCTGATGTTCAGGTGTATATCAGTATGTAGTGTCTCCACTTTAAAGAGTCCTCTCCTGCTGATGTTCAGGTGTATATCAGTATGTAGTGTCTCTACTTTAAAGAGTCCTCTCCTGCTGATGTTCAGGTGTATATCAGTATGTAGTGTCTCTACTTTAAAGAGTCCTCTCCTGCTGATGTTCAAGTATATATCAGTATGTAGTGTCTCTACTTTAAAGAGTCCTCTCCTGCTGATGTTCAGGTATATATCAGTATGTGGTGTCTCTACTTTAAAGAGTCCTCTCCTGCTGATGTTCAGGTGTATATCAGTATGTAGTGTCTCTACTTTAAAGAGTCCTCTCCTGCTGATGTTCAGGTGTATATCAGTATGTAGTGTCTCTACTTTAAAGAGTCCTCTCCTGCTGATGTTCAGGTGTATATCAGTATTTAGTGTCTCTACTTAAAAAGGTTATATTTTGTGGCGTGACATTGAGATTAAATTCTTCTCAGAACGAGGAAACGATTTTCCATTTAAACAAACTCATCCTAATATTTGAACATAAGTGCTTTGAATTCAGGAGTTCATATTTAAACACAGCTGACAACTAGACACCTGATTGACTTCCACACATTGTGCAGGATTTAATTTTCCATTCACATTAACAATCTCTTCAAATACACGAAAAAACACTGACCGGAATTAATGAAGCAGACTCTGTGTACCAGACAGCTCATAAATTATGCAAAGATAAGGGTAAATCTTCCTGTTAATCTCTCAGATCTCCACCCTCATATCTGTATAAATAACCCAGAACATATATCCTGAGAACTGGATGTGTCTGCTGCGTGGTTTGATTGCAAAGTGAGATGTTAAGTCTGTAATCATGGAAAAGGCAATTGCTGTTAAATGAGGCCGATGGTCTGATTTCACCCTGTTGGGATGTTCAGCCCTCAGATATTAAAGTCAGATTTGATGAAAAAACAAAGCTTGGATGGAAATGTTGGAGAACAGGACGATTGATGGTCTGTAAACGAGAGAGTTGGGTAACTTTTTTTTTCTGTATGCAAAGTAATCCACAAAGTTTTGCAAAAGTCCTTCAAACTTTGCACTATTTACATTAAATCAAACTCAAGTATGTTAAAAGTGAAAGCAAAACAACAGTTTCTTTATCTAAACAGTACTTCAAACTCATGGATACTTACCATAGACTTTATTAAGATGTATTGTTAAACTTTAGATTAAGGTCACACATATTCACCATCAACTTTGTTCATTAACATATCAGAGTCAAACTGCCAGCTTATTGGTTATGAACAAGACTTCACTTTAAAATAGGGAACATAATTATTCTGAGTTAGAAATACCTCATTTTGAGTTATTTTGACACAATTAAGACTTGTAGTTTCATGTCTTCTTACATATAGACCATATTTGTGAGGTGTTATTATGGGATAATGCCTTATTAGGCCAATATTGAGCATATTAAGAAACTCATGTACTTACTTACAATAAATAAGCAGTAATTAGAGGGTTATTAAAGACACACTCTTAACTAATGGTCTATTACTTGTAGAATATGGTCATGTAGAATAGGGCATTAATAAGTGTTTTATAACGACTAATAAAGAGCCAATACACTGATAATATGCATGTTAATTAACAACTAGTTGATGGTTGATATGTGTACCTTTCCTTAATATAAAGTGTTACCAGATGTATACTCACAAAGACAACACCCATTGGTTTGTAGGGTCTTTCTCTGTTGGACTTCTATACACTTACAGCAAGTAGAGTTGCCACTTACTGGCAATTATAAATAACGCAGGTTTAGATTTAGACTCACCAGTCAGTATTTACTGGCGTTTTTTTATGTCGCAGAACAACATATCTTCAGCTTGTGTTAACCACAGACCTTATTTCACCTGAAAACATGTTAAACTTCGACTTCGAGATCACGGAACAGGAAGTGCTAAAATGGTCATTTCCAGCTCATACCAACATTCTTATTTTCCTCTCCATTAATCTGTAACGCTTCGATAAGTCATTCCTTGCACTGAAATATGTGATTCAATCCCCTGTGACCTCTTGACACACACGCATGCACGCACACACACACATACACACACACTGGGCATACAGCCAGCTCTCTGCAGCGGTGAGATAGTGTTAAACTGTCAGCCTCTGATGGATGACAGCGCTCATGTAAATTACTTACACCGGGGAAAGGTCAAATGCCAAGACGTCATCGTAGACAATGGTTAAAAAAAGCTTATTGTCGGCTTCACTCTCATTGGGAAGAATTTGCCATTTTTATTCTGGGCCTCTCTACCTTCTTTAATAGCACTGCTGTTTGTAGTGTTTTTGTTTGATTTTGTCATTAAAAAAACATTAATTTTACCAACTTCATCTGGTGGTTTTGCTTCCAGGATCATCCAAGGAATTACTCGAGTTTAAGTTAATTGGTAGCTGTAATTCATTGTGATACAAGTTGTACGTAGCTGAAAATGTAAATATGGCGTTTCTACTTCAACTTCACTGTCTCAAAACCAGAGGTGGGAAGTAGTGGAGTACAAATACTTTGTTACTGTACTTAAGTACATTGTTCTGGTATCAGTACTTTACTCCATTACTTATTTTTCTGACGACTTTTTACTTTGACTTCTTACATTTTTAACACAAATACCTGTACTTTCTACTTCTTACATGTTGAACCCAAATACCTGTACTTTCTACTTCTCACATGTTGAACACAAATACCTGTACTTTCTACTTCTTACATGTTGAACCCAAATACCTGTACTTTCTACTTCTCACATGTTGAACACAAATACCTGTACTTTCTACTTCTTACATGTTGAACCCAAATACCTGTACCTTCTACTTCTTACATTTTGAACACAAATACCTGTACTTTCTACTTCTTACATGTTGAACACAAATACCTGTACTTTCTACTTCTTACATGTTGAACTCAAATACCTGTACTTTCTACTTCTTACATGTTGAACCCAAATACCTGTACTTTCTACTTCTTACATGTTGAACCCAAATACCTGTACTTTCTACTTCTTACATGTTGAACCCAAATTCCTGTACTTTCTACTTCTTACATGTTGAACTCAAATACCTGTACTTTCTACTTCTTACATTTTGAACCCAAATACCTGTACTTTCTACTTCTTACATTTTGAACAAAAATACCTGTACTTTCTACTTCTTACATGTTGAACTCAAATACCTGTACTTTCTACTTCTTACATGTTGAACCCAAATACCTGTACTTTCTACTTCTTACATGTTGAACACAAATACCTGTACTTTCTACTTCTTACATGTTGAACACAAATACCTGTACTTTCTACTTCTTACATGTTGAACCCAAATACCTGTACTTTGTACTTCTTACATGTTGAACACAAATACCTGTACTTTGTACTTCTTACATGTTGAACTCAAATACCTGTACGTTCTACTTCTTACACTTTGAACTCAAATACCTTTATTTTCTACTTCTTACATGTTGAACACAAATACCTTTACTTGCTACTTCTTACACGTTGAACCCAAATACCTGTACTTTCTACTTCTTACATTTTGAACACAAATACCTGTACTTTCTACTTCTTACATGTTGAACCCAAATACCTTTACTTTCTACTTCTTACATGTTGAACCCAAATACCTGTACCTTCTACTTCTTACATTTTGAACACAAATACCTGTACTTTCTACTTCTTACATGTTGAACCCAAATACCTGTACTTTCTACTTCTTACATGTTGAACTCAAATACCTGTACTTTCTACTTTTTACATGTTGAACTCAAATACCTGTACTTTCTACTTCTTACATTTTGAACAAAAATACCTGTACTTTCTACTTCTTACATGTTGAACTCAAATACCTGTACTTTCTACTTCTTACATGTTGAACTCAAATACCTGTACTTTCTACTTCTTACATGTTGAACACAAATACCTGTACTTTCTACTTCTTACATGTTGAACCCAAATACCTGTACTTTCTACTTCTTACATTTTGAACAAAAATACCTGTACTTTCTACTTCTTACATGTTGAACCCAAATTCCTGTACTTTCTACTTCTTACATGTTGAACAAAAATACCTGTACTTTCTACTTCTTACATGTTGAACACAAATACCTGTACTTTCTACTTCTTACATGTTGAACCCAAATACCTGTACTTTCTACATGTTGAACACAAATACCTGTACGTTCTACTTCTTACACTTTGAACTCAAATACCTTTACTTTCTACTTCTTACATGTTGAACCCAAATACCTTTCTACTTCTTACATGTTGAACACAAATACCTGTACTTTCTACTTTCTACATGTTGAACACAAATACCTGTACGTTCTACTTCTTACACTTTGAACTCAAATACCTTTACTTTCTACTTCTTACATGTTGAACCCAAATACCTTTCTACTTCTTACATGTTGAACACAAATACCTGTACTTTCTACTTCTTACATGTTGAACCCAAATACCTGTACTTTCTACTTCTTACACTTTGAACTCAAATACCTGTACTTTCTACTTCTTACATGTTGAACCCAAATACCTGTACTTTCTACTTCTTACATGTTGAACCCAAATACCTGTACTTTCTACTTCTTACATGTTGAACACAAATACCTGTACGTTCTACTTCTTACATGTTGAACCCAAATACCTGTACTTTGTACTTCTTACATGTTGAACTCAAATACCTGTACTTTGTACTTCTTACATGTTGAACTCAAATACCTGTACGTTCTACTTCTTACACTTTGAACTCAAATACCTTTACTTTCTACTTCTTACATGTTGAACACAAATACCTGTACTTTCTACTTCTTACATGTTGAACCCAAATACCTGTACTTTCTACTTCTTACATTTTGAACACAAATACCTGTACTTTCTACTTCTTACACTTTGAACTCAAATACCTTTACTTTCTACTTCTTACATGTTGAACCCAAATACCTTTACTTTCTACTTCTTACATGTTGAACCCAAATACCTGTACTTTCTACATGTTGAACTCAAATACCTGTACTTTCTACTTTCTACATGCTGAACCCAAATACCTGTACTTTCTACTTCTTACATGTTGAACCCAAATACCTGTACTTTCTACTTCTTACATGTTGAACCCAAATACCTGTATTTTCTACTTCTTACATTGTAATGGCAATTTCCTGTTTCTATGTTGTCCAATATATTTTTGTCATTACGTCACTGTTACGTTCCCTATTAGGCTAGGGGAACTAAAGGGAAGAAACACAACCAGATTGGTATTGGTATAATTATAAGTGATTTATTTTAAGTATCAGCGGTAAACAAAATGGAAGGCACGCAGCCTGAACAAACAAAAGAGCCAAAAGGGCACCGGTTGACAAATAACCGAACAAAAGGAGGACTCAAAAGGCATTCAGAAAGGAATAGGTAATAACGGAACTAAAAATAGAAACAAAAGCTGCTGTGCGCAGTTCTCCGCAATTTGCACATTTAATGATGCTCAGCCTCTCCCCTTAACTCCTAACAGTCATCATCATGTCAACCACAACACAGAGAAATACTGATAGAAATGTGTTTGTAGTTGTTGATACATTGCTGACAGAGGGAACTACGTTTGAATACAGATTTAAGAAATATCAGTTTTTGAGCATGTCATAAGCATGTTTTGTCTTGACTATAATACAACTATATTATAATAAAATAATATAGTATTTATATTATTGAATTGATTATTATTAGTAGAAGTAGTTTATTTGCATTAACTATATTTTAATCTTTTTGAGGCTAGTATTCGGCAGGAAATGCAGACGTATTCACCTGTAAACGCATACTGAACGACATACATGCACATTTACCATTTACCTCACTGTATAAAAAAGTAACTGTGTTGATAATAATAATAATAATAAACAGGAATTATATAGTAGCCTACTTTGTTTCCAAAGATTTTTTTCACTCCTGTCGGTTGAGGGGGGGGCCTCATCTCACAATGTCGCTTGGGGCCCCAAGTTGGCCAGGGGCGGCCCTGGATGGGCAGCCAATGATGTTGAAGCAACCACACAGCTGATTTACCTAATCACACACACCGCTGAAAACACTCACAGGCAGATTAAGGAGCAGCCAAACAGCAACCGTAACAGTCACAGAAGGGCTGAAGAGTGATCCAGACGCAGACACAAACCGATGACTTTCCGGTCCTTTGTTGTAGTTTATAATGAGGTTTATTCAGCGTTTACATACCAGGGTTTAATTGTACAGTTTTAGTTGTTGTGATGAGCATCTGCCGGGCTGGTGGAATCGGTATGCTCTCTTCCTTCCGTGTCCCCCTCTCCGGTCACCTATGACCTCTTTATATACACCCGGTGCAGCTAAACCCCGCCACCAAGTGTTCAAAATAATATTGCACTATATGTATAACTTAAATAAACTGACACACCAACAACACCCATAAAATGTCTCCTACACACCGGCCCCTAATTGGCTTTAGTATGAAAACAAAACAATTACCAATAAATAATAAAGGAGCTATAAAAATAAAAATGGTGTGTATGTGTTGGTATGTAATTCTTAAAGAATTTTAAGTTTCTTTTCTTCTCCCTTATTTTAAGAGTCATCAGTCTTTGCTGTCCTTTATTTTGAGTCCTTCGGTCTTGTAGAGCACGTTGGTCCACTTGATCTTGTTCTCCATTTCTTTGGCCTTGTCCTTTTCCTCCACCGTCTCCACCTTGTTGAAGATGAGGGCCGTTACATCTCTTTTGTTAGCAGCGGGGGCGGGCTCAGGTTCTTTCTTGATCTCCACTGGCGCTTCTTGGCTATTCTCTTCAGCCAGTTTCTTCTTCAGGATAAACTCTTTCCTCCTCCTCTTGCGCTCCCGGTCTATCTTTCATTTTGCCAGCACGGCCTCAGTGAGTGCGTTCTTCGGGGTTCCCTGTCCTCTGGACTCCTCGATTTTTTCATGAAGTCTCTTGCGTTTCAGGTTTTGGATACGCTGTTCAGCGATGCATCGGTTATTTGGCATACTGGGATTTTCTTGTCTAAATGGTAAGTCTAGGCAGTAGTGTCCATCTGACATTGTTGCAGAGTGATTCATAATGTTCAGGAATTGTTTGTCTTCTCTGGACATTTCCTCTGTTTCCTTGCTTGTGTTTTCATTGAAATCATGATTGTATCGTTTGACCAATAGCTCCTCTAGGTGTACAATGGATATCCGATTGACAGCAGCTGCAGCAGGGTGGCCATTAGCATCTCTGCTGTCGTTGCTTCCTTTTAGGGGACCATAGAAGACCCACCCCAGTAGGGTCTTTACAGCGTAGGGTCCTTCTCCTTGGCTATTGATCAGCTCCCAAGGTTCCAATACCTTAGGAGAATTTGTCCCAATGAGTAGGTCAATGCCAGAAGCAATTTCATTAATTTTGATGTCCTTTAAGTAAGGCCATTTTTTCAGATCTTCTTGTAGAGGAATATTGTGCTTGGAAACAGGCATGGTTTTATGTGTGAAGACATCGGATAGTTGAAGGAAATTGTCTTCGTCCAGACTCGATATTTCCAAACCTGAGATATGATGACTAGACACAATTTTTTCCTGATTCATTGTCTTTAGGAGAATGTTAGTCCTTTGTCCTGTAAGGTTTAGCCTCTTCCTTAAACTTTCTGTGCAAAAGGTAGATGAACTTCCATAGTCCAGAAATGAACTTCCATGGTCCAGAAATGACCTTCCATGGTCCAGAAATGAACTTCCATGGTCCAGAAATGCATAAGTTTGTAACACTTTGTGGCTCTTTACTTGTACTGGTACAATGGAGAAGATGGAGTTTTCATCACCGGCCCCAATGTGCCCACATGTATGAGGTGAGATGACTATTACTTTCCATTGGCTTCCCATTCTGTTTTGTGTGTTCTGCTTCCTCTCTTTTGCCTTTTTGTTCAATGTGGAGTATTTCAGGATGACTTTGATTGCACACATAACATGTCAAACGACTGTGACAGTGTTTGCTCATGTGTCCTATTTTTAGGCATCCAAAACACACCCCTTTTCCTTTCAAGAAGTCCATTCTTTCTCTGTGTGTTTTCTTCAGGATGTGTGGACACTGCTCCAATGAGTAACCACTTCTTCTGCAGAACAAACACAAATGTAGGGAGTTGGTGGTTGATGGAGGTATTTTCATGCCATTCGTTGTTGCATGTTCTAGCACTGGTGTTCTTGGGCAGGTAATAATTGTTGCAAAACTACTTCCTCTTAGGCTTGGTTTTCCCTTTGAAAAGGTAGAGATAACAGTTTTGATAGCTGCAGTTGGTTTATCATCCTGGATGCTTCCAAACAGAGGATCTGACAGTATCTTCACTTGCCTTTCTATAAAGTTGACACGGTCAGGAAATGTATCTCGATGCCCACGCTCTTCCTGTAGCTGACATGCTCTATTCCTCCACTTGTCTCTGAGTTTGTAGGGTAGTTTCTGAAGTATGGGTTTCATGTTTGAAATAACATTCATTTCATCCATATAGGTGAGATGTTCCATTGCAACAACCTCTTAGGAACAAAGAGAAGGCTTGCAGTGCTTTCACATCTTCGGCTTTGATCATTGTCCAGATAAATGCTTTGTTCATGTATGCAGTGGCGATCTTGTGTTCATTACCAAAGTGTTCTTTAAGCAGATGTTTTGCCCTTTGATAACCTTGAGCTGGAGGCAGATGTTGGCAGCTGCGCACTAGGTCCTTTGGTTGTCCTCTAGTGTATTGCAGGCAGTCACTTTCATCATCAGTTTTCCGCTCTACTCCTCTTTCAAATGCACGGATGAAGGCTTCAAACTGCAATGGGTCACCATCATAAACAGGAATGTCTCTTGGAGGTAAAGTAGAAGTGAGAGGTTGTTGAGCCAGCATAGCAGTGATGTCATTTTGCCTCTGATATAGGTTATAGATGTCACCTTGATTACCATTGTTGATTACAGGTGGTGTGATGTCAACATGTCCCTGCACATGTGTCTGTATACTTTGTCTGGGAATAGAGGTGTGGGCTTGATGAGGCAAGAATTCAGTTGCATGTAGATTAAATCTTGCTGTAGGGTTTCTGAATTAAGAGCTCATCCCATCTGATGCTCTAGAGGTGTGTCTTGATCCCATGCTGAGCACATTTAGCCTGGCATTGGCTTCTGCCAGTTTAGTTTGTAAATCCAATTGTTCCTTCTTTCGTTTCACCTGTTGTTCTTGTTGTTTCAACTGTTGTTCTTGTTGTTCCCCTTGTTGATTTAACTGCCCCCCTTGTACATCAAGCTCATGTTGAATATCCAGTGCTGCAGCCCTCTCGATTAAAGCCGCCCTGAAGAGGTGGATGATGTATGTGATTAACCAGTTTTGTGTTTTGACTGAGGGTGTGAAGCCTTTGAAACGCTGTCATCAGGTCCGATGTCATCTGAGCTGACATTTTGTTCTATGGCACTTCCCACAATAGAGTGTAATTGCCTGTCCACTCTCAGATAACCACACATTTGCATCTTGTATAAATCCATCAAATATAGGCATCTTTTCTTGCAGCCACTGCTTTTGCTTTCCCATTTCTTCTTCTTCAGGCAGTTGAAGGTCAGTTAATGATTTGTGAGTTGCCTTTAATTCATCACACAACCTCATAAAGTTAACTAATTGTAACTGTATTTCCTTTGCATTGTCTTTTGAGTTCATAAGCTCTTTCAGTCTTTCCATTAACTTCTTTACTTGTTTGTAGCTGAAGTTTCTTGCTCTTTGACAGTTTACAATGAACAATTCCAATCCTTTGGCAGTGTGAGTGATAATCCTTTTTTCTCTCTCACAGATTGTAGTCCAACAGCGCCATCTTGTGACGTGACGTCAGATTTCACAGACATGATTCATGTTCACTGTTCCTTTAAGTTTCGTTTTCAGGAATTGTCCGTTAGCCGACAGCGCTCTGTTTCAAACAGCTGACACCGTTGCAGCATTACATCCATTTACTAAGCCATTGTCCAATACAGCTTAATATCTCCAATACAATCCACTTATCATGCTGCACAGTGCACATACCCTGCCGCTTTCCCAGGTTGCGTTCCGATAATCCAAAAATCAGCTCCTAAATTCTAACCCGATCTCCTATTCCTTGACCTCTGAGTGAAACGTCACGGGGTTAAGGGATAGTGGACAGGAGAATTCAAAAGGACTTAGGAGAAGAGACTGCGGTACTTTAGAGAATCCGAATGCACTTTCACTATCTGACGTGTTTATGATGCGCCAGCGGACGTCGTTTTGTGCGTCTGCTGCTGTGGGGAAACTATGGAAACTACAGTTTTCTATACAGCGGACTACAACATGGATGTATGATAAGAAGGAGGGACTACTGTAAACTCATCTAGAGACTCTGCACCGTGCTCTGATGCTGTTGCTTTATGAACGGGGACAACAGAGAAACATATTCTTCATGACCAAAATTGGAATTGAAATAAAAAAGGAAAGTGAAACTCAGTGGCGGCCGGCCCATAGGGGCGCAGCCCCACCTCTTCCCACATACAAAAAAATATATTAAAAATAATATTAAATTTAAAAACTATGTATTTAAAAAATATATATATTTTATATTTTTATTTTTAATGAACAAGGTAAATATCATACAATTGGTATCAGTAAAATGTATAATCTACAATAAAATCTTGTTTAAAATTGTGTTACGATGTCCAAAGTTACTGATAAGTCACATGTTTCCTGCCTGGCCTTGCCCGTGGCATTAGTTTATCCTTACCGGGCGGAGCCCCCGAGCCAAACAGCAGCAACCAGCACGTTGCAAAAGTCTCAATAGTAAACTGTGCCGCCGAAACATAATTTCAGCCAATCAGCGCCGTCAAATATTTTGGTCACGAGGGCGCTCACGTTGGCGCCCACGTTGCTTACGTGCGTTGACGTGAGTTGTTTTTTAGACTCGTGAATGACCAAGGTGATGAGAATGGCTTCGTGTGCAGGTGGAGTCGCCGGACCTCGGTCCCCGCCCAATTCCGTTCAAGAGCTACTCTCCAATCCTTTCGAAAGGAGAAGTTTGGGAGATAAACTGTTGCTTAAAGACCTTGGACCGGACCAACGCAATTTGTATATATCGCAGCAAGCTCGTGAAAAAGACAAAACGTATCAACGAGGCTTCTCACGTAGCTGGTACACCAGAAAGGCATGGCTAACTGGATGCAAACAGGTAAATGCTGTCTTTTGTTTCCCATGCTTGCTCTTCAAACAGCCGGGGACAGATACGATCTGTTCAGAAACTAGACAAAAGTTAAACAAGTACAAACCACAGACTGTCTGTGTCATGGAGAATACAGTCGCTGGTTTATTTATGTCTGTAGGCCGTTGTTGCGAGTGTGGACGATCGGAGCATATATAACGTTAGCTTAGCAAAGCACCATTTAGAAAACATGCATTTTAAAAGGGTTTTTCGCCTGCCGTCTGTCTGCAGACTTGTCAAAGCATTAATTCATGGTTTTTACTAACCGGTATCAGTATGTTGTTAATTCGGCATCATTTTGAAACGTGTATTACAATTAAATCACGGTCAAATATGTTCATCTTGTTGTAGTTGTAGCCCCCTTGCCAGCGATTCTCTCTCTAGTTTAGCATACTCAGCCCGACTCAGCCTGGTTGTTCCTGGCCCTAGAACCACGATTTTATGGGGCCAGAAAAACTGTGAATTAGGACCCGCTAGCCGGTACTAGGCCAAGTGGAAACGCAACCAAAAACGGGCCCCGCACGGCTCGGAACTGTCTGTGTCATGGCGAATACAGTCGCTGGTTTATTTATGTCTGTAGGCCGTTGTTATGAGTGTGGAGTGAGCATATACAACGTTAGCTTAGCCTGGTCGACCCAATCTCCATTCAGAAAACAAGCATTCTAAAAGGTTTTTCGCCTGCCGTCTGTCTGCAGACTTGTCAAAGCATTAATTCATGGTTTTTACTAACCGGTATCAGTATGTTGTTACGTCGGCATCATTTAGAAACGTGTATTACAATTTAATCACGGTAAAATATGTTCATTTTGTTGTAGTTGTAGCTCCCGAGCGCGTCTTGTTTGAATGATGCGAGTAAACACAGCTGGCAGCCGCGGTGAAACTCGAGCGACGCGATAGGAGCGTTTAGAGCGAAGCAAATATTCGCATCGCCTCCGGTCTGAACGCAGCATTAAAGCGAGCTCCGCGCTGCACTGGAAACGCGCCATTATATCACCAGAAGTCCTAATTTAAGGGGTCATTTCTCCCAAAAAAAAATGTTTTACTCACTATATCAACAGCCCCACCAAAAATATTTTCCACCAGCCGCCACTGGTGAAACTTATGCTCGTCACCCTCTCCCTCCGGTCCACATTAATACAAATTATCCCAATACGTATGATTGTATGAAAATATCTTAAAATCAATACAAATGTATTTATTATAACGTTAGTCCTTAACATCTATCACTGTGTATATCACCATTCAAACATCTTTTAAAAGTTGAACAAACTCCACACAGCTCAGTAAAGACTGTGAAATGTTGACTTTATTTGATCATTTCAGTAAAAACTAACGTTCATATTTCTCTTTTTGATTATAATACTGATGAACGTTCAGAACAAAGCACTTTGGCAACTTACCACATAAGTTTTAAAATGCTTAATAAGCACCGTAACGTTCATGATATAATTTCTCGGTCATAATCGGTTGTTTCCGTGAACGGCCGACTGTTGAGTGACGGCAAATGCTGCGGCTGCAATGCATTGTGGGGCAGCATTTTCTCCTCTCGTCCCTTTCGTCAAGGGAGGTCCAGTGGTTCCTAAGCTAAAGGAGGTTATAAAGGAAGTTTGAAACCTCCTTTCCTTTCATTTGGAGAATTGGAACGGCACTTATCATGGCTGCCACTGACGTACTTCCGGGTCATTTCACTTGGTTAGGAAGGTTCCTAAGCTAAATGGACTATTGGAACGCAGCCCCAGTCTTGGCTCTCGGCATCTTCGGTGAGCGCAGTCGGGAACAATCTCCAGCTGATTGTGGCGTGTGCAGCTGATCCGGGATGACATGTCGATTGTGCAATAATCCAATGGTTTGTTTCCGGTGAAAACGATCCTTAATCCAATGTGAAGTGATTCTTATTGTCCAGTTTCACTCATAGAGTGCGATTCCACTTAATGTAATGGCAATTTCCTGTTTCTATGTCCAATATATTTTTGTCATTACATCACAGAAGGGCTGAAGAGTGATTCAGACGCAGACACGAACAGATGAGTTTCCGGTCCTTTGTTGCAGTTTATAATGAGGTTTATTCAGCGTTTACATACCAGGGTTTAATTGTACAGTTTTAGTTGTTGTGATGAGCATCTGCTGGGCTGGTGGAATCGGTATGCTCTTTCCTTCCGTGTCCCCCTCTCCTGTCACCTATGACCTCTTTATATACACCCGGTGCAGCTAAACCCCGCCACCAAGTGTTCAAAAAATAATATTGCACTATAGATATAACTTAAATAAACTGACACACCAACAACACCCATAAAATTGCTCCTACATACATTTTGAACCCAAATACCTGTACTTTCTACTTCTTACATTTTGAACACATATACCTGTACTTTCTACTTCTTACATTTTGAACACATATACCTGTACTTTCTACTTCTTACATTTTGAACTCAAATACCTGTACTTTCTACTTCTTACATGTTGAACCCAAATACCTGTACTTTCTACTTCTTACATGTTGAACACAAACACCTGTACTTTCTACTTCTTACATGTTGAACCCAAATACCTGTACTTTCTACTTCTTACATGTTGAACCCAAATACCTGTACTTTCTACTTCTCACATGTTGAACCCAAATACCTGTACTTTCTACTTCTCACATGTTGAACCCAAATACCTGTACTTTCTACTTCTTACATGTTGAACCCAAATACCTGTACTTTCTACTTCTTACATGTTGAACACAAATACCTGTACTTTCTACTTCTCACATGTTGAATCCAAATACCTGTACTTTCTACTTCTTACATGTTGAACCCAAATACCTGTACTTTCTACTTCTTACATGTTGAATCCAAATACCTGTACTTTCTACTTCTCACATGTTGAATCCAAATACCTGTACTTTCTACTTCTTACATGTTGAACCCAAATACTTGTACTTTCTACTTCTTACATGTTGAACTCAAATACCTGAACTTTCTACTTCTTACATGTTGAACCCAAATACCTGTACTTTCTACTTCTTACATGTTGAACCCAAATACCTGAACTTTCTACTTCTCACATTTCCCAAACAGCTGGTTCCTTTAGTCTGAATGTGTGTTTGGTGGCGTGATCATTATTCTTTAGAGTCATTGCGTGCCTATTGATTTGAACACGATCCGTGTATCCATCATTTCCTGGTCTTCTCTAAAGAAGAGGGACCAATGGAAACGTTGTCATGTTGCCGTTGTTCAGCATGGAAACATTCATTAGCTAACAATGACATTATTGTTCTATTAATATAAAGGGAGGTCAGATACTCTTTAAAACAGCTGCTAGTTATGGGTACTTTTTACTGAAGTACATTTCAAAGCCTCTTTAATTTTACTTGCGTAAAGAAGTTTAGTCAGTACTTCTACTTTTACCAGAGTATTGTTAAACACGAGTATCTGCACTTCTACTCGAGTAAAGGATGTGTGAACTTTTGCCCTCTCTGCTCAAAATAAACATTAAAGAGAAAGCTTGAGGCTCCATCTTTGACAGAACAAGTTGGTCAGATTTTAAGCTTTTTAGTGACCTTCATAATAAACATCCTTACCCATAAACCCTTGACATGACTGGGCTTACGTTTATACTGAAGGTCTTGTTTATGTGTGGTTTTATCTTCTTACTACTCATATGTGCTTTATTCATTTTCTTTCAGTGCAAATAGTGGCTGAAGTATAATGGCAAGCTTGAGGATATAGTTTATTTTATTGTCAAGAAACCAGATTGCCTTTTACTTTGCAATGCAACCTTATCAAAATGCACTCAATCCAGTCACTTTAAACTGTTGCCTTTGAATACGCATATTTTCTAAAATGTCAAACCTTTTCTATAAGCAAATGTCTTGACCTTTTGAAAAGAAAGAAGTTTCCTTGCAGCTTTGTGTATTATTCTCTTTTCTGTCAACAACGGTTCGTTTCTGAATAAAATAAAGGTGGATGATGGTGAGTCTGCCTGCTCTGGAGACGCCGAGAAAACTAAATGACGTCAAACTATAGATAGACAGAGGTAGACGAAGTACTCAGATCTTGTACTTGAGTCAAAGTAGAAGCACTCAGATCTTTTAATTGAGTAAAAGTAGAAGCACTCAGATCTTTTAATTGAGTAAAAGTAGAAGTACTCAGATCTTGTACTTGAGTGAAAGTAGAAGTACTCAGATCTTGTACTTCAGTAAAAGTAGTCATTGTGCAGATTGGTCCATTTCAGAATAATATATATCTGATATGTTTTATAATGATTGATCATGAAAGTGTTCTCAAAGCTGGTGAAGGTGCAGCTAGTTTGAATGACTTTGTAGACTGCAGGGTAGCTGGTGAATTTACTCCAGGTGGAACTAAAGTCTGATTTAAGAGTAAAAGTACACCATTTACCTCTGATTAGTGGAGTAGAAGTACACTGTTACATAAAATGGAAATACTCAAGTAAAGTACAACTATCTCAAAAGTGTATCTCAAAATTGTACTTAAGGACAGTGTAAAGGCAACCGAACAACAAATATTTGCCAGTGAGGGATATGGTGTGAAGCTTTTC
The DNA here is from genome assembly GCA_028583405.1 of Pogonophryne albipinna. Classification (NCBI taxonomy): domain Eukaryota; kingdom Metazoa; phylum Chordata; class Actinopteri; order Perciformes; family Artedidraconidae; genus Pogonophryne; species Pogonophryne albipinna. The sequence continues at coordinate 45,185,833 of CM053244.1, read as the reverse complement.
CAGACGCGTGGTGTTGACCGCAAATCAGGTCTTCTCTTTGAGTGCATTTAAGATGTTTATTTGGATTGCAGGATGATGACAGCAAAACAAGAGCCGGGTGTTTAACTGATAACTAAACAACTAACTGTGATAAAGAAATAAACCAAAATTAACTCAAAACAAACAGAAAATAAGCGAAAAACACGCACGGTTGAAAAACTGTGTGGCTTCCCTCTGGTGATTCCCAATCCCTAATGCTGTGCACCTGTGTCCTCCCCAAATAGTAGGCTGTACCCTGAAATTGGCTGAGTCCCCGCCCAGGTCAATTCAGTAGTATCACAGCACCTTCATATACAAATATTAAAATACATCAAATTGGCTGCAACAGACAGTACTTGAGTAAATGTACTTAGTTACTTCCCACCTCTGCATAATGCTATTATTTTCTGTTCAACATTTCCACAACAAGCAACAGTGACAAAGAAGAAAACATGTAATCAAAAGAACACAATGCATTTAGAGCAGATCACAGGTTTCCGCTCAGTCGATGAAGGCGTCGTCTCGAGGGTGTTGAACTTGAACTGCTTCACTGCTCAGGTTTCAGCCACTGACGAAGAGACGGCGGCTGTTCTTCTTTGTGATATTGACCTCCTGCGTCTCGCCCTCTTCCTTATTAACCTGCCGCCTTTTGCCTTCTCAATAAAGGATGATTCATCTGGACTCCCAGAAGACACGACAAAGCCTCTAATCGTCCCACTTCCTGTCTCCTTTTCTCACCTCGCTCTGTCTGTCAAGATTCATGCTATTTAAACACCTCAATGTAGATCCAATTTAAAGTGCAGTGTCTCTAGTCATAGCGACAGGTCTGGAAATGGCTTCAAATTCCTCTATTTACGATTTATTTTGTGATAAAATGTGATGTTTTTTCAAAAGATATTGTAGATCTGAAATTATTTACGTTTATTTCAGACAGCAATACAGCCCTTCAAACCTGAATTTAAACATTTTCAGACTCAGAGTAAATTATATGGTGTTCCTCCCACAGCAAAATCAAATTGGAACAGCAGGAGACACTGTAGATAAAAAGTCAAATACATAAAATGCGAAAATATTAAATTAAAGTAAGTTGCAGCATTATAAAAGTACGTAGTCATTACATATTGGTGAAGTGGCATTCACAAGCAACAATAAACTGTACACAAGTGTATAATGCACAACATTTTTTATAGTCATAAGCAGTGTAATTGCAATACCAATGTGTAATTGTGATATTTAGCTAGCGAGCATTAGCAAACAAGCTAACTTGCTAACATTAGCTATCTACTTCACAAGCTAGCTGATGTTTGCTATCTATCTTACTAGTCAGCTAGTTTACGTTTTCTATTTACTTTAGGGCTGCCAACCTTTGAGTTCAGCTTGGAGTGATATTGTTGTGGTGTACAGTGTTACAAATGTATGAACATTAGGACAGGGTTGCCAACTTTGGGTACCTGGCTGGAGTGAGATTTTGATATCATGGGTTTAATTACACATATGCGCACTGACTGCTATCGTGTCAGCAGCGGGACCTTTGCATATATATAGGATATATATGCAATATATACAAATACACAATATTGGACACAGACTATAAAGGGCACAAAGTTTAATTCACTAATGAAAGTCAAACACAGGTTTGTTTCCACTGTTTTATTGTGTGCCTGTCGCGATAAGCAATTCATTGACGTATCGTACGATAAATAAAAATGAACTCGATAAATTGCCATTTCCATGAGGATGTGACTAGCAGTTTGAAAGGATGTCCTTGAATTATTATTTTATATTATCATTATGTCAGTGCTCTAAAATGGTCATACAACCGTGCCGACAATATTATCGTTTAGCGCAATAATTTCCGGGAAAATGTATCCAACAAAATTAATTATCGTGAGAGGCCTATACATGAAACACACACACACAAACAAATCTACACACTTACTCCAAACTGCCAAATATATTAATTAACACACTCTCCTATTATGCCTGATACTACAACTCTCATATACTCTTTGACTCTGTTGGCCGAGTAGAACAATAAGCAGCAGACTTTTACTTTGTTATCATTTCTACTGGATCTTAGATCTGCGCATGCGCAATACCGGCTCCCACTGCTCTGCTGTCTGTTAACGTTGTTAAGAGTGGTGGGGGCGGCGAGGGAGCGGGTCGACAGCTTGAGCAGCTGTCAACTCAACATTGTAAATAACCAGCCAAAAACGATCGCCGGTTCATCTTGTTTTTGGCGTGAGAATAGTTTGGGCAGCGTGAGAGCGTGAGACTGAGAGTGAAAGCGTGTGCCACACGCCCGATGCGTGAGAGTTGGCAACCCTGGACTGTGAATCATCATATCATTCCATCTCTTAACTCATGGACGTATCCATCTATGATCTAAACAAAAAATGAATCAATCAATCAACAAAAAACATAAAATAAATAAAACAAAACAAAAATCTATGATCTTTCCTGACCTAATGTTAAATTATTTTTCCTACCCCAGTTTCCCTCAGAAAGGTAACCAGTGCCTTTCTGGTAGCTCTTACTCCCTCTCCTTTTGTTCCCAAAACACCAACCACACCCCACTCCCTCTCTGCCTCTAAGACTTTATCCTTTAGTTTTTCTCTTTCCGCTTTATAGATGTCACAATGTAACAAGATATGTTCTACATCTTCTTTTACTCCACAGTTCCCACACTTGTTACTGTCACTTTTCCCAATGACATACAGCTACCATTCAAAGCTGTGTGATCCAGTCTGAGTCTAGTTATCGTGATTTCCTCCCTTCTGTTTCTTTCTTTATAAATATTAATTGTATTTTGTACTTTGTGACACTCTTTGCCTTTCTGGTCTTTCTCCCACCTTTTCTGCCAGATCTCCATCCCTTTCTTCTTAATTACTGCTTTTCCTTCTCCAAGTTGAACTGGTAAAGTTATTTCCTTTTGTAGTGCACTTTTTGCTCATTTATCAGCACACTTGTTCCCTTTCACCCCCTCATGCGCACTCGTTCCCTTTCCCCCCCTCATGAGCACTCGTTCCCTTTCACCCCCTCATGCGCACTCGTTCCCTTCCCCCCCCTCATGAGCACTCGTTCCCTTTCACCCCCTCATGAGCAGGCACCCAGCAGAACTGCAGATCTATACCACCTCTGTGAAGTCTTGACAGGCTGTGGTTCAGTTATATGAGAATGTCTTCTCTGACAGTTGTTGTTGATTGTATGCTTTTTAATATGGACAATGAATCTGTGCATATCACCACCCTATCTGGTCTGATCTCTTCAACCCACTGTAATCCTATTACTACAGCCAGCATTTCTGCTGTGTACACTAATAGTTGATCAGACGCTCTTTTTGAGATCGATATTTTAAAGTCTGGGATGTAGATACCAACTCCAACACTCTTCCTTGTTCTTAGAACCATCTGTGTACATTTTGAGGTAATTGTAGTAATTTTCGTTCAGGTACTCGTTTTAATTCCCACTTCATTTATTTGCCACTCTTTTTTCCTTTCTATGATACTCACATCTATGTTAGCTTCTGGGGAAAGCCATGGGGGAACACGGCTAAATGGGGTGGCTTTGGCAAGCGTGATGGTCTCCACTCCAGATGCCCTCTTTCTCTCCTTACTCGTCCAGCAAAACCCACGCCCCTGGAACTTTGTATATTCCCAGCAATTACATTACATTGCATTTAGCTGACGCTTTTATCCAAAACGACTTACAATAAGTGCGTTCGACCAACAAAATACAAACTTGAAGAAAACAGAATCATATAAGTACATCAGGTTTCATAGAGCAAAAACATTTCAAGTGCTACTCAACTGGCTTTAGGTAAGCCAGTCCTTTATTAGTATATAAGTGCTTTGTTAATAGTTCTATTGCTCGAAGTGGAGTCGAAAGAGATGAGTTTTCAGTCTGCGCCGGAAGGTGTGTAAGCTTTCTGCTGTCCTGATTTCAATGGGGAGCTCATTCCACCATTTTGGAGCCAGGATAGCAAACCCACGTGTTTTTGCTGATGGGAACTTGTGTCCCCCTCGCAGTGCGGGTGCAGTGAGCTGTTTGGCTGATGCAGAGCGGAGTGCACGTGCTGGGGTGTACAGTTTAACCATGTCCTGGATGTAGGAAGGGCCAGATCCATTCGCAGCATGGAACGCAAGTACCATTGTCTTGAAGTGGATTCTAGCAGTTACCGGAAGCCAGTGGAGGGAGCGGAGGAGCGGCGTGGTGTGGGAGAATTTAGGAAGGTTGAAGACCAGACGAGCCGCTGCATTCTGGATGAGCTGCAGAGGTCGGATGGCACATGCAGGTAGACCAGCCAGGAGGGAGTTGCAGTAGTCTAGGCGTGAGATGACGAGAGCCTGGACCAGAACCTGCGTCGCTTGCTGGGTCAGCTGGCGACGTATCCTCCTGATGTTGTAAAGCGTGTATCTGCAGCAGCGGGTTGTAGCAGCTATGTTTGCAGTGAAGGACAGTTTGTTATCTAGGGTCACACCCAGATTCCTTGCAGTCTGAGTCGGGGAAACAATAGAGGTGCCGATGTTGATTGTTAGGTCAAGAGTGGGACAATCTTTTCCCGGAAGGAAAAGCAGTTCAGTCTTGTCAAGGTTGAGCTTGAGGTGATGAGCAGACATCCACTGAGAGATGTCAGCTAGACAAGCAGAGATGCGTGCGACGACCTGGGTCTCTGACCGGGGAAAGGACAGAATTAATTGGGTGTCGTCAGCGTAGCAGTGGTATGAAAAACCATGCGGGCTAATGACAGATCCGAACGAGTTTGTGTACAAGGAGAAGAGGAGGGGACCAAGAACAGAGCCCTGAGGGACCCCTGTATTTAATTGACAAGGGTCGGACTCGGACCCTCTCCAAGTTACCCTGTAGGTACGGTCTTTGAGGTATGAGGTGAGGAGGGAAAGAGCAGAGCCTGAAACTCCAAGTTCTTGGAGAGTGCGAAGGAGGATCTGATGGTTCACCGTGTCGAATGCAGCAGACAGGTACAGAAGGATGATGACAGAGGAGAGGGAGGCTGCTTTAGCAGTGTGCAGTTCCTCAGTGACAGCAAGGAGGGCAGTTTCTGTGGAGTGACCTGCCTTGAAACCAGACTGGTGCGGATCCAGAAGGTTGTTCTGATGGAGATAACAGGAGAGTTGTTTAAAGACAGCGCGTTCAAGTGTTTTAGACAGGAACGGGAGGAGAGAGACAGGCCTGTAGTTTATAACATCAGACGGGTTGAGAGTGGGTTTCTTTAGGAGAGGGTTTACTCTTGCCTCCTTGAGACTGTTTGGAAAGTGACCAGAAGTTAGAGAAGTGTTGATGAAATGGGTGAGAAACGGTAGAATATCAGGAGCGATAGTCTGAAGGAGGTTTGAAGGAATAGGGTCCAGAGGACAGGTGGTAGGGCGGGCAGAGGTAATGAGGGTAAGAACCTCACTTGGAGAGAGAGGGGAAAAGGAGGTTAGTGTGTGGGTGGAAGGAGGGTCTGGTGACCCAGCGGTGAGTAAAGGTGAGTCAGAAAAAGAAGAGCGAATATCATCAACCTTTTTTTCAAAGTGGTTAACAAAGTCGCTTGACAGAAGGGAGGAGGGGGAAGGGGCTTTGGGGGGGGTCCAGGATGGAGGAGAAGATGGAAAATAGTTTTTTGGGATTGGAATAGGAAATCCTGCAGTATTCTATTTGTAATATTTTCCTCTCCACTTCCTCGTAGCCTGACCCAGTATGACAGAGCATGACTCTCTCTTCTGATCTCCAGAGGTATCTCTCCTGCTTCTATCAGAACTGCATTGATAGGGGATGACTTTATCGCTCCAACACACAGCCGCAATGCTTTATATTGTATTCTATCCATTTTTAAAAGTGATGTTTTTGCTGCTGCTCCATACGCTACACAACCAGTCTATTGTGGACCTCATCATTGAACTGTAAATGTCTATTAATGCTTGTTTGTCTGCGACCCAGTTGCATCCAGCTACAGCTCGCAATACATTTAATAATTTTTAGCATTTTGTTTCCACTTGTTTAATGTGTATTTCCCATGTATATTTGCTATCAAACCACAATCCTAGGTATTTGAACTCATTCACCTTTGTCATTGGACGATCATATAGTGTTTGCTGTTGGCCATCAATCTTACGTTTATTTGTAAATACCATGTAGCATGACTTGCTTTCTGACATTTTGAATCCCCAGTTATATGACCACCTCTCCACTTTTAAATCGCTCTAGCTATATTCTCCATTACGTATGGGGCATTTCTTCCCCTCATCCAAATAGCCCCATCATCTGCGTATAGAGCCCATTGGATGCATGTGTCTAAGCATGTAAATATATCATTAAATCATGATGTTAAATAATATTGGACTGACTGCACTGCCTTGGGGATACCATTTTCTATTTCTAAATAATTGGAAATATCTGCTCCAACCTTTACTCTAAATGTCCTGTCTGTTAAAAAGGCCCTTACCCAATTGAACATTCTCCCTCCCATACCCATACTCAATTTGATCAGTAATCCCTCCCTCCACATAGTCATACGCCTTTTCAATGTCAACGTACACTATTGCCATCATCTCTTTCATCTTCAATGTTTTTTCCACATCATTACTCACTCTTACTAATTCCACATCCAGAGATGGCCTATTATCCTGTCTCTTCTCCTTCACGTTTTCATTCTCTGCTAGTAAGTGCTGTTTTTGCTGCCTATGAATATCACTGAGATGCTCCCCACTATGTACTGCTGCAAGTGTCCTTCCTAACATACCTGCCTTCTCTTTATCTGTCACTGCCAGCCTCTCCCCATCAACCTGAAATTTTAATGGATTTCCTTTTCCCACTCATCTGCTTAAACATGGACCAGACATCACCTAATGTTACTCCTCTGCCAATGGTAGAACACAATTCTCTCCATGTTCTCTTTTTTGTGTATTGGATTGTCCTTCGAGCAGCTGCCCTTTTCCTTTGATACTCTATAACATTATTTTGTGTCATGTTTTTCTTTAATTCTCTAAATGCATCGTTTCGCTCTTTAATAGCCCTGCTGCATTCCTCATTCCACCATGGCACCACTTTATTCCTACCCTTGGTTGTTGCTTTGGGTATACTGTTCTCTGCTGCATTTAGTATATGTTGCGTTATTTGGCTTGTAATTACCTCTCTGCTTCCCTCTGATGTTAGCAGGTGTACCGACTCCTCACACCATATCCTACATTTCCCCCAATCAGCTTTAGCAAAGCACCACCTGGTTATTAACCTCTTAAGCCCTGAGCCTGTTTTTCAGGTTTCAGGCTCGAAAATGCCACTAACACAACAAAGACTATATCTTCACTTCTAAAAGGGGTAAATTAATAATCTTTTCTCTCAAAGCTGTGAGTTGGATGTAGAAGTGTCAGAATCAAAATAGATGTTTTTATTTTAAAGTAAATTCAGATGGAACATAGTAAAAACATGTAAATTCTAATGTCCGCCTAAAAAAACCCCATTACTTATAGTAAAAACCACCCTTGAATGATGGGTTAGTAGACTAAAAGCTTTAGGAATCCAAACTATAACATATAATAAGTACCCTGTATCAAGATTGATGCAAAACAAGTGAAATTTGACCTTTTTAGAGAGGTTTAGAAAAATAAAGTCCAGGCGGACTCACCTCTGGGTAATTTGGGAACCATCAGTTCCATTTGAACTTTTTCACTGTAAAAATCATTTTATTACTTTGAATTTTCACTATAGGTATTCATTCCATCCAAATACAACTGTTGTGAAAAAAAATAAAAATAAAATATAAGAACATACTCTGTTATCCTCTTAGGCAAGGCAAGGCAAGTTTATTTATATAGCACTTATAGGCCCCACGGACCGAAATCGCGTCATTTGCAGGAAACAACGTCTAAGGAACCTTACTATTTAATAAACTATGAATATTTTATATCCATATAACGGGAAAAAACTCATCTAACTGATCTTTTTCATTTATTTTTTCAAAAAAAACACAATGCTAACAGTGAGCATCTGAATTAGCCCCGAGCGAAAAATGCTAACCTATTACTGCACCGAAAATCACTCCTAGCTCCCTTATTACTTATCCTAGCTCCCTTATTACTTATCCTAGCTGCACATCCAACACATCGTTTTTGATCGTAAAGACACAGAATCTAACGGTGCCCACCTCAAACACTGAAAGATACAAACTTGCGACGTTATCAACAAAAACGTACATCAAAACAAGTGGCGCTAGGTACTAGCATGCGCTAGGCTAATGGCTTACCTTCCTCTTTGCCTGGTCTTCAATGGCATTAAAACGATAAAAACGATGATGTAGTTAATCCATAGGTTAATATCCAATGGGGCTGTGTCCCCTTTGAAATGTTCTGATAATCTATAAGCAATAAAACTGCAATTCCGTTATCTGCTGTCCGCTCTGTGCTCCGTGTGCTCTGGGTTCTGCTGTAATGCCTGCTGTTACGTAGTAAACAATAAATGAAGCTGCCTGCGTAAAGTACTTAAACTGGCTGGCATTCTTTATACTTTACGCAGGACCATATCTCTGGAACCCATTGGTCGATTCGTGTGATTTACACCTTTTTCTTAACAATCAGAACCAATAGAATCGATGGGCAGTTCCCAAATCAACGTAAAAATTACCATAGCGGACGTAATAGAGAAGCGAACAAAGCATATCTGAAAGTGCACGCCTGGACGGCAAAATTGTATACCCAGTATATTGCCATAAATATGATGAAGGATTATCAGTCAAAATTTCTACGTGACACAAAGACATTGGATTAACCTTGAGCAGCGTTTTTATTCCGGTGAACACAACTTTTGATCACAAATCAAAAAAGGTAAGACGAAATTATTGTAATATTTTTTAAACCGGATGTTGTTTACCTACAGTGATGATATTATATGTCTGGAATCTGTGGAGTCTCAGCTTTAAATCGTATATCTTGTTTGTGCAGTTACGATAAGTAATAAGGGCATTTCTACCGTGAGTGCTGTGCAAAATCCGTTAGCATTAGTTAGCATTTTTTCGCTCCATGCTAATTCAAAGGCTTGGTATTACTCTTGTGTTTCTTTTAGCTAAAAAAAGGTTCACATTGTCAGTTAGCGGAGTTTCTTAGCGTTAAAAGGGTATGGAACATTAATAGTTTCATAAATGTTAAGAAGCCCTGAGACATAGTCTCGTAAAAAAACTGTGGGGGGGGGTCCACAGGGGGGACCCTCGGGCTTAAGAGGTTAAACCTCTTCCTGTATATATACATTATTATTCATTTTAGTAAGCACTGGATAATGGTCACTTCCTACAGTGGAGTTATTCAAAACAAACCATTTGCATGTATGAACCAAACAGTTTGACACTAATGTCAGATCCAGGCATGAAACTTTCCCCCTGTGTACATCTACTCTTGTGCCATGTCCATCATTAAGGCATACTAGTGTTCTTTCCTCCAGCATTTCTTGATTGGAGTATTTATTACATGTATAGCACTTTGGCCCGACCAAAAATCGCTTTTAAACGTGCTTTATAAATAAACTTAGATTTTATTTGATTGGACAGTACACCTCAAATACATCACTTCACAACCTGTGGTATTTGAAAATAAGGGAATGACATGTTTATAATATGCTGCCAAACACAACAGATATGCAGGGTTGCGAGTCTGTTTCTAAGTAGGGATGCCAGTGATTATTCGATTATTCGTTACAGTCTCCATAATCGAATATTATTTTTAAAAATCGATTTTATTTATATATTTTTTTTTTTTCTGGGTTAGTTTCAACCAAAATATAGACTAATGCTAATAATAGTAATAATATTAATAATTGTAAATGGCCATTGGTCACACCACCAGTTTGTTTTACTGTAAACTTGGAGGAAGCCTGCGTGCAGAGCAGACTGCTGCTGCAGCACGCTACACACCGACCCCGCCCCCCCCTCTCCCTCACACGTGCGACTAAAGATGAACAAAGCGGCAGGTAAAAAGAGTTCCTCCTCGTGGAACTACTTCGAACTTACAAGTCCAAAGGAAGTTAAATGCAAGCTCTGCGAAAAGACGTTGAATAATCGATTATTATTCGCCAGGGCTGCCGAATAATCGATTTTGATCATGGTCAGTTTCTGGCAACCCTATTTCTAAGGCCATTTTATTTTTGGTAGTCTGATCATTTTAACAAGAGAATAGGATCAAACTGAAAACATCGTAAATGTGTTCTAGATACATGAATCATTGGTTCTTTTAGACCAGAACAGACTGCTAACTCAACAGGAACTATCAAAAACATCCCAATCAAAGTTTAAAGTCACAACATTTTATTAAACAAACAGATTATTGGAGAAACTACTCGGCAGATTAATGAACAGTGAAACTCGCTCATGGACTTTAAGGTGAATACTTTAAGAAAAAGTTTTCCCACACTCTTAACACCACTATGGTTTTAAGAGTGTGTGAACACGAAGATGTGTTTTGAGAGTATCTAATCTAGTGAACGTTTTCCCACACTCTTCACACCTGTACGGTTTTTCTCCGGTGTGAATACGGTGATGTGTTTTGAGATGAGTTGATGTAGTGAAAGTTCTCCCACACTCTTCACACCAGTACGGTTTTTCTCCAGTATGAATACGTTGATGTGTTTTGAGAGCATCTGATGTAGTGAAAGTTGTCCCACACTCTTCACACCTGTAAGGTTTTTCTCCAGTGTGAATACGATGATGTTTTTTGAGAGCACCTGATTGAGTGAAAGTTCTCCCACACTCTTCACACCAGTACGGTTTTTCTCCAGTGTGAATACGATGATGTTTTTTGAGAGCACCTGATGTAGTGAAAGTTGTCCCACACTCTTCACACCTGTACGGTTTTTCTCCAGTATGAATACGTTGATGTGATTTGAGATTACCTGATGTAGTGAAAGTTGTCCCACACTCTTCACACCTGTAAGGTTTTTCTCCAGTGTGAATAAGGTGATGTTTTTTGAGATCACTTAATGTAGTGAACATTTTCCCACACTCTTCACACCTGTACGGTTTTTCTCCAGTATGAATACGTTGATGTAATTTGAGAGCACCTGATGTAGTGAAAGTTTTCCCACACTCTTCACACCAGTAAGGTTTTTCTCCAGTGTGAATACGGTGATGTTTTTTTAGATCACTTGATGTAGTGAACATTTTCCCACACTCTTCACACCAGTAAGGTTTTTCTCCAGTATGAATACGTTGATGTATTTTGAGAGCACCTGATGTAGTGAAAGTTGTCCCACACTCTTCACACCTGTAAGGTTTTTCTCCAGTATGAATACGTTGATGTGATTTGAGAGCACCTGATGTAGTGAAAGTTGTCCCACATTCGTCACAGCTGTAAGGTTTTTCTCCAGTATGAATAAGTTGATGTGATTTGAGGGCACCTGATGTAGTGAAAGTTGTCCCACACTCTTCACAGCTGTAAGGTTTTTCTCCAGTATGAATACGTTGATGTGTTTTGAGAGCACCTGATGTAGTGAAAGTTGTCCCACACTCTTCACAGCTATACGGTTTTTCTCCCGTGTGTATACGCAGGTGGCTCTTTAAATGTCCAGATGTTGTAAAGGATTTGTCACATTGCTGACAGCTGTGACGTCTCTCTCTTCCTTTCGGTTTCTAGAACAGACGACAGAGAAAGAGAGAAAGTCAATCTAAAAAGCATAAATACACAAGTTAACACAATAAAAACTCACTTAATATAAACCTTGAGTTAACAAAATACTACTTATCAACTGTTTGTGTTTATTATATTTGTATTATATTTGATACAGTAATATTCTAACCAAAGTATATACCAGAGGTGGGGGACTCGAGTCACATGCCTTGACTCGAGTCACATAACTTGACTCGCATATTTTTTGACTTGAAACTTGCTTGACTAACATTGATAAAAGACTCGACTTGACTTCGTATTCATGACTTGAGACTTGACTTAGGCGTGAGACAGATGACTCGAAAGGACTTTACTTTTTAAAATAAAATATTTGCATTGTACGAAGCCCCTAGAGGGCAATGAAAAAAAAAAGAGAGAGAAAGTAACTTGTTCGCAGGAGAAAGTAGGAAGTGGAGCGCACAGGAGACAGCCGTTTCATTGCAGACTGTTATGTTTATGTGGGGAAATACATACATTATTTGAGATACATTTCAAACTCGGACTTCATTTTAGGGACATCTCGGCCAGGAGTGTAGAGTTATTTGTTCAAGTACCAGATCGGCAAAACAGGAGAGTCTGTGAACCAGTCTGCCTTGACCTATGTATTCATGTCTGTGACTCAGTATCTGCTGCCCACAGCTGTTTTATTGAAGAAAAACCTCCTTCACTTCATGAAATCTCTGCAGCACCAGGAGGCAGTAACGTGTAACTCAGCAGAATCTCAGAAGAGCAGCACCAGCTGCAAAGAGCTGTGCCTTCACTGTGTTTACCTTCATTAGAACAGCTAACGAGCGACCGCAGGCTGCTACGTTTTAACATGCACCTCTATACACACACACACTGAACTGCCCAATTATTCCCCGTTTTATGATTTCAGAGCCCCACTCTCCATTGTTGTTAATGTTGAAAATAAAACTCTAGTTTTCATAACCACTGATTTATATGCGGAAACTGGGGTTATTCATCAGGATTTCGTAGGACTTGACTTGCTTGACTCTCACCCCAGTAACTTGAGACTTGCACATGTATGACTTACTCCCACCCCTAGTATACAGGAGACAGAGGGAGACGGCATCCTGTCACTGCGAGTCTCAGTATGCTCCGTTCGTCTTGTTTTAGTTTTTTTGGTCTAATTATTGTCTAAACTTTGTCGTGTCTGTATGAAACCTCATTTTGAGAGACCATGCTTTTGATCCTGTGGATTACATTTGCCTTCTGCAGACCATGTCTGGCCATTCAACTTTCCAAGACACACCTGAGTGACGGCACAAACAGGTATTGCGAGGAGCCCCGGCCTCTACGCTGCTACGGCCGCGAGGCTATGCTAGAGCTACAATGCGATCGGCTTCCTACGAATACACCAAGCCACCTGTGCTCTTCAATATTCGATGAAATCCCTCGGGAGCCGCTTAGAAACACCAGGAAAAAGAGATGAGGAAGGAGGGGAGGCGTTCAGAAAGGCTTGTTGACAAAAAAGACGCCAGAAGCGAAATTTGGAAGTATTTGAGTACTCTGACAGTGAGGGCAAGCCTACGGACACCACGAGGCCCGTCTGTGAGAAATGTTTTAGATCCCTGCAAACCAAGGGAGCCAACACATCAGACTTGGCTAAGCACCCCGCCGACCGGAATCCAGAGCTGTTTAAAGAATTTAAAGACAGACAGGTTAGCGAATGTGATAGATAACATAATTACATCATGCTCAAGCCCATGCCCTCAAATCTAAGTCAAACAAGTGTAATTTATTTTGTAACAAACGAACGTTTTCGTAGTTTGACGAGGCAATTAATGGAAATGATAACTGTCTAATATGGCCATCTTTTTAGCTAACTTACCAATGTGGCTAACATCTGCAATATACATTTTGTAAATAATTATTTATATTACTGTACTATTACATGTTAATATAATATAAAAAAAAATATATTTTATAAAACAAATAAGTTGTTTGAGATGATGCTTAATTTGATTTAATACGAATTCTTGTCATTTATTTTGTTTATTGTTCTCATTGTTTAAAAGTTTGTGTTATGGTTATGGTTCTGGTGTGAAATAAAGCACAATTACATTTAAGACTGTTTCCCTTTTTTTTAAGAAAAGTATCGAAAAAGAATCGGAATCGCAATTCTTGACTTGGTATCGGTATCGAAACCAAAATGTTGGTATCGTGACAACACTAGATCATAATCAGTAAAATGTAAAACCTGCAATCCCAACATAGAAATTCTCGGCATAACGTTTAGACCCTTTTATCTGCCTAGAGAATTCGGGTGTATTTTACTGTTTGTTGTTTACGTGCCTCCCAGCGGCAGAGGACACTGTGTTCACGAGCTACAACTCAGCCACCGATGCACCGGCAATAGTGCTCTGGGACATGAAGCAATGTCGCCTGGAGACTGTGTTACCTGGGTTCCAGCAGTATGTTAGGGATCACAGCAGGAAAGACAATATTCTGGACAAATGCTTTGTTAATGATAAAGGAGCCAATAGAGGTTTCTCAATACTCAAATTTCCCCTCCTCGACTCCCCTCCTAAAGACTTAGTCCCGCCCACAGGAGATGCGAGTGGAGGACTGAGGAGGGGAACCGAGGAGAGAGGAGGGGAAGCAGCAGGCGGATAGAGAAATGAGAACTCCTCTCCTCTGAGCGGTCATTTTAAAGAGACGTCCATTAATGATGACAGGAGGCACAGCAGCCCTCAGTCTGATGGACAGATGTGTTCATGATGACACACATATATATATATATATATATACACATACATTGTTACAGTTGCTGTTTCTGTCTGCTCATTAATCTGCATGTGAGTGTTTTCAGCTGTGTGTGTAATATGTAAATAAGCTGCGCAGTAGCCCTGACGTCATTGGCTGCTCATCCTCTGGTCCGCCTCCGAAGATCGTGATTGGAGCACGCCGGACCCGACGTCTTCCAGTTGCAGCGCACACCTGCTGCAGATGATTATAAAGCCCGGGAACAACTACCACTCTGGAGGCTCTGTTGAGTGAACAGACGCCTCTCGCATTTTGCTCTTCATTCTGTGGTTAATCTTGTGTGTCAATCTAGTATTTATTTTCCCTACATATAACTAGACTCCCGTGTTAGAGTCCTTCCTTTGTTTGTTTCAGGCTGCCTGCCTGCCTTTTGTTTACATTGCTGTCTAAAATAAACCCCTTATAATAATTACCAATACCAATCTGGTTGTGTTGCTTCCCTTTGATTCCCCTAGTTCAGAAGGGAACGTAATATACATACATATATATATATACATACACACACACACACATGTATACATATATATATATTTACTTTGATTCATTCACAGTGCGGTATAATGAGACAATAACAGGCTACAGATGCGGACACACACACATATTTATAGAAATATATACAATTTCAGAATCAAACAAGTATGAGAGCACTCTCATAATAACGTAACACAATCAGAGACTGGATATATCCCCCCCCTCTCTGGTCGCTGAAATGGGGAATTGAAATTACGGGCCAAAAGTTGTATTTACAAGTAGGCTATTAAAAGAGGACACCAAATCAACTGAGACCCGTCTGTCCGCCGTACGCACTGTACAACACACACACTGTACAACACACACTGTACAACACACTGTACCACACACACCTACACACTGTACCACACGCACACACCTACACACTGTACAACACGCACACACCTACACAATGTACCACGCACACACACGCACTGTACCACACACACACGCACTGTAACACACGCACCTACTACAGCTCGTAAAGCATAATCAGGCTACAGCCGTTGTGTATTTTATTATGTGAAGCACTAAATGGTCTTAGAGAAATATCGACTAAAGCAAATAAAGAGAGTAGGCCTGTTATACTAAGTGATCTATATGATACACCAACGGTGTAACGGTATACAGTGGGGCAAAAAAGTATTTAGTCAGCCACCAATTGTGCAAGTTCTCCCACTTAAAAAGATGAGAGGCCTGTAATTTTCATCCTAGGTACACTTCAACTATGAGAGACAGAATGATAAAAATCACATTGTCTGATTTTTAAAGAATTTATTTGCAAATTATGGTGGAAAATCAGTATTTGGTCAATAACAAAAGTTAATCTCAATACTTTTTTATATACCCTTTGTTGGCAATGACAGAGGTCAAACGTTTTCTGTAAGTCTTCACAAGGTTTTCACACACTGTTGCTGGTATTTTGGCCCATTCCTCCATGCAGATCTCCTCTAGAGCAGTGATGTTTTGGGGTTGTCGCTGGGCAACACGGACTTTCAACTCCCTCCAAAGATTGAGATCTGGAGACTGGCTAGGCCACTCCAGGACCTTGAAATGCTTCATACGAAGCCACTCCTTCGTTGCCCGGGCGGTGTGTTTGGGATCATTGTCATGCTGAAAGACCCAGCCACGTTTCATCTTCAATGCCCTTGCTGATGGAAGGAGGTTGTCACTCAAAATCTCACGATACATGGCCCCATTCATTCTTTCCTTTACACGGATCAGTCGTCCTGGTCCCTTTGCAGAAAAACAGCCCCAAAGCATGATGGTTCCACCCCCATGTTTCACAGTAGGTATGGTGTTCTTTGGATGCAACTCAGCATTCTTTCTCCTCCAAACACGTCTAGTTGAGTTTTTACCAAAAAGTTCTATTTTGGTTTCATCTGACCATATAACATTCTCCCAATCCTCTTCTGGATCATCTAAATGCTCTCTAGCAAACTTCAGACGGGCCTGGACATGTACTGGCTTAAGCAGGGGGACACGTCTGGCACTGCAGGATTTGAGTCCCTGGCGGCGTAGTGTGTTACTGATGGTAGCCTTTGTTACTTTGGTCCCAGCTCTCTGCAGGTCATTGACTAGGTCCCCCTGTGTGGTTCTGGGATTTTTGCTCACCGTTCTTGTGATCATTTTGACCCCACGGGGTGAGATCTTGCGTGGAGCCCCAGATCGAGGGAGATTATCAGTGGTCTTGTATGTCTTCCATTTTCTAATAATTGCTCCCACATTTGATTTCTTCACACCAAGCTGCTTACCTATTGCAGATTCAGTCTTCCCAGCCTGGTGCAGGTCTACAATTTTGTTTCTGGTGTCCTTTGACAGCTCTTTGGTCTTGGCCATAGTGGAGTTTGGAGTGTGACTGTTTGAGGTTGTGGACAGGTGTCTTTTATACTGATAACGAGATCAAACAGGTGCCATTAATACAGTTAACGAGTGGAGGGCAGAGGAGGCTCTTAAAGAAGAAGTTACAGGTCTGTGACAGCCAGAAATCTTGTTTGTTTGTAGGTGACCAAATACTTATTTTACCGAGGAATTTACCAATTCATTCATTAAAAATCCTACAATGTGATTTCCTGGATTCTTTCCCCCCATTCTGTCTCTCATAGTTGAAGTGTACCTAGGATGAAAATTACAGGCCTCTCTCATCTTTTTAAGTGGGAGAACTTGCACAATTGGTGGCTGACTAAATACTTTTTTGCCCCACTGTACGTACCCGTACCGTTCGGTTCGGTACACGTGTGTACCGAACGAATATAACGTTAAACGTAAAAAATGGAGAACGTGAACAACTTCTTGGAAGCAATCTCAGGTGCTGCGTCGCAGCATTCAGAGTAATTTGCTCACATTGGGTTCAACGCGACATAGAGCGAGCAAGTCATTTCATTGGACGAGAGGCACACTATGAGAGCTGGCCAGAGGGATGCGTTCAAATTTAGTCAGTCATTTGAGTAACTAGCGAAATGGCGAACGCAGATAAAGTTGATCTCGAAAATCCTCCAGCATCATTGAAGTCTCCGGTTTGAGAACATTTTGGTTTCGCAGTTACGTACAAGGATGACGGGCAAAGACAGGTGGACCGAACCAAAGCTGTTTGTCTGCATTGTTCAACTAAAATTGGTTACGCGGCTGGCAATACATGAAACTTGCACACTCATTTGAAAAGGCATCACCCGAACGTGAATATCACCGGTACCAAAAGAAAAAAGACTGAAGTGCAAACCCAACTCCCGCTAGCATTTAAGCCTCCACCACTCGCAAAAAGTTCAGACCGAGCCAAAGCTAATACAAACGCCAAATATCCTTATGTTGCCATGTTAGCAAAGCGCTACATGGCTGTATCTGCTACCTCTGTCCCTAGAGAGGGTGTTCTCCACAGCAGGAGACATTGTTAGTGCCAGCAGATCTGCTCTTTCGGCAAGCAATGCTGACAAGTACATTTTTCTTTAAAAAAAACATGAAAATACAATGACAAGCAAGTCATAATGTCAAACTGGCTGCTTAGGATCTAGTACAGTCCAGTTCAAATACAGATTATTCAGTTCATCGAAATGCTGCACCTTAATGTTTATTTTATTATATTTTGTATTTATTTGAGTGAATACATTATTCACAGTTGAATAATTAAAAAAAAAATAAAATAGGTTATGTGATAATTTTTTCTGCTGTACCGAACCGAGACCTAAAAACCGAGGTACGTACCGAACCGAAATGTTTGTGAACCGTTACACCCCTATTATACACACTGCTCTGCTTTCTGCACGAACCTCACAGCTGTTCTCTCTGGAAACATTGCAACAAGATGAAAGCAGTTTCTAAAATAATATCCAGGGGATGCATGCAGAGCTGTCATTGGCTGAGATAAGTCCGGCCGTGCATCACGCCTCTACCGTTCCCGGAAATATATCCGCGGAGGAGCCGTGGAGGACCCATCAGTGTCTCCTCGGTTAAAGTGATGTTTAACACTCAGTTAATGGGGCTCATTCACTGGAGCTTCCACAAACAACAATCAACTTAATTATTACATTCAAATGATGTACATTATTCAAGTTTACATTCACTTTGGATAATAACTAGGGTCTCAAAGGGGTGGAAAGTTTCCGGTAAATTTCCGGAAAGTTTCCATGGGAATTTAAGCTAGGGAATTTTGGAAATATTCGATGCAAAATTAAACAAAAAACATGACATTTCAACAGATTTTTTTTTTTTTTTTTTTTAAAGTAGAACAGAACAAGTTTTAATTATTTTATTGAACAATTATTTGTTTAATTGAAGAACGAAAACAGGAATGTTGAGTTAAATATTACTCATCTGTGCATGTGATGGAGGAATGCACAGTGCCTGTAGGGGGTGTGGTCCCAATAGCCATGCAGTAAGCAGTGTGCTATGGCATGGATATTCAAGTGTACTTGAACGGCATCGGTTTGTTTCAAAATTCCCAGTTTATTCCCATAAATTCCCGTTAATTCCCATGGAAAGTTTCCATCTTTGAAAATTCCCGGAATTTTGCAACCCTAATAATAACACGGGAGAAATTAGCGGAAGCGCTCTCTTTTCCGCTCTCCCTCTCCTGACAGTCTGTCAGTATCTCATGCAGCTCACTGATCCAGTAATGAGTGACCCGACAGTGAAGAATAACTATATGTATATCTAGTGTAGCTTGTTCCAGAGGTAGATAAAATAGCTAAGTGTGTTAGGTCTAACTCTTGTGTGTTTCGCTCCGCTTACCGGTCCGGCGGGCGGAGCTGCAGGATTTCAGCTTCACGTTGCATACCGCTATTTTACTGTCTTTTTCGGACACCTTATAATACTGCCAGACCGGTGAAGCCATTCTGGCGAGCTTGTTTTGGCGCACACAGATAAAAGTGTCATGTATTTTACGTCATGCGATCGGCTCTCGCGATCGGCATGTTTAGAGAGCACCGATCGATCGGTAGAGAGTGAGTATCGGCCGATCTTGATCGGTGACCTATCGATCGGAGCATCCCTAAAGACTATATTAACTTCTGTGTTCCCACTAAAGAAATACAAATCTATCCAAGTAATGAATCATATGTGACTAAGGACATTAAAAAAAGTTATAAAAACCAGGAAAATAGCTACGGGAGCACTTAGACAGAGAAAGAACTGAAAGTCAAATTGAGGGAATCAAAACTGGCACACAGAGCTTTTGGGAAATGCTTTTAAAGCCAAAGACCCCAAAAAAGTGTGGGACACCATGAGAACCATGACAGGAATGACCTCTTCAGCTAAATCTATTGTGACGGACAAGACATACTTGATCCATACCAATTTGCCTATAAGCAAGGGGGTGGTACTGTTGCTACTCTGGTTCATATCATCACTAAACATTTAGATAAACGTCACACCTATGCAAGAGCCCTCTTCATAGACTTCTCAGCAGCAACACAATACAAGCAGACATCTTGGTGTCAAAAATGGCCAAAATTGAAGTAAATCCATACCTGATTTACTGGTATGCCGCTTTCCTCACCAGTAGAGAGCAACTTGTGAAGGTTAACAAAACCCTGTCATCTGCCATCACAACCAATGTAGGGTCCCCCCAGGGCTGCGGGAGTTCAGCTGTGCTCTTAGCTTCTTTTAGCTTTGTTTGATGACTTTACTGAGCTGCTGTCTATAGTGTGTTTTGACTTTGACCATCTAGTCATTGTTGGTGATTTTAACATCCATGTTGACAACCCCCAGGACAGAGGGGCTGTCAACTATGGACTGACTCAGCATGTGACGGCCCAAAAATGACATTCCCAGAACAAATGACCATATCTTCCCTTCTAAAAAGGGTTAAATTAATAATCTTTTTTCTCAAAGTAATGACAAACCTGTGAGTTGGATGTAGAAAAGTCAGAATCAATATAGATGTTTTTTATTTTAAAGAAAATTCAGATTGAACATGGTAAAAAACTGTAAATTATAGTGTCCTCTCAAAACATATTTTGTACTTATAGTGAAAACTAACCTTGGATGATGGGTTAGTAGACTAAAAGCTTTAGGAATCAAAGTACAACATATAATAAGTACCCTGTATCAAGATTGATGCAAAACAAGTGACATTTGACCTTTTTAGACAGATTTAGCAAAAGAAACCTCTTCTTTCCTTATCTCTGGCCCCCCTTCTTTGATTTTGACATGTGACATCTCTTCCTGACCGTTAGAGCCAATAGAATCCAAGGGAAATCGTCCCGCACACACTCATGTTAAAAAAAAAAAGGTTGCGTCTTTGCGCATTCAATCTTGCTACAGAGCGTAGGAATGGCCTGCTCTGATATTTGAAAACGGAATTGCAGTTTTATTGCTTATAGATTATCAGAACATTTCAAAGGGGACACAGCCACATTGGATATTAACCTATGGATTAACTACTGCATCGTTTTAATGCCATTGAAGACCAGTTTTGACCAGACAAAACCAAGGTAAGCCATGTTAGCGTTTTAGGCTACCTAGCGCCACATGTTTGGATGTACGTTTTTGTTGATAACGTCGCGAGTTTGTATCTTTCAGTGTTGAGGATCTTTACGATCATAAACGATGTGTTGGATGTGCAGCTAGGATAAGTAATAAGGGAGCTAGGAGTGATTTTCGGTGCAGTAATAGGTAGGGATGTCCCGATCACCTTTTTTTGCTCCCGATCCGATTCCGATCATTTGATTTTGACAATCTGCCGATACTTATTTTTCCCGATCCGATCTTTATGCAATGCATTAAGAGAAAAAAAAGGAAAAAAGCATT
This sequence comes from Pogonophryne albipinna, assembly GCA_028583405.1. Lineage (NCBI taxonomy): Eukaryota > Metazoa > Chordata > Actinopteri > Perciformes > Artedidraconidae > Pogonophryne > Pogonophryne albipinna. The sequence continues at coordinate 45,164,648 of CM053244.1, read as the reverse complement.
CAAGTTGTCCCTTAAGGTTATTTTTTTATTTAAATGACAGTACCCAACTATCCATTCTATCCAACATGGATAGCTTCTTTTTTTCACAGCAGCATCAGTTCAGTTGTGCAGCATTGGATCAAAACAAAATATAGCTTATCAGTGGTCCACCACAAAATAACCATGTAAACAAATTGAGTGCAGATAGTGCAGTAACAAAACAAAAATAACTCTACTGGAAAGAGGTAGCTTGACTAGCTTCACAAGTTCACATTCAGTAACAAATAATAAAATAAAATAAAAATGTGGCTTGGTGTAGAATTCTAGCCTTAAGACTAACTAGTCTAGTAATAATGCAATGAACAACAGCAGCTTAACATAACATGAATAAACAAAGTATTATATTTCCATCTTACTGGAGTAACACAATTCAATAGTAATCAGCAGCGAACCACTTCAACACGTGTATTTCGGTGTATTTACGGCATTAATTTTGTTATTCTACAGTATTGTTGTTTTAGTTATTTGTTAATGTAACCCAATTTGTGTTCTTTGAAATTGAAAAGGATATCGCATTGTGTTTGTTACTTTCGTTGCAGTTGTATATGTCTTAAGTGTAATTTGGCTTGGCTTCCTATTTGTGGACATGCTTTTATTTTGAAGGAGAGGTAGCGCTGTTGACAGGAAGTTGTTGTTGCTTTGGAAACAACGTGACGGAGATTAACGGAGAAAAGTAATATCTACATATAAAGACGGAGAAAGTAAACGATAACGTTTATGGTTAAGTGTTAGCACCCCCCCGAAGAGGCACAAGCTCTGACGTTGATATTGGAGATTTCAATAAACTCAATTTGAAAAAAAACGGGAAAAAAATGAAAAAACAAACAATCGTATTAGATTGGTTGTGTTGAACGTAGCTCTGTTCTTTCCACCACGCGGAACCTTCGCCTTGCAAACATTGCATCTGGCTGTTACACTGCCTTCGCTTTCAATTTTATAATACTTCCAAACTCCTGACATTTGCTCTGTCCCGACTCCCGAGTCACCAACTGAACGTAGCCTCTCGTTAGCTTACTGCTACTATTAGACACGGCGCCCAGTCTGTTGCCAGATTTGAGAGAATTAAGCAACCAGGTCTATGAAAACAAGCCCAAAAGAAGCAACACATACATGATGTTGTGTAATTTTAAACCAAAACTAAGGCCTCAGGATGACTTTAAGACGTGAACATGGTCATTTTTGTTTTGTAACATTAAATAAAATAATTTTTTTAAGGATTCCCGATCCCCGATCTTTTTCTCCCGATTCCGATCTTTTAAAAATCACGTGATCGGCTCCGATCCCCGATCACGTGATCGGGACATCTCTAGTTATAGGTTAGCATTTTTCGCTCGGGGCTAATTCAGAGGGTTAGGGAATGCTCCGGCATTGGGACAAAATTAACATGGGATCACTCCGGTCATTGTAGGTACTTCGTCTCACTGGAATATTAACGGTCAGATTGAATACAACATCGACCCAATTTATCCGGTCAATGACGGGAGTTTTGAAAGTGACAAAACACTGTTTTCACACATTTAAAAACACTTAAACAATTAAACAATGTTGACCCAGGATTCAGGCACCTTCCCTGGCTTGTAAAATGTGGTGATGCGCCCTGGAGGTATCATACTATTTAAAACATGTATACCTGGGATTCAATCACTTTTCCTGGCTTGCAAAGTGCTGTGAAGCAGCCTGTTCTCTGGATGTGTAAGGCAGAGGAGGGTAAAAAAATTAAGTTAAAGTGTGAACCTCCAGCAGGGCAGGTGGTGCTGTGAATAAGTCTGAATATTGATGCTGGTGTGCGGACAGTAAAGCACCACAAAATCCACCCCCCTTTAAGTTACCAGGGGCATGAGAACATCCTCTACAGGAGGGTGGGTGGTGCTGTGAATAAGTCTGAATATTGATGCTGGTGTGCGGACAGTAAAGCACCACAAAATCCACCCCCCTTTAAGTTAGCAGGGGCATGAGGTTCTGTTGGGTGTGAACATCTGGGTTTAGACCGTGGGGGAGTGCTTAAGTCCGGGGGCCCGGGGTCTCACGGTGTGCGAGGTTATGGAAGTCGAAAAAACGACAGAGTGCCAACGGAGGAGGGGCTCAAAAAAGCCCAAGTCTCCGGCACTTCCAGCGGAAGCCCCGGACACATTTTCACTCCCCCGTTGCACTTTACAACGGAGAGGGGATTTGAGACCTCCCTTCCGCCGTCAAATAAATTCATTCATGTTCTCCAAGCTACCATCTGCACGAAATCGGAAACCCGGTTTTTGAGAGCACTTAGAAAAAAAACGGCTGTTTCACATCATGGAGGAATGTGTCCGCTACATGAGTGCTTTGGCTCGGATACAATTGTTGCCTGGAGGACCCCAATCATGGTTCTTACCAAACTTTAAGTTTTTGAACTGGCCTCTGGAGGAATTCAAGGAGAGTTGTCACGGAATAATGAGAAACTATTTTCGGATACATTTTATCCATTTTCACCCCTTCCTCTGGTTCTCCCAAAAGATAACTTGGACTTTATCTGCCTCTGGAGGAATTCAAGGAGAGTTGTCACGGAATAATGAGACACTATTTTCGGATACATTTTATCCATTTTCACCCCTTCCTCTGGTTCTCCCAAAAGATAACTTGGACTTTATCTGCCTCTGGAGGAATTCAAGGAGAGTTGTCACGGAATAATGAGACACTATTTTCGGATACATTTTATCCATTTTCACCCCTTCCTCTGGTTCTCCCAAAAGATAACTTGGACTTTATCTGCCTCTGGAGGAATTCAAGGAGAGTTGTCACGGAATAATGAGACACTATTTTCGGATACATTTTATCCATTTTCACCCCTTCCTCTGGTTCTCCCAAAAGATAACTTGGACTTTATCTGCCTCTGGAGGAATTCAAGGAGAGTTGTCACGGAATAATGAGACACTATTTTCGGATACATTTTATCCATTTTCACCCCTTCCTCTGGTTCTCCCAAAAGATAACTTGGACTTTATCTGCCTCTGGAGGAATTGAAGGGGAGTTGTCACGGAATAATGAGACACTATTTTTGGATAAATTTTTACCCTTTTCTCTGGTTTTTCCAAAAGTTAACTTAGACTTTTTCTGCCTCTGGAGGAATGTAAGCAGAGTTGTCAGGGGACTCTACCCGCCTTAAGAGACACTATTTTGGGATACAATTTCTCCATTACCCCCCGGTTCTCCCTACTGACGCCCGGTCACGGGTCAGTTTTTGACTAAATTGCTGGGTGAGAAACATGAATTGATGCCTCGGATATGAGTGTCGGCCTGGTACTTCGGGGCACTCTGACTCTAGCGGGGTGTGGCGGCCTCGCCCTGGCCGACCACCGTGCGCCCTACGGGTACCTGACTCCCCTGCCTCCTTCGGGGGCAGGTGTGAGGGGTTCAATGCCTCCTCCCCCCGCTGCGGTGAATGCCGGAGCGGGATGGAGCGCCCGGAGGTACTGTTGTCCCCACGTTACCATGTTGTCTGGAGGATCGGACCGATAGATGACATACTCTCTACCCGGGTTACAAGTCACTATTTTCGGACACTTTCTTTGCTTTACCCCGGTTCTATCACTGTTTCCTCCTTTGACCATAAAACGTGTTTCCTGCTGGGGTACTGCCTGGTTCCGGGGCACCCCAAACCCTCTCATGGTCGGGCCACCATGAATTGATGCATCGGACCCAATGTTGCCATCACCAGCCCCACATTGGTGCGGAGGTGGGACCATTTAGCCAGGTGGTAACCCAAGTCCTCCCTTGGTCCGTGTACCAGGCATTGAAGCATCGAACTTTTGTTGCAATCACCGGTTACGCTAACGCATATAAACGGAGAAACACAACAGAATTTAAATACAATTAACTGTGTCTGTTTCAGTAAGGATGTCGTCCGAATGCCCGGTGTGCAGACTCTTCTATCTGGCTTTGAACAAGCACCTTAAGCACAAACATGCAGTGCGGAACATGGAGGAAAGAGGCATCATTCTTAAAATGGCCAGTGGCCGAATAAATGTTCGGACCAAACCCTGTCCCATCACAGGGTGTTCGTATGCTGGGAAGAAACTGTACCGTCATGTCACTCATGGCCACCCTGAGTTATCCCGAGATGAAGCACATCAGGTCCTGGCAAGGCTGAAGCATAGTGTGGCCCTGCAATTGCTCCATGACCTCAGACAGACTAATCCCATCATTGGAATGGCTACATCATTGGATATAGACAATGAGGAGGAATACCCGGTGCACCCTCCACACTTCTCCCCACATACTGAGTGTGACGAAGAGGACTGCAGGCAGGTGATGCTGGAAAATGTGGCATTGAGGGCTCAGAAGGATGCCCTCATTGATGAGGTGAAGACCCTGCACTCCAGGCTGAAAAAGGGGCTAAATCCCAGGCAGCAGTGTGCCACTGCTGCTGTGCTTGAGGAAGAGGAAGAATGTATACGATTTAAGGGCCTGGCAATCTCAAGTACCTCCGGCATAAACACAGCAGACTCCTGTAGTCAGACCCCGGTCAAGACTGTCATGCGGTCTCCAGCAGCCTCCGGTAGTCAGACGCCTCTCAAGACCCCGGTCAAGACTGTCATGCGGTCTCCAGCAGCCTCCGGTAGTCAGACGCCTCTCAAGACCCCGGTCAAGACTGTCATGCGGTCTCCAGCATCCATGTGCAGGATCACAAGACTGCCAAGACATTTGGGGAAGCACAGCTGGTGCTTACAGTGAAGGAGTTTGGCTGGGTCATGTGGTGGATGGGGATAAAAGTGGGCTTGTCGGGTCCTCAGAATGAATTCTTCCTTTTCACAACAGGGAAGCATGCCTCCAGGAACCTGAACACTCACTTGAAGAGGGCTTGGGCTGATGCTGGGCTAGAAACAGCCGTGACCTTCACAATCCTGCGCACTGCCCTGGCTGACATTATCAAGCATCTCGCCAGGTTTATGCGTCACGACGTAAGCACTGCAGACCGGTTATACGCGAATACGCCTGGAATAAAAGAGGGATTGAAGATCCGCTCCATGTTCAGGGCGGCAGCAGCAGCTGCAGCAGCAGCAGCATCATCGGAAGGATTTCTACCGCCGTCAGATACCTCCGAAGAGGACTCAGAGGCGGAGACCAGCGATACCTCTTCTTCTGGGCCGGTTGATACTCCTGATGTGGGGGTAGGGGCCGTGGACACAGCCTTTTCCCCCCGGTGTACCGTACAAGTTACACGGCTAATATGGCCCCCGGGCCCCCGCTAATCATGTTTGTATTATGTTTATTGTGCATATTGTGTATACTGTTTTTGTAAAAATAATGTGATAATTAAATAAATAAAAAAACATTTTAATAACATTTAAGGTTCCCAGGGGTTGATACAGTGCCAGGCATCAGACTATTTAAACGAAGTTTACCCAGGATTCAGACACCTTCCCTGGCTTGTAAAATGCGGTGATGCGCCCTGGAGGTATCATACTATTTAAACAAAGTTTACCCAGGATTCAGACACCTTCCCTGGCTTGTAAAATGCGGTGATGCGCCCTGGAGGTATCATACTATTTAAACAGAGTTTACCCAGGATTCAGACACCTTCCCTGGCTTGTAAAATGCGGTGATGCGCCCTGGAAGTATAACACTATATTAAACAACTTTTCCCCACCTTTGAAACACTTATTCCTGGTTTTTAGCCTGTCATTTTGCAAGATATGATTTAACATTGAAGCTCTCCTGGAAATGGACATATTCCATCCTTCTCCAAGAGAGCTTCAATGTTAAATGATATCTTGCAAAATGACAGGCTAATAATCTCTTCCAGATGTTTAAAAACTATTTTCCCGACAATTTAAACATTATTTCTGGCTTGTAAAGTGCAGTGGTAGTATCAGACTATTTAAAGGGTTACCAGGAGCATGAGAACATCCTCCACAGGAGGGTGGGTGGGTCTGTGAATATGGATGCTGGTGTGCGAACAGTAAAGCACCACAAAATCCACCACCTTTAAGATTACCAGGGGCATGAGAACATCCTCCACAGGAGGTGGGTGGTGCTGTGAATAAGGCTGAATATTGATGCTGGTGTGCGGACAGTAAAGCACCACAAAATCCACCACCTTTAAGTGTTATCAGGGCCATGAGAACATCCTCCACAGGAGGGTGGGTGGTGCTGTGAATAAGGCCGAATATGGATGCCGATGGGCGGACGGTAAAGCACCGCAAAATCCACCCCCCTTTAAGGTTACCAGGGGCACGTGGTTCTTGAGGGTGTGATCATCTGGGTTTAGTCTGTGGGGGAGTGCTTAAGTCCGGGGGCCCAAGGTGCGCGAGGTTATGGAAGTGTGCATGTCAGGGAGAGATGCTGGAGCTGATTAGTCCGTCGTTTGGGGCTCTGTGAGCGGCTACAAATAGGTGATTTTCCCGGTGTATTTCATGGAAGTCTGACATAGCCCGTTTGCTCATGTAAGGAAAAGGTCTGCCTTATGGACAGAGTTAACATGGGACTTGTCCTTCAAATGTACACATGTCCGCACAATGGAAATGTGATGTCAACTTCCAATGCAAAGTGACACATTTTACCAACTGTAAACCAACACTTGGGGGTGCTCTATGCATGTGTCAGAGGGTAAAATAATCATCATTCTGTATATAAATATGTTTGTCAATATCATGGACATTTCCTTTTAAATTGGGGTCCACGAAGCTGACACAAGATACCCGCAGATAAGCACTCATCTCGGACTAAAATCCTCAATGCATAGCAGTTTTAATGGCATTTTTGTTATTCAGTCTTACCAGGGGCACGAACTTCTGACCGGTGTTCCCTCTTGGTGTAGTCCGTGGGGGAGTGCTTAAGTGTGGGTACACAGGTTCGCCTGGTGCACAAGGTTATGGAGGTGGGGGTCTTGCTGGTGCTCAAGTGTCCATATACGTCACCCCATATTCACATAACTTTTACCCGCCTTAAGAGACACTATTTTCGGATACATTTTATCCATTTTCTATGGTTCTTCCAAAAGTTAACTTAGACTTTTTCTGACCCATGTACATCACCCTGGATCTCTGCCTGTGAGTGTGGGACCAGTGACTCTGTAAGCAGCAGCCTGTCCTCTGTGTGGGATTGAGCGAGGTACTGGAAGGAGCTCTCTGGGTCACAGCCTGCTGCTTCTGCTCTCTCCCGCCCTGTATTCACATAACAATTTACCCAGCTTTCACACACTTCTTCCTGGGTAAGAAAGCCATGTACATCACCCTGGATCTCTGCCTGTGAGTGTGGGACCCTGCTTACAGCAGTGACTCTGCTGTACATTTCATGAGTCAAATGTGGATGAAATGGACAGATTCCTGTACATGTTCCCCAGGTTTCACACATTCATTCCGGGGTAAGAAAGCCATGGGCATCACCCTGGATCTCTGGGTGCCTTTGAGTGTGGGACCCTGCTTACAGTCCGTCGTTTGGGGCTCTCCCGAGAGTGGAAGTCCATTGCCTCTAAATAGAAGTCAAATTAGGTCTGTCAATTTGGGTAACCGCACCACTGTCAAACGTCTCCCGAGAATGGACGTCCATTCTCTCTAAATAGGGTCAGTGTTAGCATTGTGTGTTTTTTTTTTAGAGAAAAAAAGGAAAAAGATCAGTTAAATTAGTTTTTTCCCGTTATATGGATATTAAATATTCATAGTTTATTAAATATTAAGGTTCCTTAGAAGTTGTTTCCTGCAAATGACGCGATTTCGGCCCCGGAACCGGGTCCGTGGGGCTTAAGAGGTTAAATAACTGTTTGGATGTGTTCCAGTCAGGGTTTCGTCGAAACCACAGCACTGAGACTGCTCTTGTAAAGGTCTTCAATGACATCCACTTATGGCGCATTTCCACTGCAGGGCCTCGCACGGTATAGCTAGGCCTTGGTAGGCCAGGCTCACTTTATGCTGCGTTTCCAATACAGTTTAGAAACTAGGGCAGTAACTATAGTTACTAGGGATGGGAACGATTAATCGAATATTCGAAATTATTCAGGTATTCGAATAATTATTCATGTATTCGAATATGAGTTATGAATATTTTTATTATTTTTTTTTTACTTTTTTTTTGGGAGGGATGCCTAAGTTGATTACATATTATCAAATTGAATAATTCAATGTATACGACAGTGCTATAGCTAAATGTGTTAGTTGACGTCTAAAGGTGTGTTTTGCTCCGCTCACCGGTCCCTCACAGCGGGCAGAGCTGCAGGTGCTGATCTCTCTCTCTCGTGTCCGGTTATACTTCACTCATGTTTATGTCCAAATCCATCAGATCTAGTTCTAGCCAAGATATGGCTGCTTCCCCTCCCTACACGCAGATCACGCAGACTCAAACCTCATCTTAGGCCCAAATGTGGCACAAATGCGCTCCGCAGCCGTTGCGAGGTTCCGGCGCTAACAGTTCATGAGCGTGCTCCCCCGCCCCCTGTCAACACTCGCGACACATGAGTGGCCAGCCTAAACAACAATAAGCGCTGCTTGGCAACCGTGTGTGGCGGCAAAGTACATAGACATTTTGACAGGAGAGATTTAGTTTTGCCGGAATTCAACATATTTTACCAGTCATAGTCCGGTAATTATTTACACTCTAAGAAGAGTCCTACACAACAGACATGGCATCAAAAAGGAGTAATGTGTGGAAATATTTCTACCAGGTTAGTGAGTGCGGTGTAGAGGTCAAACTATGCCAAATTAAACTTATATATACACATGCTATACCTTGCTATACCCGCAACCTCCGTTCCAGCTGAGAGGGTCTTCTCTACAGCTGGGCTGATTGTGAATCGCCTCAGCACATGAAAGCTGTAGGCCTATAGCTGTCAAACTGTGATCACCAGTTCAATACATTTTTTTTTACAAATTCGACTTGGTTTCTACACTTATTTGAACATGTATGCATTTATTTCCAAAAATTATTTAATTTTTTTTTCACTTTTTTTTGTTTTTTTACCCAATTTTTCTTTTTATAGGATATGTACATTTCGGTTAACCGGTTAACTGTTTTTTGGGGGGTCGAATATTCGAATATACATTTGCTTTCAAATTCCCATCCCTAATAGTTACGCAGTGTAGGCGGAGCCGTGACGTCATCTTCAATGTGAACCACAAAACCAACATCAGCTGTTAGCACTCAGAGCTCACAGCTCCTCATATCTGTTCAGAAACTAGACAGAAGTTAAACAAGTACAAACCACAGACTGTCTGTGTCATGGCGAATACAGTCGCTGGTTTATTTATGTCTGTAGGCCGTTGTTGTGAGTGTGGACGGTCGGAGCATATACTGCATTTTAAAAAGGTTTTTCGCCTGCCGTCTGTCTGCAGACTTGTCAAAGCATTAACTCATGGTTTTTACTAACCGGTAGGAATGTAACGATATATCGAATAACGCGGTAAATAAATGTCTCAATACTCAAGAGAGTTTTTTCCACAGCAGGGGATTTTGCAAACGCCCAAACATCCCAGCTTCTACCTGGAAATGCTCATATTCCTAAAAGATAACCTTGCTGATGCTGAGAGAGCGAGAGTTAGAGTTGAGTTACTTGAAAAACTAAAGTGAAACTTGATCTATTCTATTGCAGGGTCTGATTATTATATTGTTGACACTTTAAAACACTACTATCCTATTAAAATGCTGTACAAATCAGATTTATTATTTAATAAAGAAAAAAATAAATCAAGGAAAAAAAAGAAAATTCACATTTTTTCCCCTTTATTTTTCAATGTCGTGATAAATATCGTACCGTGGACTTTTTATCGCGATATTATCGTACCGTGAGTTTTTGGTATCGTTACATCCCTACTAACCGGTATCAGTATGTTGTTACTTCGGCAAAACTGCTCCACCTGTTAGAAATCATAAATCTGCTCAAAGATTGTGGGTCACCCTGTCAGAGACTTTCTGACTTGCTGATTTTACTCTAGCATAGTCCAAAGCCTTTTCGCCACAAATAGCTGAATAAGCCTCCTGTGCTCGGCCAGTGAGTACACACTGAAGTAACAGCACTTTGTCCCAATCTGACCAGTTTTTTGCCTCTGCTATGCGTTCAAATAGAGTAAAAAAAATGTCAGGGTCACGCTCATTAAACTTTGGCACTAACCGCAAGTAAGAAATAATATCGCCACTACCTGGTGCCGACATATCAGAACCATCCTCCACCGGAGAAAGCTTGCCATCTCCAATCAGCTGTAATCTAGCACAGTGGTTCTCAACTGGTGGGTCGCGACCCAAAAGTGGGTCGCGGACCCGTTTCGAGTGGGTCGCGGATGTGTGACTGGAAGTACCGGAGACCATAAACGGTTTTAAAAACTTCCGTCACATAGTGATAATCTTCTCAATAAAATATCTTTGCTGATGTTTTTTCGAGTGTTCTGGCCAATCAGAATCAAGATTGTTTCCGGAAGTCCCCACGGAGAATAACTTTGCGGTAGAACTCTTCTTTATACATCCATGGGTACAACTTCAGATACAAATGAACACATAATGAAATATGACCCCCGGTCTGATGACTGACAGGTCACAGAACAATGGGGGCTATCTCCCCTTACCCACAATTTAAAGTAAGTCACACAGACTCTCTCCTCTTTGCTCTTCTCGCAGCAAGCAGTCAGAACAAAGTGAAAAACAAACAATGGCATAAAATATTATTAATATATCGGGTAGCAATAGATTTATTTATTTTCTTCTCAGAGTACCAGAATGCATGGTATATGTTAGTATTTCTAAAAATCTCCTGGGGGAGAATCCCCCCAGACCCCCCTGCTGGGGTTGGGTTTAGAGCATGCGTGCCTTTTTATATAGTTCAGCTTTGATTCCATCATCTCATTAAACCTTTTTTAAAAGCATACTTTAGTTCTGTGAAGGGATATAAGGGATATATGCACTGTACTTCACTTTTATTAATATTGTATGCTGAAAAGCGTATATATTAGGGCTGTCAAACGATTAAAAAATTTAATCAGATTAATCACAGCTTAAAAATTAATTAATCATGATTAATCACCATTCGAACTATGTCCAAAATATGCCATTTCTTTATGTATATTGTTGTGGGAATGGAAAGATAAATGAAAGAAGGCGGATATATCCATTTTACATACAGTATCTATGTTTATTATAACATTTTTCTGCGTGTCAAAATGAAAGACAGCACACACACCTATCAATCATCAAACCGTGGGGTCTTAATTCATTACGTGTTGATTTCTATCAACGGGGGAGTACTTCAGGAAAGTCGACAGAGGGGAGGGGGGGCTAGTGGAGTACTTCGTGACCACAGAGTGTGAACGTTGTGATCAGCTGTTTTAGCGCAGTTCTCCAGTGAAGGGGGGGAGAGAGAGAGTCTCCCTCCGCAGCCGGTTGGCGTAGTTTTGGCACAATGCCGTTGTACAGACCGACGTTAACAGCAGCCCTGTCTGTGCACACGGAGACCGACTCTCTCGTCCGGTGATCTAACCGCCTTCTGGAAAAGCTTCACAAGTACGCCGGTACGCAAATGCGCTTTGTGACACAAGTTTCAGATTACGCACATAACCTGCGTACCAGTTATGTGCACCCCTGTACTACAGCAAAAGTATTCTCCGTCGGGACTTCCTGCAACAACACCGACATTATCAAAGATGTTCTATTGAGAAGACGATCACTACGTGACAAAAGTTTTCAAAACCGTTTCTGGTCTTCGGTATTTCCAGACAAGTGGCTTCTGAAATCAATCTGACTAACTGCTGTCTGTGCAATTTACTCCGCGCGAGTTGGCGGACTTTATTTAGCTTACTTTAACATCATTTTTCATGGTGGGGCTAAGCCATTTCTTGGTATGGGTGTAGCCTACCCCAGCCATACCCTGGCGCTGCCACTGGTGGCACGTATGGGGCGGGCCATTCTGCACATGCGTTAAATGCGTTAAATATTTTAACGCAATTAATTCAAAAAATTAATTACCGCCGTTAACGCGATGATTTTGACAGCACTAGTATATATATATATATATATATATATATATATATTACAGCACGATTTTTTGTTGAATAGATTTGAGTGCTTCAAAATGTTGGGTCGCGATGTATTGACCAAGTAAAAAGTGGGTCCCGAGGCCTGACCAGTTGAGAACCATTGATCTAGCATATTCCACCTCAAATGTCATCTTTTCCACCTCCAGCACCTTCTCACATTTTATCTTTTCCACCTCCAGCACCTTCTCACATTTCATCTTTTCCACCTCCAGCACCTTCTCCACCTCTAAACGCTTCTCTGCCTCCTGCTGCTGACCTCTCAACTTCTCCTGCTCCATCCTCAACTCCTCCTGCTCAATCCTCAACTCCAACTGCAACCTCTCCGGATTAAACTGCATAGCCAAACGCTCCTTTTGCTGCTCGAATGTCAAATCAGCTGTCTGAACCACTACCGGCACGACCCCTGCCGCACCAGACTCGCTCTTCTGCAACACTCCCCGCCAAACAAAGATGACAGCTTTAATCTCATGTTTCCGCTTCCTCCCTACAACAGCAATTTCATAATGCTCTGCTATTTCGACCAACTGCTCCTTCTGGCAATCATCCAAGAAAGATACTGAGGGCGCATCCACAAACGCCGACAAAGAAGCCATAATATATTGCCTATACCCAATCAGAAAGCAAAGTATTAAACTGTCAACACGCCTGGACAAAAGACAAAACCCAACAGAGAATTTTCCCCCTAACTGCCCAACCAAAATCTTACTAATCTCACCTAGTCTTCGTGTGGCTTGCGGCGGGTAATTACGCACTGGAACCGGGCGGATTTATGGAGCGACCTGCACGCAGGTAATACCAAGCCGATGTGCCCCAGAGACAGCTGTCCGAAAACAGCTGACACTAACCATGTCTCCACATCACTATGAAAAAAAAAACAAGGGGAAACGCCACTTTAACCTAGCGGGGAAAACTCTTTACAAAAGCGTAACAAGCAGCAACATCTTACCTTCTGATTGGCACACAAAACCTGACGCCATGTCAAACACTAAAGCTTCCTGAAACCCAAAAAACATGATTTGTCCCCCAAATAGCAGCGCCGAGCCAGCACACAGCTGGACCACATCAACTAATTAGCTGCTCAAATGACGCCATGTGCTCTGAGCACTACACAAACTTTTAACCAAATAACCCGTAGGACGAGCCCCCATTTGTTATGACCTGGCTCAAAAGGCCACAACAAAAAGGAGACACACCATGTCAACGGTTATCAAAATATGTTTATTTAAAGGAAACAATCCAAATTAGCCAAATTAAATGAAGTGCAACAATAAGTAAGGCATGAGGTGTGGACGTCAGTGGTATCCGTAGTGTAAATGCAGGGTGAGGGTTGCATGAATGTGTATGTGTGAGAGTGTTGAGGTGCACAAAGTAAAGCAACTAAAGTAACAACAACATATACTCAACAAAACCGGGGGCCTGTAGGGAAAAGCAGAGAGAGCACAGAGAGGAGCAGAGAGGCTCTAAATAGCTGCAGGACACCAGACCCAGGTGCCCTGAGTTACTGCAATCAATGCAAACACCAATCACCACAGCACAGTCACCTCCTCTCTACTGATGCACCCACAGGGGCATCACACAGACCATAATAACCTGAGAGGCTGTCCAACAGCATCATCTGGGACCCAAAGCATGCTCTAACAGAGAATCTGAACTGCTACCATCTAATGGAGATTCACTAAAGTCAGACTGAAGCATCCTTTGTGCTCCAGTCAGTCCTCTCAGTGAACACTGAGCTACAGATCAGATGCACGCTGAAGGCTCTTTGAGCAGCTCTCACTGATCCTGCTGTTATGTTACATGTTTGTTACTCAAAATCAAAAATAATAATGAATGGGTCGGGAAATATACTTTGGTGGTCGTTAAACCTGGGCGGCCCAAGTAAAGTCTATGTGAGGGAAACCATGGACTTGAATTTTGAATTGAGCCGTCCCTTATAGATACTATCTCTTTACGTATTAGTGATGGGAATCCCGGCTCTTTTTAGTGAGTCGGATCATTTGGCTCGGCTCACTAAGAAGAGCCGGCTCTTTCGGCTCCCAAACGGCTCTTCATGTTACCACAGTTTACCAGAGCCTCAGTTTCGCCGCTGCGAGGCTCCGGCGCTCGCAGTTCACGCGCGTGCTCCACTAGCACAGGAACACGCTTTGCTGGCGGTGAAAAGAATCCCACCAGACTCCTTTGCCGCTCCAACAGAGGGATGTCCTTGTCCGTAATTTCAAGCAATAAAAACTCTTTTGGACGCCCTCGGCTCGAGTTCAGGGCGTTCCGAGCTGAATAAGGGCGTCAAATGACGGCAAGACGCCCGCCTGGCGGTAACGCTGGAATTAGGGATATATTGTGATGAAGTGCACACTGACCTGAGCTCCAGGGGTCTCCTTGTTCTCCTCCATGCTGCTCTCAGTTCTCCTTCTCCGGATGGGTCTCTGAAATAATCAACACCACTACAGCTGACACAAAACAAGACAACTCAATACAACCGACAGACACAACAAAACTAATCCACAGCTACTTCATAGGTTCATAGCAGAGGTGAGAAGTAACTAAGTACATTTACTCAAGTACTATACTTAAGTACTATTTAGAGGTACTTTTACTTTACTTGAATATTTCCATGTAATGCTACTTTGTCTGCGACAATAGGAGACAGTAATAAAGCTGCTTCACTGAAGAGGAGAAACTCACAGCTCCAGGACTCTGTAAGTCAGGAGGAGACTAGAAACAATAAGTCAATAAACTGAGGCTTCATCCTGTAACATAAAGGAGTTACCTAACAGAAACCAGTATGCTAACGGTAATAAAGAAGAGTTACCGTACTAAAACAATATGCTGAAGGTAAAAGGGGAGCGTTTACTCAAACTAAACGGTATGCATATAACTTATGAATATACTGTGGGATAAATAATGTTAGAGAAAGTAATTATTAAGGTATCACAAACACCTACCTGGGGCTGCATTCATAAAGCTTCTTTTAAGCTGGAAACACTGAGAAGACCACAGAACTGCTTCAGGTCCTCTCTGGGAACACTGGGTCCTGATGAAGACCACAGATCTGCTTCAGGTCCTCTCTGGGGACACTGGGTCCTGATGAAGACCACAGAGCTGCTTCAGGTCCTCTCTGGGAACACTGGGTCCTGATGAAGACCACAGAGCTGCTTCAGGACCTCTCTGGGAACACTGGGTCCTGATGAAGACCACAGAGCTGCTTCAGGTCCTCTCTGGGAACACTGGGTCCTGATGAAGACCACAGAGCTGCTTCAGGTCCTCTCTGAGAACACTGGGTCCTGATGAAGACCACAGAGCTGCTTCAGGTCCTCTCTGAGAACACTGGGTCCTGATGAAGACCACAAAGCTGCTTCAGGTGGAAAACTGTCAGGAGTGAAGAGGAGGAATTCAAAGAGTTTATTCAATGATATGTTCTATTTCTAGATGCTTATATGTAGTGTTTTATCACATCATGTGCAGTGCCTTGTCTCATCTATGCTGCTGTGATGTAAACATGTTCCAAATTGATCCATTTAGTCAATGTGATGTTAAGCAGAGGAGAAAATTATAGAAAGGTCAGATAGTTATTAACATTACATGCAAATGACTTTAACCATTACGATAACAAGTTTGTTTTCTGTGTAAATTATTATTAATACAATACAAATATTTAGATATAATTCATCATAATCTGTGTAGCAACTTACATTCTAACTTACAGCTCACAGTTTGTTCACTTTTATTTCATTAAAATGACTTTATTCACATAGAAAGTGACATTAACTGTTGTTTGAACCACGGTTATAACGCTATCTGTGTCATTGACTATCACTAAGTTAACACAGAAAGCAAACATGAGCAAGTAAGACTGTTTAATGTACTCCATGTATACAGTATTTTCTGTATATTCTTTAGATACTCTAGTGATATGTGTCCCGTGTGTAAACTTGCTGCTAATGCTTCATTTTTATTATATCTTATTGTATCTTTTAAATATGCTTAACTTGTGTAATGCCTGAAAACACTTCTGCTGTGACACAATCATTTCTCAGTTTAAGATAAATAATTATTTAAATAAAGTATATCTATTTATCTAATGAGCTAAACCGTCGCTTAGCTTAGCGTTAGCTGCTAACTGAAGAACCCCATTCATTTCAATGGGAAAATGCTGCGTCACAGAATGGCGATGCTAATAAGCATATATTTAAAACTATAACTATGGTAAAGAGCACCAACACAACAACTCAAACTGTCTTAAAGACAACTGGTGTAATAAATAACTAAAATAAAGTCAGCTTAGCATTACAAATCAACTGTTACTCACCCAGAGCCGAACTGGAATAATAACTTTAGCTGTTAGCTGTTAGCTGTTAGACTTTACATGTTAGACTTTAGCTTTTAGACTTTAGCTGTTATCCAATAGCTTTTAGCCTTTATTTAAAGATAATTTGAGACTATTTTTGGCGCACATTTTAAAGTTTTTTTGTGAGTTTCTTTCTTCCAATATTACAGCTGTGTTAAATAAGATAACTTCTGATTCGTGATTAACTGTAAGCTAAGCTAACAGGTGTAAATACACTTAATGAAACCTCTGCGTGTGTTTAATCCACTCACCTCTTCTTCTTCCTCCTCCTCCTCCTCCTCCTCCTCTTCTTCTTCTTCTTCCTCTTCTTCCTCTTCTTCTCTCGGTTTTTGGCGGATTGCAAAGAACTTTAAAGTCACGCCCATCTACTTCCTTCTTCTTCTTCTTCTTCTTCTCTCGTGTTTATTGGCGGTTGGCAAACCAACCTGTAGGTGCATTACCGCCACCAACTGGACTGGACAAGAGACTAAGCAGAAAACAAGAAACAAAAGAAACAAAACAAAACAAAGAACCAAAACTCTAGATTATTTTAAATGTATCAATTTCTCTTAGAAACGTAATAATCTCACAATATATATTGCCTGATGTTTTCCCTAACAGCCCTGATAGCGACAAGTCCTGGAATGTTGCTTTCTTCAGTGTCTGGAAAAGCACATTTCTCTGAGTACTATATTTCCTGCAAAGCAGTAAAACATGCTCAACAGTTTCTGGCTGGCTGCAGTGTATACACTTTCCGGTTGGATGCTTTCCTATTATACTTAAAGTATGATTGAGACCTGTATGACCTATTCTCATCCGAGAAATGACATTTTCCTCCCTTCTTTTAAACCCCACCTTCCTTCCATCCCCCACATACCTTTGACTTTTATAAAGATGTCTTCCTGTATCAATAAGGTCCCAATGATCTTGCCATGCTGTTTGTGCATATTTCTGTATGAATGTTTTAACCTCCGCTTTGCTGAGTGGAACTTCTATGTCTATGTTCATACTTCTGAGTGTTTGTTTGGCCAGGATATCCACCTGTTCATTACCCTCCACACCAACATGAGCAGGAACCCAGATGAAACGAGTTGCTATGCCTTTGATTTGCATTTTATATAAAATTAGAAATACTTAATTTATTATGTCCATTCTAGATGAAGATCTACCTGATCGTATACTTGATAATGCTGAAAAGCTGTCAGATGCAATTACACTATTATGTATTTCTTTCTCCTCTATCCATTTCAATGACAGTACCAATGCCAACAACTCTGTGGTGTATACTGACACATGGTCTGTTACCCTTTTCTTTATATGTGTATTACTCACTGGGATATAAACTGCTGCCCCTGCACGCCCTGTCTCTGGATCTTTGGAACCATCTGTAAATATGATTGTTGAGTCTGACTGATATCTTGCAAAAATAAATCTGGACTATGCGCCATACTGGTAGTTCTTTCTTTTCCTTTAACTCCTCTCGTATATTGAGGTCTACACTTGGCAATGGGAACAACCAGGGTGGAATGGACGATATTGGAGCTGTGGGGCAATACTGTATTTGATTCAAACCTATACTTGCTGCTTTAACATCGCCAATCCATCCAAAACTTGTTAAATGTGACTCATTGTGCTCCTAGCAGTCTTTCAAAATACTTTTCGCAGGATGACTATCACTATGCCCCTGAAGGTTTACCCAGTATGCCAACATTAACTTCACTCTTCTTATCCTTAAAGGCATTTCTCCCATTTCCACCTGTATTGCTGATACTGGAGATGTTTTAAAAGCCACTACAAATTCTCAGGGCCTGAGCTTGTAGGACATCCAGTTTTTTAAGGTTTGATTCTGCTGCTGCCATGAACGCTACACACCCATAATCGAATACAGGTCTCATGAGTGCCCAATATATATATATTCAGAAGTGATGACCTACTCGCTCCCCACTCCTGTCCCGCCAAACACCGAAGTACATTGTTGACCTTTTTACATTTATTTTGAACTTTTCCTATATGATTGCTCCATGTTAGCTTTCCGTCAAACCAAACACCAAGAAATCTTATTGTATTAACCTGTTCAAGAGGTTGCTCATACAATTTTAACGATATAGGAGCAATGTTATGCCGTTTTGTAAAACAAATGACCTGCGTCTTAGCTACTGACAGTTTGAATCCCCATTTATTTGTCAATTTCTCCACTTCAACTATTGCAGCTTGTATTTTCTTTCCAACATGTGCTACATTGCGGCCTTTTGCCCACAAAGCCACATCATCTGCATACAAAGATTTCCCCACACTTGGATGAACTTGATTAAAAATTTCATGTATCATTATATTGAACAGCAACGGACTACATACACTACCTTGCGGAGTACCATTTCCCACAGCATAAACACTTGAATATTCTGCACCTACTCTTACTTGTATTTTCCTGTCCAGTAAAAAAATTCATAACCCAATTATATGCTTTACCACCAATTCCCAAAGATTTTAACTTGATTAGTAGTCCTTCCTTCCAGAGCATGTCATAAGCCTTTTCAATATCAAAGAAGACTGCAATCACTACTTCCTTGTTGGTCTGTGCTTTCCTGATGTCTGATTCTAAGCACAATATAGAATCCATTGTATTCCGACCCCTACGGAACCCACTTTGATATGGGGACAACAGAGCTTTACTTTCTAAGATATATGTTAACCTTTCTGGAACCATTCTTTCCATGATTTTGCATAAATGAGATGTCAGGGCAATAGGCCTGTAGCTAGATGGATCTGAAGGGGCTTTCCCTGGCTTTAGCATGGGCACTATTATCGCTTGTTTCCACACTGAAGGAAGTTGGCCAGAATCCCACACCCTATTAAACAACCTTAACACAATGACTAGAGAGTTATCTGTCATGTGTTCCAGCATTTTGTAACAAACACCATCTTTCCCAGGAGTGGTTTGACGAGCACTAATAATTGCTCTTCTCAACTCAAACATACTAAAATGCAGGTCCAACTGATCTCCTAACGCTTCTACTCTATCCAATATTCTCGGGTTTTCCATTTGTGTATTATTTCTGCACTGCCTGGCTTCCTCTGTAAGGTTATCTGAACTATGAACTTTCCTAAATGTTTGAGCTAGAAGTTCCGCCTTTCCTACGTTTGTGACAGCCATTTTGTCCCCTCTGCTCAAAACTGGCAACTCATAATTCCTTCGAATTCCCCCCATTCTCCTAATCATGGCCCAAACACCTGCAAGCTGTACTTCTCTTCCAATACTATTGCAATGTTGCCTCTAAAAAGTTCATTTTTGCGTTCTTATTGTTCTCCTTACTATAGCCTGGGCCCTTTTATCCTGATTCAAAGCTTCCTGAGAATGGAGTTGTTTGAGTTGCCTGAATGCTTTATTCCTGTCTTTAATGGATTTACTACATTCACCATTCCACCAGGGTACACTCTTGGTGCGCCTAACTCCTGCAATTCCCGGAATTGTTTCTTTAGCTGAATGAATGATAACCTTAACCAGCTCATCATTGAATTTATTTATATCATCATCATTTTCCTCTTGAAGTGTTTTACATCTATTCGTACTTACAACTTGGAAGGCATCCCAATTAGCCTTTCCCAATTTCCATCTAGGAATTTTCTTTTCCTTTTCAAACCTTATGTTAGTCCCAACTTTAGTCATTACCGGATAATGATCGCTGCCCACTGTAGTATGCTTTACCACATTCCATGTACTTATACCTGCTAAAGCACTAGATACAAATGTCAGATCGAGTACTGTTTCTTGATTCTTCGTGCAATTATATTGTGTTCCTTCTCCAGTGTTAATACACACTAGCCCGAGGTCACCTATAAATTCCTCAACTACTGCACCATTTGCATCTGTGCTACTGCTTCCCCATAGCGAGTTATGTGAATTAAAATCCCCACACCATATTACTTTGTCTTGCAGTGAACCCCCAGCATCCTCTAATATACTTTGATCTAATTTCCCACTTGGATTATAATAATTTACTATATCTATAGGTCCTCTATCATTCCATACCCTTATAACTATTGCTTCATGATCTGTACTTACATGCATAACTTTGTAACTTATACCACTCTGTATGAATGTTGCAACTCCTCCCCCTCTGCCAGAGTCCCTATCTCGTCTAACTGCAGTATATCCCTTCACAATAAAATCCAGTTGTGGTTTCAGCCATGTTTCCTGAATACAAAGAACATTAGGTTTCTCTCCCAGGTTGTCAATATATTTTTTGAACTCTTGTCCAATTCATCCTACTTTGGAAGGTGCAAATATCATTTCGGCAAACATTTCAGGGCTTTGTGGACTTAATCCATGACAAACTGGAGTTGAGACCAGGAGGCGGAGTCGCAGTCTTACACGCTTCTCTGCGCTCTCTCCTAGGCAGTCATCCATAGGAATCCCGAACCCAATAAAATACCCAATATTAGCGGTGTGTGTGTCTGCCCAAGGACAATTTAAGGTAAAACCTAATAGAGGTGTCATACATAATAACCTAATAAAAGTAAATGTAACAACTACTACAGTGCAACAAAACAGGAATATTAAATGTGGTCTCTTAAACATAAGATCTCTAGCATCTAAAGCAATATTGGTAAATGATTTAATATCAGATTATAATATTGATATATGCTGTCTCACTGAAACTTGGTTGAGACATGAAGAATATGTCAGCATAAATGAGGCCACTCCACCCAGCCATATCATTATATTGCCCGAGGCGTGGGCCGAGGACGTGGAGTTGCAGCAATCTTTGACTCAAGTTTACTTATCAATACTAAACCAAAATTAAATTATACCTCCTTTGAAAGTCTCGTTTTTAGCCTTACGCATCCGACCTGGAAAACTTTGCAGCCAATCTTATTTGTTACAGTGTACCGTGCACCAGGTCCTTATTCAGAATTCTTATCAGAATTCTCTGAGTTTCTATCAAGTTTGGTTCTTAAAACAGATAAAGTAATTATCGTAGGTGACTTTAATATTCATGTTGACGATGATCAAAATAGCCTTACTGTTGCATTTAACTCTATATTAGATTCTGTTGGTTTTTGTCAGAGTGTAAATAAACCAACCCACTGCTATAATCACACTCTCGACCTTGTTCTGACTTATGGTATTGAAATTGAGCAACTATTAGTCGAACCGCATAATCCTGCTTTATCCGACCATTTCTTAGTAACTTTTGAAGTACTGTTACTAGACTACAAAGCATTAGTCAAAAGCTCCTGCAGCAGAAACCTATCTGTTAGTGCTATAGCCAAATTTAAGGAAGAGATTCCACCAATATTTAACTCGATAGCATGTCTGCATGTAGGGGAGGAAACTTATACAAAATGTACACCACCCCAAATTGATCATGTTGTTGATAGTGCTACAGATGCGCTGCAAATAAAATTAGACTCTGTTGCTCCTTTGAAAAAGAAGAAAATAAAACAACATAGATTAGCTCCATGGCATAATGCCGAAACCCGCTAAATAAAGCAAAAGTCGAGACAACTTGAAAGGATATGGCGTTCCACTAAACTTGAAGAATTTCGTTTAATTTGGCATATTACTCTCAATGAATATAAGAAAGCACTGCGTAAAGCGAGAGCAGCCTACTACTCTTCATTAATAGATGAGAATAAGAATAATGCAAGATTTCTTTTCAGCACTGTAGCCAGGCTGACAGAGAGCCACAGCTCGATTGAGCCTTCTATTCCCATAGCACTCAGTAGTAATGATTTTATGTGCTTTTTAACGATAAAATTGTTACTCTTAGAAACAAAATTAATGACCTCTTGCCTTTGACCAGTATAGTGTTATCAACAGCTCCCGGAAAAGTAAGTTCTAATATTACACTAGATAGTAAACTAGAATGCTTTTCAGCCATTAACCTTGAACAATTAAATTCAATGATTCTCTCTTCTAAACCATCAACGTGTATGTTAGACCCAATTCCAACTAAGCTGTTGAAGGAAGTTTTTCCATTAATTAGCACTTCTTTATTAAATATTATGAATATGTCTTTATTATCAGGCTATGTTTCCACAATCATTCAAAGTAGCAGTGATAAAACCGCTTCTTAAAAAGCACAACCTCGATCCAGAGGTTTTAGCCAATTATAGACCTATTTCTAATCTTCCGTTCCTCTCAAATATTCTTGAGAAAGCAGTCGCAAAACAGCTGTGTGATTACTTAAAAAACAATGATTTATTTGAAGATTTTCAGTCTGGCTTTAGAACACATCATAGCACAGAGACAGCTCTGGTTAAAGTCACAAATTACATTCTAATAGCCTCTGACAAGGGACTTGTCTCTATTCTTGTTTTGCTCGATCTCAGTGCTGCATTTGATACTATCGATCATGATATCTTATTGCAAAGACTAGAGCACTTAGTTGGCATACAGGGAACTGCTTTAGGCTGGTTTAGGTCCTATCTATCTGAACGCTCTCAGTTTGTACGTGTCAATGATGAATCTTCCACGCAAACCAAAGTTAGCCATGGAGTGCCACAGGGCTCAGTGCTCGGACCTATTTTGTTCACATTATATATGCTTCCGTTAGGCAATATTATAAGGAATCATTCTGTAAATGTTCATTGTTATGCGGATGATACTCAACTATATTTATCAATCAAGCCTGATGAAATTAATCATCTAAATAAAATTCAAGACTGCCTCAAGGACTTAAAAACGTGGATGACCTTAAACTTTTTGATGTTAAACACGACCAAAACTGAAGTTATTGTACTTGGCCCGAAGAATCTACGAAACAAATTATCTAAAGATATACTAACTATGGATGGCATTAATTTGGCCTCCAGTGAGACTGTAAGGAATCTTGGTGTTATATTTGATCAGGATTTATCCTTTAACGCCCACATAAAATCAATTTCAAGGACCGCCTACTTCCATCTACATAACATTGCAAAAATCAGGCATATCTTGCCTCAAAAACGATGCAGAGAAACTAGTCCATGCATTTGTTACTTCAAGGCTGGATTATTGTAACTCTTTATTATCAGGGTGTACCAAGAAGTCAGTCAAGTCGCTTCAGCTGATTCAAAATGCTGCAGCTCGTGTACTAACCAGAGTTAGGAAAAGGGACCACATTACTCCTGTTCTGGCTGCCTTACACTGGCTCCCTATAGAACACAGGATAGAATTTAAAATTCTTCTTCTCGCCTACAAAGCCCTTAATGGGCAGGCGCCATCTTACCTTAAAGAACTCATTATACCCTACTGTCCTACGAGGGCATTGCGTTCCAAGAATGCAGGGTTGTTGGTTGTTCCTAGAGTCTCTAAAAGTACAATGGGAGCCAGAGCCTTTTCTTATCAAGCTCCACATTTGTGGAATCAGCTTCCAGTTTGTGTTCGGGCGGCAGACACCCTATCCGTTTTTAAGAGTGCGCTTAAGACCTTCCTTTTTGATAAAGCTTATAGTTAGGGCTGATTAGATTCAGCCCCTAGTTTTGCTGATATAGGCTTAGTTTGTCGGGGGACATCTTACTTCTTCCTTCTCTCTGTCTATACCTGTGTACTCTCATGTTCCGATTAACCCAGCTTCCCCAAATTTCTTTCTTTTTGGTGTCTATATACGCTGGGATCCGGAGTCATGGATGATCCTGCGGTCCTGTGTCCTGCATCGCGAGCCCTGGATCTTGAGTCGTGGCTGTGGTCCTGGATCATAGGTCCTGGATGGATATCCTCGTGGATTAATCTTCCTATTATACACACATGCATTTCCAAACATTTGGACTACCTATCTTGCAAATGTATTATCTTTTCAATTTACACACAGCATCTATTGTACGTCTGTCCGTCCTGGGAGAGGGATCCCTCCTCTGTTGCTCTCCCTGAGGTTTCTCCCATTTTTCCCTTTAAACTGTGGGTTTTGTTCGGAAGTTTTTCCTTGTACGATGTGAGGGTCTAAGGACAGAGGGTGTCGTATTGTCATACTGATATTTTGTACAAACTGTGAAGTCCACTGAGACAAATGTAACATTTGTGATATTGGGCTATATAAATAAACATTGATTGATTGATTGATTGATTGATTTGTAATTAAACTTCTAGCATTCCACTGCAGTACAATTACCACCATCAGGATGATCCAGTCCATGTCTGAGGTTGTTGGACGTCATCATTTAGGATATCTTTCACATTTTCCCAGTGCATCCCTTTCACATCAAGGTACTTTTCAGCTGATTTGACAATTATTTTTGATTCTTTTATTCCGGCTTGTAGTCTGCGCTGAACAGTTGATCATCTCTGCCATAAACAGTACAAACTCTCTTTTACTCACTATCAGAGTGTCCTCCTTCAACTTAGCACAGTTGTGGACTTTTTCTGTTTCTTTGCTCTTATTGTTGTTTCCCATTGTAACCTTCGTTCCTCCAGAAACTGTCTTCGCTGCCTCTGCATAGCTAACTCCCTGCGTCACCCTGACTCGCTGCACCTCTTCTGCTTTCTTGCTAACCTCACATCCACGGTACGCTGAGCTATGCTCCCCTCCGCAATTGCATCATTTCAGCTTTGCCCCTTCTTCACATTTGCCGTATTCATGATCTCCACCACATCTGCCACACCTTTGTTTTCCCTTGCACACTGCCGCCACATGTCCAAATCTCTGACATTTAAAACATCTTAGCGGTGGTGGAACATACGGTCTCACATCATAACACATATATCCAATAAGTATCTTTTCCGGAAGCCTTTTTTCATCAAAGGTGATCAGAACCGAAAGACTATCTTCTTTAATCCCATTGCGGTTTGCTTTCATGCGTTTGACATCACTTATTTTTGCATTTGTTATATTCCCTTTCACATCATCAGCTGATATTCTGACGGGGATTCCTGTCACAACTCCCCTGACTAGCTTTCTGCCAGTGAACAGTGAACTTCCCACTTTCTTACCCTCCACGGCACTCATCTTTATTGCTCTCCCCTGTTGCTCTCTATCCCTACATTTGATCAACATTGATCCATTCCTCAATACTTTAGCACTCATTACCTCCCCGATTTCTTTACCGATGGATTTAGTTAACCGTATAGGGTTCCACACGCCGAACGAAGCTCCCTCTTGCGCAAGTTTCACAACCACCATGAACTCCTGTTGCCTATTTCCGACTACTCTTTCTCTCCTTTCATCCTCACTATTGCTCTCATCCGAATTAGTATTTCCTCCCTTTTTACGTTTATTTCTCCTCACTATATCCCATTTTCACAACTCCCGCCTGCTGCGTCCATAGAGGCTTCTCAATACTCAAATTTCCCCTCCTCGGTCCTCCGGTAGTGACCCGGAAATGAATTTCAGCGCGCCATTTTGAAGGACATCTCATTTCTCTAAATGCACACCGAGGACCAAGGATCGAGCGTCGAGGAGGCTCTCTGGAGGAGCTATAACCGAGGATACACTGATGGGTCCTCCGCGGATGCATTTCCGGGAACGGTGGAGGCGTGACGCACGGCCGGACTTATCTCAGCCAATGACAGCTCTGCATGCATCCCCTTGATAATAGGCTTGTTTGAGACAAGCGAGACCTGCGCAGTTGCGATCAACGTCTTGCTAGTGCGTTGCATGATGGTTAGTCATTTTGTCCGACTTGCTCTGGAGGCTCGCCTCCATGAGACGTTGAAATCTCGCGGGACGAAGACGCCCGCAGCCTTGAGAGCAAGGCACGGCGAGGCGGCGCAGTTCCTCTCCACGGGGTGCGGAAGCGAAATGCTTGATGGGAAACGACCAAGCCCCCAGGAAGTGCGCCGGACTCAGATGAAAATATTCGTGCTGGCCAAACGGCGGTACTACACTTCCGTTTGGTTGCCAGGCCCGGAAACACTTTTTCCCATTGACTTACATGGGGAAAGAGTGGTCTGTAACTCGTTAGATATTTTTTTTTAAACTAAATAAACTACCTAGTATGAACACTTGTATAGCCCTTATTAAAAACATTCGTTCCTCAAGTTGTAAAATGTGCTAATAACGTTATTCTGAGAGTTATTTCCCTCTGCATTATGAACGCGCATCTAACCCACGGGACTGCGCCGCCCGGCACGTTCATGTTACGTGTCCCGACCAATCAGAGCACACTGTGCTCACAGGGAGGGTGGGGGCTGGAGCTATTGGAGCTACAACGAGCCGTTAAAGGCAGAGAGTGAAATTCAGTGAATACACGTAGTTTACAGAGATGCTGTTTGAGAAACCAATGTGAGTTGCGTTTCTCTTTACCCATGGATGCACAATAAGAACGGACCCATATCGTCTTACTGCCATCCCACGGAGCTGTAATAATGGATATATTGCACATGTTTGCTGTAATTCATTATCATACTACATGGGCTGTATGATTAAATCTTGTACCGTAAATGTTGTATTAAATAGTTAATATTACTTATTATTATAAGTATATTATAACATTTTTCTGCGTGTCAAAATGAAAGACAACCCACACACCTATCAATCATCAAACCGTGGGGTCTTAATTCATTACGTGTTGATTTCTATCAACGGGGGAGTACTTCAGGAAAGTCGACAGGGGGGGGGGGGGCTGGTGGAGTACTTTGTGACCACAGAGTGTGAACGTTGTGATCAGCTGTTTTAGCGCAGTTCTCCAGTGAAGGGGGGGGAGAGTCTCCCTCCGCAGCCGGTTGGCGTAGTTTTGGCACAGTTCCGTTGTACAGACCGACGTTAACAGCAGGCCTGTCTGTGCACACGGAGACCGACTCTGTCGTCCGGTGATCTAACCGCCTTCTGGAAAAGCTTCACAAGTACGTCGGTACGCAAATGTGCTTTGTGACACAAGTTTCAGATTACGCACATAACCTGCGTACCAGTTATGTGCACCCCTGTACTACAGCAAAAGTATTCTCCGTCGGGACTTCCTGCAACAACACCGACATTATCAAAGATGTTCTATTGAGAAGACGATCACTACGTGACAAAAGTTTTCAAAACCGTTTCTGGTCTTCGGTATTTCCAGACAAGTGGCTACTGAAATCAATCTGACTAACTGCTGTCTGTGCAATTTACTCCGCGCGAGTTGGCGGACTTTATTTAGCTTACTTTAACATCATTTTTCATGGTGGGGCTAAGCCATTTCTTGGTATGGGTGTAGCCTACCCCAGCCATACCCTGGCGCTGCCACTGGTGGCACGTATGGGGCGGGCCATTCTGCACATGCGTTAAATGCGTTAAATATTTTAACGCAATTCATTCAAAAAATTAATTACCGCCGTTAACGCGATAATTTTGACAGCACTAATATATATATATATATATATATATATATATATATATATACAGTGCAATAATTCTTTCATGCTAAATGAAGCTCTGTTGCTTGGATATATCACTAGATCCTGTGACAGCGTAATATAAGTACATAACGATTGATGTGTCACATTAGCATAATGACTAGCTAGCCGCTAGCTGCTAACTGCCGCCTCGTTAATATCAAACCATCATAATAACAAATCATTACCATGCTGTCATGAACGTGCGGTGCTGTTACGTGTACGCAAATTGTCGTGCTTGATGTGAACGAGCATTTTGGTTAAAGTTGCGCATGCTCTATGAGTCCACATACGGGTACTTCTGAGGCATGCTGGGTAATCTGTGACGTTTCGCTCTCTCAAAAGTTGGGCTATTTTATCATCATGCGCTAATGAGCAACTCTCATAGGAATGAATGAGGCCCTCTCAGCTGAGCGCTCATTGGTGGTTTTTACCCAGTGCTGCTGATGAAACTCTCCAATTGGCTCGGCAAAAGTTTGTTGTTGTTTTGTGTCAGTTTTACGTCACCACATCCATTCAAATTTTTCATCATTGTTCCACAATGTTTATCATCATGAAATTAAAATCCATATATTTTATAATATACTTGCACTGCTTACCGTTTTCATACTTTATATATCTTAGCATATTCATACACACTGTTCATACTGCTCACAGGCTGATATCTAGTGTATTCATACACACTGTTCATACTGCTCACAGGCTGATATCTAGTGTATTCATACACACTGTTCATACTGCTCTCAGGCTGATATCTAGTGTATTCATACACACTGTTCATACTGCTCTCAGGCTGATATCTAGTGTATTCATACACATTGTTCATACTGCTCACAGGCTGATATCTAGTGTATTCATACACATTGTTCATACTGCTCTCAGGCTGATATCTAGTGTATTCATACCCCTCACTGTTTATTCATCATTCAATTCATTCTCTATGTTATTCTGTAGATTGTGTACATTACTTTTCACTTCACTGCTTGTTGCACCTGGTTAGAAGCTAAACTGCATTTCGTTGTCTCAGTACCTGTAATATGTGCAATAACAATAAAGTTGAATCTAATCTTGAGCAGGAACAAATGTATTTACTTAGTACATATCTGACATTAACGATTAAACACATGTGTGCATTCTTTATAAATGCAAACCGAGTCAAGCCGACTCCGGAGGTGGCGGTATGCACTGTCGTGGCTTCCTTGTTTTTCCACCAAGCCACTAGACGCCTTAAACCAGGGGTGGGGAACCTCCGGCCCCCGGGCCGTATACGGCCCGCGAGGCCATTTGATGCGGCCCTCGAGGTAATTTATAAACACACGCAAAAAATTAAAGAAATCTAGACCGCAAAATAATTAAACAAGAGAGTGCCTGTTTTTCCTGGCCGAGGTCAGGGTCCTTGAACACAACACAAGCCTCACGTGTCATCACGTGGTATATGTCTCGTCTGACAGGGGTGCAGTTCTGCCGGAGAGCACCAGAACACCGCTCCCGCATTTCCAAAAATTGCAGTACCGATAAGGAGCCGTACACATGCCGCAGCTTTTGCGTGGCTGTGTCTTTAGTTGAAAGCCCAGTGGCGATCTGTTCATCTGTCACACTGATCATACAGTCAATAGCTTGACTGTTATTAGCATCTGGTTAGCTAGCTATGCTAACGAATATAAGAAGCTTTTTCTACAACCAGTGAGGTAAAGGCACATCTTTATATGATCATTATAGTTATAAAAACACAAGAGAATAAAGGAAAAACGGGTATAAAATACTATATGACAGTAAAAAAAAAAGTTGTTAAATAAACAAGAATACAGTTTAAAAGGGGAGTGATTTGTAAAATATCCATAAAGAAAAAGAAAATCTGCTTACAGTTCGGTGTTGAGAGATGTATCCATAGATCTCCTAATGTTGCTCTCACACCAGATTGATGCTTTTAACTTCAACATTTAAAAATATATATTCCCGGGGGAGCATGCCCCCTAGAGGAGGTTAGGTCCCCCCCCCCCCCCCTCCACACTTAAATCATGATGAGGATAGGAAACTAAATACATTTGCACACATCTTGTGTCCACATCTTTCTGTTTTGGTGGTCATGCCACAACCATGCACATGGTTTATGTTTATTAAGGATCCCCATTAGCTTTTGCTCTTGACAAAAGCTACTCTTCCTGGGGTCCAAACAATACAACAATAATACAACAACATTCAAGACATAATTCCTGACATCATTATCAACATCACTAATATCATCAACAATTTCCAACATCATCAACAATCTCATCCACTTTCAATATCAATCTCAGTCTCAGCCAAGGATGGTACATGGTAAGAGTCATGGTAAAATATCTGGATTAAGAGGTTGCTTTTTCTTTGCAAAGCATGAAAGAAAGGCCAAATGAATGGGCTGTGATTTTAGTATTTTTAAGCAGAGGTCAATAATTTGTACGGCCCTCGGAGGATGTTGTAAAAATTGAAATGGCCCTTGAGAGGAAAAAGGCTCCCCACCCCTGCCTTAAATAGACAGTTCTAACTCGTTTGTTTCCTTAAAGTACTCACAGTTTGAAGTGTTGCTTGGCCTCCGATGGTTTAGAAGATGTTGCGATGTATTTGCTCAAAATAAAATAACAAACTTTTGCACATGCAACAAAGAAAAATAGGACTTTACAATATTCAAAAGAAATAGGCAAAACTCAAATAAAACAACACAACTTAGGTATTCTTTCTTTCTTTCTTGATAACTTCACAACTTAAAGGGTACTTGTACGGTTACGAGTACGATTGAGTAAGGTTAAAAACTGTTCCTCGACGGCGTCTCTCAACAGGTTGCCCATCACTGTGGCGTTAGCCCAGGCGCCGTGGGAATTGTAGTCCTTTATAGTGCGTTGACTACAGACGTCACAATTAGGTGGCCTTTCTTATCAAATCAAATTACTGGCTCTAACATACCGGCCCCTATTGTTATGGGCATCTTTAATAACAATAAACAAAATTCAAAAAGAGCCAGACAAAGTCAGTCTTCATATTCTATTTGAGATAGACAGGGTGTCTTAATTGTCCATCTTCAGTTATTTCCTTATTCTAAGGCAGGCACCAGTAGGCATATTTTGCTTATTGGTCTTTCCAGCGTGTTGGTTTTTGTCTTAAGAAGAACACTCCGAATCAGTCCTCCAGATCCAGGACGCGTCTCCATAACTCTTGCCATTAACCAGGATCCACGAGGTGCATTTGAATCCATGATTAATACGATGTCTCCAGGTATGAAGTTCCTTTTAATGCGATTCCATTGCTGTCTTTCTTGCAAAAGTGGTAGATATTCTTTGATCCATCTGGTCCAAAACAAATTAGCTATGTACTGCACACCAGCGGTGTCTTGAGTATGTATCTTGCTGATGGAATAAGCCTGGGGGCAACGAAGGTTTGACCTTGAGCTGCAGCAAATGGTTTGGTGTGAGAAGTTCCAAGTCATTTGGATCATTTGACACTGTAGTTATTGGTCGGCTGTTGAGAATTCCTTCAACTTCACACAGAACTGTTGAAAGGCTTTCGTCATCAAGTGTTTGTTGCTTTGTGATGGATAGCAGAATTTTCTTTACAAGCCGGATTAGTCTTTCCCATTCTCCGCCATGATGTGCTCCGTACGGAGGATTGAAGGTCCATTTCACATCCTTTTGCTGGAGGGCTTGTTCTATTTTGCTCAGATTCCACTCTTTTATAGATTCCTTCAGCTCTCTTTCAGTGGCAACGAAATTAGTCCCATTGTCTGACCTCATCTCCAATACTTGTCCTCTTCTGCTGATGAAACGTCTGCAGGCATTAATGCATGAATCTGTATCTAACGAATGAGCTACTTCCAAGTGCACCGCTCTGGTTGTTAGACAGGTAAAGATAACTCCATATCGTTTCACAATGCTTCGTCCTCTTTTCACTTCCAGTGGGCCAAAGTAATCCACTCCAACATATGTGAATGGTGGTAGGTCTGGTGTAATTCTGTCTTTTGGCAGATCTGACATTTTTTGTTCTCCTGCATTTCCATGCATGCGTCTGCACACGGTACATTCAGATATTATTTTTCTGTCTAATGCATTGGCACATGGTATCCAGTGTTTTTGTCTTAACCCGGATAACATATGATTCCTTCCACTGTGACCAACTTGTTGATGAATATCTCGAAGTATGGTTTTAGAGACATGGTGGTGTTTTCCAAGAATGGTTGGGTGCTTTGCTTCCTCAGGCATTGCCATTTTATTTAGCCTTCCTCCAACCTTTATCAGTTCATTCTCGTACACTGGATCCAATTTATACAGTGTGCTACTTCCTTTAATAGGTTTTCCCCTTCTCAAAGTTTCCACTTCCTCTGGAAAAGACTGTTTTTGACAGAAACACAACAATGCTGCTTCAGCCTTATCCAAGTACACTCTCATCTCCTTCTCAATCAGCTTTATTCGATTTGGTTCTTTTGCTTGAGTAGAAGTAACTTCCTTCCTCTTC
Organism: Pogonophryne albipinna; assembly: GCA_028583405.1. Classification (NCBI taxonomy): domain Eukaryota; kingdom Metazoa; phylum Chordata; class Actinopteri; order Perciformes; family Artedidraconidae; genus Pogonophryne; species Pogonophryne albipinna. The sequence goes on along the minus strand of CM053244.1, from coordinate 45,132,532 downwards.
TTACTTGAAAGCAGTGTGACGACCCCTCCACACCACGTGGGGTGCCGTCCAGGCAGGGGGGTGTTTTGGTGGGTGTTTACAGGTTCCACGGCTGAGGAGCTGAGGAGCTGATGAGCTGATGAGCTGCAGCATGAGGAGCTGAGGAGCTGGTGAGTTGATGAGCTGCAGCTGCGGGAGGGGTAGAAGAGGAGCCAACCCGGATACGTCGAGAGACTTCCTGGGGCTCTCTCTCCGAGGCAGTCGGAGGATCTGCTGCTGGTGCCGCATTGTTCACCTTGATTATTTAGTGAAAATAAAAGTCTCTATTTCACAACCCTCGTCTCGTCTCGCCGGTTCATGTTACAGCCTACGAGCCAGGTTGTAACATATGGGGGCTCGTCGCTTTGGATCTGGAAAACGTTGCAAACCTGATGTCCGTTGATGGGACGGATTTCGCGCAGTTGTTGTCGCGGAAGGCAGCTAATTGTTGGGGAGTAGCGTTACGGGGGTGAGTTATTGCAGTTGGAATGTACAGGAGTCTGTGTGGCAGAGAGTATAAGCACAGGCATGTTAGTTACCATGGTTTCTGTCCCTGTTAGGGTTTAGTACGGTCTTCCTTGGAGGTAGTAGGGGGGGCTGTTAGTGTGGTGTGAAAGTGGTTAGAGCTATTAGCTCGGGAGCACGCCGAGGCTACAGGTGGAGTTGCCGGTTTTCTGGTCGCTTCGCTGAGCTTACGGTATAAAGTGTGTAAGTACCCGCCATAACTAGCACCTGAAGACTAGTTGGGGAGTTTAGCTAGTTCCTGTGAGGCAGTTAGAGGGACAGGCCGCGGTAGCGTGTGCGGTGCAGGTAGCGTGAACCTGCCATACAGTGTTGTCAACATGGGGAGTGTGGAGGATTTTTTGAGAGCGCCTTCAGAGAAGCAGCTGGAGGATTTCTCGCGTGAGCAGCTGGTCTATGTTGCGGAGCATTTCCGGTTGGATGTTGGGGATAAGAGAATGAAGGAGAACATGAGGGAGATTATTAGGGCAAATCTGTTTGAGGAAGGGGTTTTAAAGGAGGCGTTGTCGACTGTTGGTCATGGTAAAGACAGGGTCGATATGTCTGGCGGCCATGATGCAGGCCTGACGTTTGAGCAGAGAGAGAGACTGTTGCTGTTGCAAACAGAAATGGAGAAGCTGGCAGTGGAAAAAACGAGGGGGGAGGTAGAAATTAGAAGGCTTGAATTAGAGGTCCGGAGGTTGGGTTTACCTGTTGGTGATGCAAGCCAGGCTTCTAATCTCCCTCTTAGAGCAACCCCGTTTGACGTTGGCGGTAATCTGCGGGTTATGCCTCCGTTTAACGAACGAGATCCGGATACCTTTTTCTCCCTTTTTGAGCGTGTGGCTGAGGGTAGAGACTGGTCGGATGCTAATAGCACCTTATTGCTGCAGTGTGTGCTAACAGGTAGGGCCCAGGAAGCTTATTCTGCGCTAACGGTGGCGGAGAGCAAAGTGTATTTGACCGTTAAAACTGCTGTGTTGAAGGCTTACGAGTTGGTTCCGGAGGCCTATCGACAGAGGTTTCGGTCCTGGCAGAAGTCTGGGAGACAGACACATGTTGAGTTTGCCAGGGATCTAGTTACCTCTTTCGGGAGGTGGTGTAACTCGTTGAGTGTGGATACGTATGTCGCATTAGGTGATTTAATGGTGTTGGAGCAATTTAAAAATTCTGTGCCCAGCCACATTGCTGTTTACATCAGCGAGCGTAAGGTAAAAACTGCTGCAGAGGCTGCTGCTCTGGCAGATGACTATGTGTTAACGCACAGGGGCGGTCGCGACTTCAAGGTCCAGGATGAAGGAGGTAGATGGGAGGAGAAAACTAGGTCAATCTGGGTTAGACCAGAACGTGTGATGCGAGGCCAGGCACAGGGTGATTCAGATATGTCATTTCTGCAGGGGGAGAGGACACTGGAAGGCTGACTGTCCCAAAGCTAGGGCTGGCAGGGGGGACCATGTAGGCCAGGGTAATTCTGCTGCTTGTGCGGTGTCAGTTAAACCTGTCCCTGTCATCTCCCCCTATCAGCAGGTTAATGAGCCATGCAGGTTGAAGGAACCGGATTTCTCTGCGTTTGTGTCAAACGGATACGTGTCACTGGTGGGAAGTGACATCAGGGTGCCGGTAAAGGTTTTGAGGGACACCGCAGCATATGATTCCTACATTTTGAGGTCTGTGTTACCGTTTTCACACAAATCTGGAACGGGGGATTTTGTCCTGATGCAGGGGATGGGGATGAAGGTTGTGCCGGTTCCTCTGCATTTGCTTGTGCTTAACTCTGATTTGGTACAGGGTGAGGTCATCATGGGGGTCCGTCCTGTACTGCCGATTGAGGGTGTGGATATCATCCTGGGGAACGGCCTGGCTGGCAGCCGGGTGTGGGCTGAGGGCCCTCCGCCGCCTGTAGTGTCATCTTCACCCACAGTGACTGAGTACCCCGATGAGATCGCTAGGTGTTTTCCTGAGGCGTTTGTAGCCTGTGCGGTGACACGGGCTGGGAGCCGTGCCCAGGAGGAATCTGAGGAGGATGTGAGTGAAGTAGATTTTGTGGTTGTTCCTGACTCATTGTTGTCTGTTTCCCGCAGTGAGTTGGGGGTAGAGCAGAAGGCTGACGTCTCTCTCAGCCGGTTCTTTGAGGCGGTTCTTTCCACTGAGGATGGAAAGAGCACCACCGGTGGTTATCTGCTGCAGGGGGAGCTCCTAGTCAGAAAATGGTTATCACATGGGGAGGATTTCATCGGTGAGCCAGTGTTTCAGGTTGTGGTTCCGGTAAAATTTCGTGAGGAGGTTCTTAGGACCGCACATAATCAATTGGGACATCTGGGCGTCCGTAAAACGTATAACTACATCTTGCGGTATTTTTTTTGGCCTCTGCTAAAGAAAGATGTGTCTGGGTATATCAGATCGTGTCACACATGCCAAATGACGGGTAAGCCAAATCAGAAGGTGAAACCTGCTCCTTTGTCTCCCATCCCAGTGGTAGGGCAAGCTTTTGATTATTTGATTATTGATTGCGTTGGGCCTTTACCTCGTTCTAAGGCAGGTAGTAATTATTTGCTTACTGTGATGTGTCAAAGCACAAGGTATCCAGCTGCGTACCCGCTGCGTTCCATCACCACGAAGTCAGTTGTTAAAGCCCTGACACGGTTCATGTCAATTTTTGGAATCCCAAAAGTTATTCAGAGCGATCAGGGTTCAAACTTCTCGTCACATCTTTTTGCGCAAGTGGTGAAACAGTTGAGGGTCCAGCATAAGCAGTCTTCTGCATATCACGCACAGAGCCAAGGAGCGTTAGAGAGGTTCCATCAGACTCTGAAGTCTCTGTTACGGGGTTATTGTGTGGAGATGAATCAGGATTGGGAGGAGGGGCTGCCATGGCTCATGTTAGCAGCAAGAGAGGTTGTGCAGGAGAGTACAGGGTTTAGCCCTAATGAACTTGTGTTTGGCCACAGAGTGCGTGGGCCGCTTGCGTTGTTGAGCGATGCTGTCACGCCGTCAGAAACCCCAAGTAGTCTTGTGGATTATGTAAATGGGTTCCGGCATCGGCTGTATTCAGCTGCAGAGATGGCCAGGGAGAAGTTGTCGTCTGCCCAGGGTAAAATGAAGCGCCTGTATGACCGTAAAACCGAGCAGCGCTCGTTCAGTCCTGGTGATCAGGTCCTGGCTTTGTTGCCAATGGTTAATTCGCCGTTTCAGGCGAAATTTTCTGGCCCTTTCATAGTACTCGATCAGGTATCTGACCAAAATGTACTCCTGTCCACGCCGAAGCGTAGGAAAGCCACTCAACTCTGCCATGTAAACCTGCTGAAGTCGTACTATGGTAGTGAGTCAAAACCTCTCTCAGCAGCAGCGGCAGTGGGGAGTCAGTTCTTCGCAGGGGAGGATGATGGGGTGACAGCGCCTGATGAGAGCTTGTTGCGGGGAAGATTGAAAAACACTGAAACTTTGCGGAGTCTGGAGTCACTGTTGGGTCATTTGTCGGCAGTAGAAAGATCTGAGTTGACGGTTCTGATTCGTAGTAATCTGGGTCTATTCGGTGATACACCAAGCCGAACACACATGTTAGTGCATGATATAGATGTAGAGGGGGCGCGTCCCATTCGCCAGCGTTTCTATCGTGTATCTGAGGAAAAACGCAAGGTCATGGACACCGAAATCAAGTACATGCTCGAAAATGGCATCGCCGAACCGTCTGGTTCAAGCTGGGCATCACCCTGTCTGCTTGTGGAGAAGTCGGATAAAAGTCCTAGGTTTTGCACAGATTATCGGAAGGTTAATACTGTTACTAAACCTGATGCGTATCCACTGCCTCGTATGGATGATTGTATTGATCAAGTTGGTTCTGCGCAGTTTGTGAGCAAGTTTGATCTTCTCAAGGGTTACTGGCAGGTTCCACTCTCCCCAAGGGCCAAGGAAATCTCCGCCTTTATTACACCCTCAGGGTTGTATTCTTATAATGTGATGAGTTTTGGTCTGCGTAATGCTCCCTCCACATTCCAGCGACTTATGAACAGGGTGGTGTCGGGGTTGGAAGGTTGTGCCGTGTACTTGGATGACGTTGTGATCTATAGCGATACGTGGGAGGAACATTTGGCCCGTATTAAGAGACTGTTCGACCGGTTGAGTGAGGCGTGCCTGACCGTGAACTTGGCAAAGTGTGACTTTGCAAAGGCCACCGTCACTTACCTCGGAAAAGTGGTAGGGCAGGGGACTGTGTGTGCCGTCGAGGCCAAAGTGAGTGCGATAACGAAGTACCCAGTTCCTACCACCAAAAAAGAACTTCAGCGTTTCCTTGGGTTAGTGGGGTATTATCGCAGTTTTTGTAAAAACTTTTCAACTGTGGTAGCTCCCCTGACCGATTTGCTGAAAGGGAAGGCCCGGTATGTTTGGTCAGACGTGTGCCAGCAGGCTTTTGGTAATGTCAAGTCTGTTCTGTCCTCACCTCCGGTGCTTGCCGCTCCTTGCATGGTTCGACCTTTTCAACTGCATGTGGATGCAAGTGATGTCGGGACAGGAGCAGTACTGTTTCAAGCTGATGGCAGTGGGGTGGATCGCCCCGTGAGTTTCTATTCTAAGAAGTTTAACTCGTTTCAGTTGAACTACTCGGTGATCGAAAAGGAAACCCTCGCGCTCATTTGGGCGTTACAGCATTTCGATGTGTATGTAGGATCTAGTGTTCCTCTGGTTGTGTATACCGACCATAACCCCATCACTTTTTTGCACTCAGTTTGTTGCCCCAATCGTAGGTTGATGAGATGGATGCTGTATCTACAGGCCTATTGTCTGGACATCCGCCACATAAAAGGTTCGGATAACGTGGTGGCCGATGCTTTGTCTAGAGCTCCGAGCTCTTAAATGCCTCTGGGAGCCGGAGCTGATGAGATAGGTTCTACTGGGTAGTTGACGGTGTTCGTAGGGGAACTCCTTTCTTATGGGGGGGGAGTGTGACGACCCCTCCACACCACGTGGGGTGCCGTCCAGGCAGGGGGGTGTTTTGGTGGGTGTTTACAGGTTCCACGGCTGAGGAGCTGAGGAGCTGATGAGCTGATGAGCTGCAGCACGAGGAGCTGAGGAGCTGATGAGTTGATGAGCTGCAGCTGCGGGAGGGGTAGAAGAGGAGCCAACCCGGATACGTCGAGAGACTTCCTGGGGCTCTCTCTCCGAGGCAGTCGGAGGATCTGCTGCTGGTGCCGCATTGTTCACCTTGATTATTTAGTGAAAATAAAAGTCTCTATTTCACAACCCTCGTCTCGTCTCGCCGGTTCATGTTACAGCCTACGAGCCAGGTTGTAACAGCAGCAAGAGATGTTTTATTTGAAGGAACCATGCAACTGCTCTTTTAAGTTTCCTCCAATCAGAGTAGTGATGCACTAGCTTGCTTGTGCCATTTAGGTCAGTTGCAATGGTTGGGTTCACGTTGAATTGTTCCTTCTTCACCTCTGGATCATCAGGATAGCTGTCATTGACCATTTTAAGTGCGTCCAGAAACTCAGGCCATTTGTCCTCAGGTTTTTTCAGAAACAATGGACCATTTATCCAAGTCTCACATTTCAAGAACGATTCTGCTGCCAATCCCCGAGATGCATCATCTGCTGGATTCAGTTTAGTGTTGATGTATTTCCACTGTGATGTTGCTGTTGCTTCTCTGATCAGACTTATTCTGTTGGCTACAAATGTCTGAAACCTTAGCGTTTCATTCATGATGTGTCTCAGAACAGATGTACTGTCAGTCCAGAAGACAGAGTTGCATAATGGGATTTGCAGCTCGGTTCTGATCATCTTGTCCATGCGTACTGCCAGTACTGCTGCTGTGAGCTCCAATCTTGGGACAGTGACTTTTTTCAGAGGCACGACACGTGACTTTCCTGACATGAAGGATATGTGAACGTCTTCATCTGTCATCTTAAGGTAGGTGACAACACCGTATCCAATCTCGCTTGCATCACTGAAATGGTGCAATTGTGCAGATTTAATTTGTCCATAATTCTTTGGTTTGATACATCGATCAATCTTGAAGCTTTCTATCTGCTTTAATCCCATGAGCCATCTTTGCCACTGTTTCTTGAGAGCCTCCGGCATTTCTTCGTCCCACCCACAATTGAGTTTGCACAACTCTTGTAAGACATGCTTTGCAGTGAAGATAAATGGTGAAAGAAATCCAAGTGGGTCATACACAGAGCAGACTGTTGAAAGGATGCCTCTCCTTGTGGCTGGTTGAGATTTTAAGCAGACTTGAAACTTGAAAACATCTTCCTCCACATGCCACTGTATCCCTAGGGCTCTTTCTATTGGAAGATTGTCTTGGGTCTCCAAGTCCAGGTTTTTTACCTCTGGGGTTTTCACTCTTTAGGATGGATGCCAGCACAGGTTTACTGTTGCTTGTCCACTTTGTCAGATTAAATCCTCCCTTTGCACAAAGATCCTTGAGTTCTTCACATAACTTCACAGCTTGATCAGCAGAAGCGACAGACTTTAAGCAGTCATCAACACAGAAATGTCTTCCGACAGTGTCAACAGCTTCTGTAGAGAAATCATCTTTGTTGTCTTCAGCGGTTTTAGTGAGAGCATAGGTTGCACAACTTGCTGATGAAGTGGCACCAAATAGATGTACTGTCATCCTGTACTCGGCGAGAGGTAAACTGACATCTCCTCCTGGCCACCGAAGAAAGCGAAGATAATCCTGATGGGCAGGAGCCACCTTGACCTGATGGAACATCCCCTCGACATCAGCCATAAAAGCTATCTGTTCTTGTCTGAATCAAATGAGCACACCAAGTAGCGTGTTGGTAAGATTGGGACCCTGAATAAGCTTGTCATTTAATGAATATCCTTGATAAGATGCGGAACAATCGAACACTACACTAATCTTGCCCTTCTTTGGGTGATGAACCCCATGATGTGGTATGTACCACACCTTTCCACTCTCAGGAAGTGTCAATCATTTTCTCCTGACCCATTGTTTTTAAGAGGATTTTTGTTCTCTTGGCTTTGGCATGCAAATCTTGTTGAAGGGCTTCAGTACAGAAACTTGCAGTGCTTCCCTGATCCATAAATGCGTAAGTCTGCACAGTCTGGTTCGAGTTTGACAACTTGATTTGAACTGGGATAATTGGTAGGGTTTGTTGACCACCGGCCCCAGTGTGGTTTCTGCCATTTAAAGAGACTAATGCGCTGCTTACAGAAGCTGCTTGGGTGTATTTATCAGAGTTGTCTTTTTGTTCAATCCTTTTCTTGTAGATGTGGAATATTGTTGGATGTTTCATTGAACAAACTTCACATTTCATTCTTTTCTGACAGTCTTTGCTTAGATGTCCTTTCGTTAGACAGCCAAAGCAAATTCCTTGTGCTTTTAAGCAGTCGATTCTTTCATTGTGAGATGTTTTGTTCATCTTACATGTTTCAGAGGTGTGTTCTCCTGCACAAAATACACAGCGCTTCTGAACAGTAATGCCTTTATGGTCTGATTTAATGTTTTGGAAAGATTTTTGCTCTTCATTAACTCCTGGGCTTGTCACAGTAACAAAACTACTTCCCTTATAACCATGAGCAGGCTTATTGCTGGGTGATTTGTACACTTTAATATCCCTTTTTGGCATGACATCCTGTATGTCTCCAAACATGGGGTCTGATTTTCAATGAAGTCGACCAATATTAGAAACTTTGCTCTTGTCTTATTGTGTTCATAATATGCATATGCAGTTGTTCTCCACTTTTCCCTAAGTTTAAATGGGAGTTTCATGATCACATTTCTCATGTTTGATGTGCTATTCATTTCATCCAAAAACTCAACATCTTCCATTGTGTTGCAACATCCACGAAGAAAGATAGCATAAGAATGCAGTGCTTTTCTATCTTCACTCTTGATGGCATTCCAGTTCAACATTGTGTCCAAACAAGCTGCTGTGATTAAGAGTTGATGTCCATAGTTCTCTTGGAGCAGTCTTTTGGCTTCCAAAAAGCCCTTTTTAGAATCCATGTATTGGCAACTTGTGACCAAGTCTTTAGCTTGGCCTTCTGTATACTGCTCTAGAAAGAACAGCCTGTCTTTGTAATTGTCAGTTTTATCTTCTATTGTATGCTCGAACATTCTGATGAATGAAAGGTACTGTAATGGATCTCATTTAAAGATGGGTATTTCTCTGGATGGGAGTAATGTTAAGCGTGGCTCCTTCATTAGCATTTCAGTGATTTCGTTTTGCTGCTGCATTACTTGAATAAAGTCATTGCTTTCTGTCCGAGAGCTTTGTCTGACTTGGGTGGAGTGATGCTGCTGTGCTGATGCTGCTGTCCTTGTTGTGGACCCTGGTTGTAATACTTGGACATGACCACTAGGGGCTGCATGATTTGAGTTCATTGAATTTGAGTATATGAAACTCTTTTTATTGTCCTTCTCCACAGGTTTTCCTTGGTTCTCTTCATCCTGGAAATCATCATTTTCAGCCGGCTGACCCGTGTCATACTGCTCCTCCCCCACACGAGGGTCAGGGTCAGAGTCATCATCCTCAGAAGCTTCCAATGTTCTAATTTTGGCTGTTGCAGCATCAATATCAGTTTGAAGCTCAAGCTTTTCCATTTTAGCTCTGATATTGGCTTTCATTGCTTCCAGGTCAGCTTCTTGTTTTTCAAGTGAGTGTTTCTGTGATAAGGCAGCAGCGCGTGAGCGCAGCTCTTTCTGCCTCTGCCTTTCTTCTTACTGATGAAGCTGTTGAAGATTTGTTGCTGCCACTAGAACTTTTACCTTTTTTGCTTATCATGCCCACTGATATTGCTTTAGGTGGACTTGACATATGTGCAGTATATGAGCCATGGTCAGAAGGAGGAACATGCTCAAAGGAGGCAGCTCTAGCTAACCATTTCTTCATCACATCTTGAAACTCATTGAAATATGCAATTTTTGGGAGATACCAGTCAACATGATCACTTTCTTGTTCTTGCTCCGACAGCATTTCTTGCACTGAGTAATGTGAGTTTGAAAACTCTTTGGAGAGTATTAGAAAAATCCCACGAGAACCTTGCATCTCAATGATATTCCCATAATCAATCATGAGTGAATCAATCTAATTTTTTTTCCTTGAGACTTGACCCAATTTTGCTCTCCTTTTTTTAATTAACTGCGCCAGCTTATCTTCTAAAGCCTTTTCTGTAGGTCTTATTGTTCTTTTTGGTCTGACGTCAGCATTTTCCACGGGCACTTCACGTTCATTCCCGTTTGGGTCCATAGGACTTTCATTCGTTTCCACATTTTCCTTTTCAGCCATTGTTATGCTTTATTGTCATTAAACATCCACTTGTAAACAGCTGTCCTTATTTTAATGTTGCGCTTTGTTAGTGTGCGGCTTGGATCCGCGGCAGTAAGCCAGATGGACAAACTTATTAAAGCGCTTTTCAAGATGCGCTCCTTGAGTTACGTTCCACACTTTATTCATAAGCGAATTTATTCCACTTCCAGCATTAGATTATACTGTATTGCAACATCCACAACATGCGGCACAAGCCTTTTTCCACAGAAATCCATGTTGTCACAATCCAGAAAGTCAATGCGGTCCTTCCTTGTTCACTATGAAGTCCGTGATTTGTAAACTCACGATTCACATCCGCTCGTATTGATTCATTTCCAAGAGTATTTCATTCATTATAATAATATGGTGGCAACCATTTAATTCCACACGGATTTGTCCGTCACGAGAGTTTTTAACAATGTCGTGGCTTCCTTCCTTGTTTTTCCACCAAGCCACTAGACGCCTTAAACAGACAGTTCTAACTAGTTTCTTTCCTTAAATTACTCAGTGTGAAGTGTTGCATGGCCTCCGATGGTTTAGAAGATGTTGCGATGTATTTGCTCAAAATAAAATAACAAACTTTTGCACATGCAACAAAGAAAAATGGGCCTTTACAATATTCAAAAGAAATAGGCAAAACTCAAATAAAACAACACAACTTAGGTATTCTTTCTTTCTTGATAATGCTTATAACTTCACAACTTAAAGGGTACTTGTACGGTTTGTATGTACGGTTACGAGTACGATTGAGTACGGTTAAAAACTGTTCCTCGACGGCGTCTCTCCACAGGTTGCCCATCACTGTGGCGTTAGCCCAGGCGCCGTGGGATTTGTAGTCCTTTATAGTGCGTTGACTACAGACGTCACAATTAGGTGGCCTTTCTTATCAAATCAAATTACTGGCTCTAATATGCACCTTAAAGTTGTTTGCAATACGCCAAAAAACCGAGAGAAGAAGAAGAAGATGAAGCCGACTCCGAGCTGTCCGACTTCAGGCGAGCTTTCAGAGATCTCCCCGGGCTATTCTCGTCTACTTTCGAGGCGAGCCGCAACGCGTCTCAAACAAGCCTAGCATTTTAGAAACGGCTTTCATCGCAACGCGATGTTTACAGTGAGAACAGCTGTGAGTTCCGTGCAGAAAGAAGAGCAGTGTGTATAATATATATCACTCAGTATAACAGACCGACTCTCTGTATTTGCTTCAGTTTAGTATGCTAGATAACTACAAACAAAGAGTCGATATTTTTCTAAGACCATTTAGTGCTTCACATAATAAAATACACAACAGCTGTATCCTGATTATGCTTTAGGAGCTGTAGGTGTGTGTGTGGTACAGTGTGTAGGTGTGTGTGTGTGGTACAGTGCGTAGATGCGGCGGACAGACGGGTCTCAGTTAGTTTGGTGTCCTCTGCTTACTTTTAATACTTGTAAATACAACTTTTGGCCCATAATTTCAATTCCCCATTTCAGCGACCAGAGAGAGGTCCATCAGACAGAGGGCTGCTGTGCCTCCTGTCATCATTAATGGACGTCTCTTTAAAATGTCCGCTCAGAGGAGAGGAGTTCTCATTTCTCTAACCGCCTGCTGCTTCCCCTCCTCTTTCCTCGGTTCCCCTCCTCAGTCCTCTGCTCGCATCTCCCATGGGCGGTACTAAGTCTCGAGGATAGGAGTCGAGGAGGGGAGTCGAGGAGGGGAAATTTAAGAATTGAGAAGCCTCTCATGTCTCCTGACTCGCTTCCTGGCTCGTCACTTCCTTCTGCCATCTCTCATCCAGTCACAGTCCAGTGTTGCCACCACCGTCTACCAGCGAGCCGCCCACAAAGCTATTACAAACGCCAAATATCCTTATGTTGCCATGTTAGCAAAGCGCTACCTGGCTGTATCTGCTACCTCTGTCCCTAGCGAGAGGAGAGGCTTCTCAATACTCAAATTTCCCCTCCTCGACTCCTCGGTCCTCCGGTAGTGACCCGGAAATGACCACTTTATTGACCACTAATTACCAAAAATTGCATTTCTATCCTGTTATTAATGCATTCAAATCGTGATTCAAATGGCCCGCCACGAACTTCCGGGAACTTTCTGAGTCTCTCTGAACCACGTGATGATCAAGCATTTTGGACTTCCGCTGTCGCAACTCATGGCGCTGGACCAGCCAATCAGAATTGACCTTCTCGAGTTCTCCGATTGGTTGGTTTTGTGGCACATTTGTAACGCTGTGACAACTTGAGCGAGCGCGGGGAAAGCTGAGCGCGCACAGGCTGGAGAGGTCGAGCGAGCGAGGGAGAGAGAGCGCGTGCAGTGGTCTGCTTGCTCACGGAGCAGGAGTTTTATGAGGGAAAATATATTTCTCTGTGCTCAAAAATGTTCAAGTGCGCGCTCAATCGCATTTTCTATGCTCAACATGTTTCATTGCGTGCTCAGGATAGAGGCACAAATATAACGCCATACAACTTGTCAGAGCGACCAAGTCATTTCATTGGACGAGAGGCATAGCTGGTCACAGGGATGCGTTCAAATTTAGTCAGTAATTTGAGGAACTAGCGAAATGGCGAACACAGATAAAGTTGAGCTCGAAAATCCTCCATCATCATTGAAGTCTCCGGTTTGGGAACATTTTGGTTTCGCAGTTACGTACGAGGATGACGGGCAAAGACAGGTGAATATCACCGGTACCAAAAGAAAAAAATACTAAAGTGCAGACCCAACTCCCACTAGCATTTAAGCCTCCACCACTCAAAAAAAGTTCAGACCGAGTCAAAGCTATTACAAATGCCAAATATCCTTATGTTGCCATGTTAGCAAAGCGCTACCTGGCTGTATCTGCTACCTCTGTCCCTAGCGAGAGGGTGTTCTCCACAGCAGGAGACATTGTTAGTGCCAGCAGATCTGCCCTTTCGGCAAGCAATCTGGACAAGTTCATTTTTCTTTAAAAAAACATGAAAATACAATGACAAGCAAGTCCTAATTGTCAGAGAATATTTTAATCCGATCACTTTGTGTCTAGAGGTTCTCAGCTTTTCTGAGAACCTGTCAAATTACAAACATATGCTTTTCGTTAAGTCGCATATGCTCTTGCCTGTAACTTGAGGAGGACACAGGTCAAGAGGTCCTCTGTCTTCCTGTGGGGGAAGTTTGGATCATGGGAGGTTGTAATACAAGGGGTCTTTGTTCCAATGTCTGGTAATGATTAAGGTAGGAAAAGGCGGGCTTTCTATAGTCCCTCCTTTTCAGATATACAGATCCATGTTTAACTTTGTCTTCAGAGTGTGCTTGGTGTCTCACATGAAAGTGTGATATATTTTGTGATCTCTCCGGCCGTATTATACTCTCAATAAATATCAGTGTTTGACTAAAGCCGCTCCAGCTTCCATCCTTTCCTGAGCCTTGGCTCTGCATTGCTGCACAGAAGTTTCCATCACAAATTGGCGTTGTCGGCAGAATACCAAAAGATCTTCAGAACTGGTAAGTGTAATTTCAAATCTATATTTGGACATTGCCTTACCAGAATCTGTGATTGACGGTATCATAAAATTACCTGTGAAACTGAGCGGCTGCATTTTTTTTGGTTTCTCTACTCTTTACATTTGGGGTTTTAATGATAACCTGGGGAATCGGTGTCTAAGGGGATTTTGTCCTGGCCGATTTTCCCTGTGACTGCTGCTGGGGCATGTGCCTTCAGAGCAAACACAGCTCATGTAAAAAACAATAAGAATATTTGGGGGTAATAATAACCTAGGAATATCGATTTTGACTGATTTCCTCTGTGTGTTTCTTGGAATTAAATTACCAGACAATTACACACAGCAAATATTCGGAGAGACCTTAAAGAGAGCATCAGTAAAGTGGACTTCTGCATTAGGAGCAATGTGATAGATTTGTATTGAAACAAATCGCCGAATTCTGGAGGTTTCAGCGGTCAACCGGTTAAATCAACAGCAGGCATCGCCTCCAGCTGCTGCAGGGTGTGTGTGTGATTTCACCCCCCCTGCGGGGGTAGCAGGCGAAGAGGAAGAAAAGCACAGAGTGTCACATATCTTTTCCTCACACCATTGCCGATTGTTTTAAAAAAAACAAAAAACAGAACGGTCTCAAAGCATTTCTTTTTGTCTGCGACCGTCTTCTACTATTTTGCTGGCAAGACTGGGGCAGAAAACTAAGTGCGTGCGTCGCCTGGCGCGCCGCAGTTTCCTACTTGCTGGAGAAACTGGGTGTCTGCCCGGGGTGCACACAAAAGAATATAGGTTAATTGGTCATTAATGGGAAGGGTGGTACGCGAGAATGTGACATAGCGCTGTGTTTCATAACTGATGGGTTGTTAAATTTGGCTGTTGTTGGAGAAGAAAAGGTACTGGATAAATAAAAAAGTCTTTGCTCTCCGGATCGGGGGGGGGGGGGGCAAAAGCACCACTAAATTGGCATAGTGGTTGTTGATTGAGAATAAATTAGTTATTGCTCTTCAACAGATTCCGTTCTTAGCACTTGTACAAGTATATATGAGTAAGAAGGCACTCATATTAAACAGATATTTCCCTACCTTAACTTAGGGACTTGTGTGTCCACTGTGTGGACATTAACTACAGGTCGCGGTACTCCAAGTGTACAGGCATGCCACTGTGTGGACATTAACTACAGGTTGCGGTACTCCAAGTGTACAGGCATGCAGTTCGGCCCCAGAGCAAAATAAAAATAAGCTGGGGTGCTACATAGATAGCCAGTGCAGGGGCCTTCCACGTGGAAAAAGAACCGGAGACGGGCGAGCTTTCCCCGCAGAGATATAAAAGGTTAAAGTTTTGGGGTTTCTCGCGTAATTCAGGACAAATGCACCGGGGGGCTTAATGTCCAGTGAGTGGACATCATTGTCCGTGGCGTGTACAGAATAATATGTCCATATCACGGACATTAATACATAGAGTGGTGTCCATGAAATGGACATTGCAAATAAGTGTTTAAAACGTGCGGAAAACTGTTTGAAATGTCGGGGAAAGGGTTGTGAATACAGACCCAGAGCACAGGTGGTGCAGCACCTGACTTTTCAACCCAGGAATACGTGTTTGAAAGGGGGGGGAAAGTATTGTAAATAGAGGCTATCTCAGACTTCCATGAAATACACCGGGGAAAAGCACCTCTCTGTGGCCCTACACAGAGCCCCAAATCACAGACTAAACAGCTACAACAACATTTCATCCACATTTGACACATGAAATGTACAGGAATATGTCCAGGCTGTGACCCAGAGAGAGCAGCTCCATCCAGCACCTCGCTCAATCCCACCCAGAGTTGACAGGCTGCTGCTTACAGAGTCACTGGTCCCACACTCACAGGCAGAGCTCCAGGGTGATGCACATGGCCTTATTACCCCGGAATGAGTGCTTACAATAGGGTAAAGTCTCCCTGCAGCCCCTCCATAACGGTAATAATGGTTAGAAATCATTGCCATGTAACCCCGGCAGCAGGTTCACTGCTGTAAGCAGGGTCCCACACTCACAGGCAGAGCTCCAGGGTGATGCACATGGCTTTATTACCCCGGAATGAGTGCTTACAATAGGGTAAAGTCTCCCTGCAGCCCCTCCATAACGGTAATAATGGTTAAAAATCATTGCCAGGGCAGAAAGCTGTTTTTAAAAGTGAAAAAACGATTTAAAACCCTTTGAAATGACTGTCAGGTGCTGATGGAAAGCAGGCGGAAATAGGTAGGTGCTGAAGGAAAGCAGGCGGAAATACATTGATTGTTTTACCCGGGAATAAGGGCTTACAAGGCGGGTACAGTGCTCCAGCCCCTCCATAACGGTAATAATGGTTAGAAATCATTGCCATGTAACCCCGGCAGCAGGTTCACTGCTGTAAGCAGGGTCCCACACTCACAGGCAGAGCTCCAGGGTGATGCACATGGCCTTATTACCCCGGAATGAGTGCTTACAAGCCGGGTAAAGTCTCCCTGCAGACCCTGCATAACGGTAATAATGGTTAGAAATCATTTCCAGGGCAGAAAGCTGTTTTTAAAAGTGAAAAAACGATTTAAAACCCTTTGAAATGACTGTCAGGGGCTGATGGAAAGCAGGCGGAAATACATTGATTGTTTTACCCAGGAAGAAGGGCTTACAAGGCGGGTTAAGTCTCCCTGCAGCCCCTCCATAACGGTAATAATGGTTAGAAATCATTTCCAGGGCAGAAAGCTGTTTTTAAAAGTGAAAAAAACGATTTAAAACCGTTTAAAAAGCCATTTGAGTGCAGTTATCATGTGTCCCCACAGGAGGGCGCATCAGCCAAGTGAGCACAGTGCAAAAACAGTCAAAAACACCCTAAACAAAGGGCAAATCAATGGATTTAAAGTGCAGGGAAGCTCCACAACACACACAGGTACATTCCTAAATCCCCACAATAGTGACAACGGTGATTTAAACTAGTTTCTGCGGGGAAAGGACTGCTAAAAATCGGATTAAACAGCTCCAGCATCTCGACCTGACATGAGCAAACAGGCTGTCAGGTGCTGAAGGAAAGCAGGCGGAAATACATTGATTGTTTTACCCGGGAATAAGGGCTTACAAGGCGGGTAAAGTGCTCCAGCATCTCGACCTGACATGAGCAAACAGGCTATCTCAGACTTCCATGAAATATACCGGAAAAGCACCTATTTGTAGCCGCTCACAGAGCCCTAAAATACGGACTAAACAGCTCCAGCATCTCGACCTGACATGAGCAAACAGGCTGTCAGGTGCTGAAGGAAAGCAGGCGGAAATACATTGATTGTTTTACCCGGGAATAAGGGCTTACAAGGCGGGTAAAGTGCTCCAGCATCTCGACCTGACATGAGCAAACAGGCTATCTCAGACTTCCATGAAATATACCGGAAAAGCACCTATTTGTAGCCGCTCACAGAGCCCTAAAATACGGACTAAACAGCTCCAGCATCTCGACCTGACATGAGCAAACAGGCTGTGAGGTGCTGAAGGAAAGCAGGCGGAAATACATTGATTGTTTTACCCGGGAATAAGGGCTTACAAGGCGGGTAAAGTGCTCCAGCATCTCGACCTGACATGAGCAAACAGGCTATCTCAGACTTCCATGAAATATACCGGAGAAGCACCTATTTGTAGCCGCTCACAGAGCCCTAAAATACGGACTAAACAGCTCCAGCATCTCTCCCTGACAGGCACACTACCATAACCTCGCGCACCGTGGGTCCCCGGGCCCCCGAACTTAAGCACTCCCCCACGGACTAAACCCAGATGATCACACCCTCAAGAACCTCGTGCCCCTGGTAACCTTAAAGGGGGGGTGTAGTTTGCGGTGCTTTACAGTCCGCCCACCAGCATCCATATTCATCCTTATTAACAGCCCCACCCACCCTCCTGCGGAGGATGTTCTCATGGCCCTGGTAACACTTAAAGGTGGTGGATTGTGTGGTGCTTTACTGTCCGCCCACCAGCATCCATATTCGGCTTTATTCACAGCCCCACCTGCCCTGCTGGAGGTTCACACTTTAACTTTTTTTTACCCTCCTCTGCCTTACACATCCTCCAACACTTGAGCACCCCTCCATGCACACCACCAGAACCTCGTGCACCAGAACCCTTATTTCCAGCATATTGCTTTACCTTCCCTCTCATGCTACTCACTATTGTCACTTGTTCCGCTCCAATTATCCGGTACCAACTCATCATTCTCCACTCCCATTATCCGGTACCAACTCAACTAGGGTGTAATAGTTTTTAAAAAAGAGGACCAAGTAAGTAATTTTAACAAACTTTATTACAATAAATAAACATGCATTACAGAACTATATACATTGACATGGTCGCTTTATAACATGCTAACATTATTCACTCATCCAGCACAAGGGGACTGAGTTGAACAACACATTCCATATTTACAAGTTGGTCAGTGGCTTGTGCACTGGTAACATTGTCCGTATCGGGTGAAGTTGGTGCAGAGTATGGCACCCTCTCTTCACCCATGTCTGAGGGACTGTGTTCGGCCATTGACTGTTCCCTCTTCGCCACTCTCCAAGCGTTGAAGTTTAAGTAGAATTCTTCATCTGACGTCTCGGCATCGGGGGAGTCTTGGTAGGGAGTGGGGCTATGCACCTCTCCAGAGCTGTCACTGTCAATGTCAATGTCCCCCAAGTTGTCTTCACTCCCCCCTGATGCTGCTGCTGCTGCCGCTGCTTGCAGTGACTCTGTGAAGAGCAGCCGTATTTCCGCAGCCTCCTTCAAAGAAGGATTATTGGCATAAAATTTGTCTGCAGTTGCAGTGTTGTGACACATGAAATCACTCACTCTTTGGCGGTTGCCTATGTCCTGAAACCTCTTCGCATTATCTGCGTGGACTGTGCGGAGGTCGGTGAAGTTAATGGGACCGTTTAGTCCCACATCAGCCCATGCCAACCTCAGGAAGTAGGCAAGGTTCCTCGACGGGTTCTTCCCCGCTGTGTATAGGAAGTAGCGGTTCTGGGTGCAGGTCAGCGTCCCCTTGATTTCCAGCCACCTCTTCATCCATCCGAATTCTTCTATGGTGAGGTACAGCTGCGCTTCACCAAACGCGTTGGCCGTCTTGTGGTTGCTTACCTGTTATGACAGAGGTAGAGAGCGTCAATACAAATATCAATCATGCACAACATGTTTATCACTGCCAGAATAAACACATTTTGTAATAGCACTCACGTGGATGAGGTAGCCAAAGGCAGTGCCAGTTGTCTCCGCCTTTCGGACCTCGGCGTTGGTCATGTTGGAGTAGACCCCCGGACGGTGGCCATAAATGCAGCTCCAATGGAGGGTCATGTACCCATAGAGCAATAGCCGGGTTGCGGTAGTCGGATTGCTGGCCATCACGTCCAGGAGCTGAGGGATGCGAGTGTTGGCCGCAGTCAAACATGCCATGATGTCTTTATGGCTCGGCAGACCTTCCATCTTGTCCCGCTTCACCTGCATCTGGTGGATAAGCACCTTCTTCCTCAGGGACTTCAGGATGGCAACAACTTCCCGTTTGATTACAATCATGTCGTATTGGTTGAGCCTGCTCCCCTTGCATGGTGTGTCTGCCATGTACTTGAGAAAGTGTGATATATTTTTGATATAGAAGTCAGAGGTCGTGACCTGTAGGCTTGACTTTATCAGGCTCCGGGACCAGCTGTTGGCAAAGGAAAACGCATCAGTACATCGTATTGCGTCAATGTGGAGAACACACACAATGATGGTAACATCATGGACAGTTTTTTGATGTTACTCACCCACGTATCCTCTTCAGATCCCTCAGA
The DNA here is from genome assembly GCA_028583405.1 of Pogonophryne albipinna. Classification (NCBI taxonomy): domain Eukaryota; kingdom Metazoa; phylum Chordata; class Actinopteri; order Perciformes; family Artedidraconidae; genus Pogonophryne; species Pogonophryne albipinna. Next base: position 45,113,484 of record CM053244.1, on the reverse strand, counting down.
AAGAGCCAGTCAGACAGGCGTTTGAAACCGTGTGCCATGAAGCTTAGGAACGATTTGACTCTGCTTAGTTTGGAGACTGCGTTTTCTTGGAGCCTCACTGTTGGGTCGATGCCCTCGTAATGCTCCCGATATCCTTGTAGATACTCCTCTGTGAAACATAACAGTACTTTAATGACAACACATTGTGTGTTACAGAAACTGCATTTGTTGTTGTTATTCAACACACTTACCCATGATGGGTGGGAATGTTATTTCCCGCATTATATTCCCCCGGCCCCTGCCGCTGAACCAGGGGGAATTTATGGGAGGAGAGGTTGACGAGGCCTCTGTATCTATGGATGCCGGTTCAGAGGAGCTGGATACAGGTGTCTGAGAGGCAATGGGGGACTTGCTGCACGAGGGAATGGGAGACTTGCTGCGCGAGGGAATGGGGGACTTGCTGAAGGAGGGACCTTTGGACTTGGACTGCCTCTTTGGTGTTGCCTCTGTTCGGGGTCGTTTCTTTAGAAACACCCGCTCTTGTTCCTCCCCATCCTCTTCATCGAACCCATGCATGTCCTCGGCCCTCTGGTTCCTCCTCTGTCGCTTGTGTTTTATCATCTTCTGCAGCTTGCTGCGCAGGGCTTTCACCCCAGCAGCATACATGTCCCTCTGATTCCTCATGGTGGTTGCCTCCATCCTCCATTCAATACACTCCGGTTTGTGACATGAAATCACTGGGGACAAGGGTGGAGGTGGTGACAGGACCTCATCACCCTCATAGTCCACCTCCCAAGAGGTAATCATCGCAACTGGAGGGTTTTTCAATCGAAGGTCATGAAGCTCCTTCGTTGCTACTGTCATTTTTACTTTATTTACGACCACATGTATCTCCTCTCGGGACAGCTCAACATGGTCTCTGTCCAAGTGCCGGTCCAGCCTTGTCCCGCTATATTCACATCCTGCAATGGTGCATGGATGGAGCCTAATGTTTGTACGTCCATTGGCCAACAACAGCAGAATTTTTCGTTCAACTAAATTATGCACACTATGGTGCCTTTGCAAATGCTTGCTGAGGGCCCTGTAGGACGTTTTACAGATCGGACAACCGATCAACATCCTATCTGTATGCATGAGCATTTTGGTACCGGGAAGTGTACCCAGTATAATGTATAGAACCGGGGGCGACAAAGAAGGAAAGTTGCACTCAGCGAACTAGGAAGACCCCTGTCAAATCTATCTAGTTTATTTTCAAAACATTGTTTTGTTCATTTGCATCATCGTGCGAAAGGTGTCCCATTTAGGCACTCGTTAGGCGGGCAGAGATCCCTGTCATATCTCGGTCCTATCCTCCAGGCAAGGCGGGGGCCAAAACTGCGTGGAAAAGTATCCGAAAATAGTGCATCATAATGCGGGTAGAGTCCCATCAAACTTCCCTTGCAGTCCTCCAGAGTCTGGAAATACTCTGTTATCTTTTTTGGAGTACCATGAAAACCGGCCAAATGTATCCGGAAATAGTGCATCATTATTCCGTGACAACTCTCCTTGAATTCCTCCAGAGGCACGTTCAAAAACTTAAAGTTTGTTAAGAACCATGATTAGGGTCCTCCAGGCAACAATTGTATCCGAAATAGTGTCTCATTATTCCGTAACAACTCTCCTTGAATTCCTCCAGAGGCACGTTCAAAAACTTAAAGTTTGTTAAGAACCATGATTTGGGTCCTCCAGGCAACAATTGTATCCGAAATAGTGTATCATTATTCCGTGACAACTCTCCTTGAATTCCTCCAGAGGCACGTTCAAAAACTTAAAGTTTGTTAAGAACCATGATTCGGGTCCTCCAGGCAACAATTGTATCCGAAATAGTGTCTCATTATTCCGTAACAACTCTCCTTGAATTCCTCCAGAGGCACGTTCAAAAACTTAAAGTTTGTTAAGAACCATGATTCGGGTCCTCCAGGCAACAATTGTATCCGAAATAGTGTCTCATTATTCCGTGACAACTCTCCTTGAATTCCTCCAGAGGCACGTTCAAAAACTTAAAGTTTGTTAAGAACCATGATTTGGGTCATCCAGGCAACAATTGTATCCGAAATAGTGTCTCATTATTCCGTAACAACTCTCCTTGAATTCCTCCAGAGGCACGTTCAAAAACTTGAAGTTTGTTAAGAACCATGATTCGGGTCCTCCAGGCAACAATTGTATCCGAGCCAAAGCACTCATGTAGCGGACACATTCCTCCATGATGTGAAACAGCCGTTTTTTTTCTAAGTGCTCTCAAAAACCGGGTTTCCGATTTCGTGCAGATGGTAGCTTGGAAAAGATGAATAGATTTATTTGACGGAGGAAGGGAGGTCTCGAAGCCCCTCTCCCTTGTAAAATGAAACGTGGGGGTGAAAATGTGTCCGGGGCTTCCGCCGGAAGCGCCGAAGACTTGAGTTTTTGTGAGCCCCTCCTCCGTTGGCACTTAGCCGTTTTTTCGAGAATTTCGAATAACCTCCATAACCTCGCACCGTGAGACCCCGGGACCCCGAAATTAAGCACTCCCCCACGGACTAAACCCAGATGATCACACCCTCGAGAACCTCGTGCCCATGGGAGCCTTAAAGGGGGGGGGGGGGGTGGAGTTTGCGGTGCTTTACTGTCCGCCCACTAGCATCCATATTCGGCCTTCTTCACAGCCCCAGCATATATCCCTAACATGCGCACTTCCATAACATCGCACACCGTGAGACCCCGGGCCCCCGGACTTAAGCACTCCACCACGGACTAAACTCAGATGTTCACACCCTACAGAACCTCATGCCCCTGGTACATCACGTTGGTTAAACGACAGCTCCGTAATGTACTGCACCACATCACATGGGTAAAATGAGCTGCGTGTCGCCCTGCAAAATCACATTTCGTGTATTTCCAAAAAGCAGTGAAAATACACCTATATCCGTCATGTCCTGTAAAATAGCATTTTTTGTTTATTTCCATCATTCAGGCAAATACACATATATCTGTCCGCTCCAGGAGCTTCAAAGTGCAGACCCCTGAGCCCTGTAAAATATTATTATTCCGACCGCCAAGCACCGGCATGTGGACCCGGGGAGAAGGCCCTCCGATGGCGGGTCAAACTTGCTGTTAGCACAGCTGACGGCTGGACACTAGCCGTAGAGGAACACCAGGGCAGGACCAGGCAGTTCCCTCTTTGCAGACAAGCACATATGGTTGTTACCCAGGATCAAACAGGTAGCCTGTGATGAAGTAGGGTCGACCCTATATCATGTGAAGCCACCGAACACTGGTCCCCGGGGGAACCGGTGCCCGGAGCAAGGCCAATTGCTGAATGCCGCAGCCGACGAAGGCCGCTATGCAACAGTGGAGGGTAAGAGAAACATGAGTTTTTGCCGGGCGCAGCGCGGCGGAGGTGGGGTGGTTCCAGCCCGGAACCTCCGTCCCGCTGCGGGACCCGTGGTGGGACCCCTGAGTCAGACGGTTCGTCTCGGTCACGCTTCATATCGGGCGGCCCGGGAGGGAAGAGACACGCAGGGTTACCCCCACACAGCACACCCTCCCGGCCGTTAGAGTCGAACCCGCAGTTCGGAGGAACCGACAGCCAAAGCACCGGCACGTGGACCGGGGGAGAAGGCCCTCCGATGGCGGGTCGCGTTTACCATTCGATCAGTGAGAAATCAGGAAAAAGTCTGAGTTCGCCTTTGGGAGAACCATGAAAAGCCGCCAAATGTATCCGAAAATACTGCTTCATAATGCAGGTAGAGTCCCCTGACAACTCCCCTTACATTCCTCCAGAGTCTGGAAATACTCTGTTATCTTTTTGGAGAACCATAGGAAAGGGGTGAAAATGGATAAAAGTACCCCAAAATAGTGTTTCATAAGGCGGGTAGAGTCCCCTGGCAACTCCCCTTACATTCCTCCAGAGTCTGGAAATACTCTGTTATCTTTTTGGAGAATCATAGGAAAGGGGTGAAAATGGATAAAAGTACCCCAAAATAGTGTTTCATAAGGCGGGTAGAGTCCCCTGGCAACTCCCCTTACATTCCTCCAGAGTCTGGAAATACTCTGTTATCTTTTTGGAGAACCATAAAAAAGGGGTGAAAAATGGATAAAAGTACCCCAAGATAGTGTTCCATAAGGCGGGTAGAGTCCCCTGGCAACTCCCTTTACATTCCTCCAGAGGCAGAAAAAGTTCAAGTTAACTTTTGGAAGAACCATAGAAAAGGGTGAAAATGGATAAAATGTATCCGAAAATAGTGCACCATAATGCAGGTAAAGTCCCCTGGCAACTCCCCTTACATTCCTCCAGAGTCTGGAAATACTCTGTTATCTTTTTGGAGAACCATAAAAAAGGGGTGAAAATGGATAAAAGTACCCCAAGATAGTGTTCCATAAGGCGGGTAGAGTCCCCTGACAACTCCCTTTACATTCCTCCAGAGGCAGAAAAAGTTCAAGTTAACTTTTGGAAGAACCATAGAAAAGGGTGAAAATGGATAAAATGTATCCGAAAATAGTGCACCATAATGCAGGTAAAGTCCCCTGGCAACTCCCCTTACATTCCTCCAGAGGCAGAAAAAGCAAGTTAACTTTTGGAAGAACCAGAGGAAGGGGTGAAAATGGATAAATTGTATCCCAAAATAGTGTATCGTAATTACGTGACAACGCCCCTTGTATTCCTCCAGAGGCACGTTCAAAAACTTAAAGTGTGTTAAGAACCATGATTGGGGGTCCTCCAGGCAACAATTGTATCCGAGCCAAAGCACTCTTGTAGCGGACACATTCCTCCATGATGTGAAACAGCCGTTTTTTTTCTAAGTGCTCTCAAAAACCGGGTTTCTGATTTCGTGCAGATGGTAGCTTGGAAAAGATGAATAGAAATAATTGACGGAGGAAGGGAGGTCTCGAAACCCCTCTCCCTTGTAAAATGAAAGGTGGGGGTGAAATTGTGTCCGGGGCTTCCGCCGGAAGCGCCTAAGACTTGAGTTTTTTTTAGCCCCTCCTCCGTGGGCACTTAGCCGTTTTTTCGAGAATTTTAAAAAACTTCATTTTTGACTATTTTAAGATATAATTGACCGTTTTCTTTACTTTTTTTTGCTTTCCACGGGTGGGGGCGCATGGCAGGCCGCCTATGAGCTCCCAAATTCGGCCTGGAACCTCCGGGAATTGTGGACTAAGCTCCATAAACTGACAAAGTCACCCAGAAATGTCATTTTAATAGCCCAAAAATATATAATACAAATACATTTAAATAGTAAAAGGTACAATTGTGCTCCTAATTACCAGGAATTTGATTTATATAGCCCCATGATAGTGATTAAAAATAATTTTCATGGAAAAAAGTGTTAAAATGCCTGATTAATATGTTTGTAATGCTGGCAGCAGGTTCACTGCTGTAGGCAGGGTCCCACACTCACAGGCAGAGCTCCAGGGTGATGCACATGGCTTTCTTAGCCAGGAAGAAGTGTGTGAAAGCTGGGTAAAGTGTTCATGCAGCCCCTCCATAACGGTAATAATGGTTAGAAGGGCTTACAAAGAGCTCCAGGGTGATGCACTTGGCTTTATTACCCCGGAATGAGTGCTTACAAGCCGGGTAAAGTCTCCCTGCAGCCCCTCCATAACGGTAATAATGGTTAGAAATCATTTCCAGGGCAGAAAGCTGTTTTTAAAAGTGAAAAAACGATTTAAAACCCTTTGAAATGACTGTCAGGTGCTGATCACTGCTGTTAGCAGGGTGTCAGCTTCGTGGACCCCAAAGTTAAAAGGAAATGTCCAGGATATTGACATAGCATATTTATATACAGAATGATGATTATTTTACCCTCAGATCAGCGCTTTTATGCGGGTATCACGGCTGGTGTCAGCTTCGTGGACCCCAAAGTTAAAAGGAAATGTCCAGGATATTGACATAGCATATTTATATACAGAATGATGATTATTTTACCCTCAGATCAGCGCTTTTATTCGGGTATCACGGCTGGTGTCAGCTTCGTGGACCCCAAAGTTAAAAGGAAATGTCCAGGATACTGACATAGCATATTTATATACAGAATGATGATTATTTTACCCTCAGATCAGCGCTTTTATGCGGGTATCACGGCTGGTGTCAGCTTCGTGGACCCCAAAGTTAAAAGGAAATGTCCAGGATACTGACATAGCATATTTATATACAGAATGATGATTATTTTACCCTCAGATCAGCGCTTTTATGCGGGTATCACGGCTGGTGTCAGCTTCGTGGACCCCAAAGTTAAAAGGAAATGTCCAGGATATTGACATAGCATATTTATATACAGAATGATGATTATTTTACCCTCAGATCAGCGCTGTTATGCGGGGATCATCAGTGCTGTTAGCAGGGTGTTTGCTTCGTGGACCCCAAATGTAATGTCCATGATCCACGGGGTGGACACAGACACATGCGTAGAGCACCCCCAAGTATGTAGGTACAGTTGGTCAAATTTGTCCTGTCGGTGGCAGGGACTTTGCATTATAAGTTGACGTCACATTTCCATTGTGCGGACATTTGTACATTTAAACGACAAATCACATGTAAAATCTGTCCATAAGGCAGACCTTTCCCTTCCTCCTCTGAAACCTCTCTATTCGGATTAAATTAAGTTGGATGAGCTTTGCTGTCACGCTGATGTTTGTTACGAGTTCATGTTTGTTTGTCTAATTGCAGTGTTTGTTTATTGTACTAACCGTTAAACATGGGTAATACTGTCTCCACAAACGATTCAGTTGGTAAGAGGAAAACGAATGCACGCACCAAGACACCTTCTAAAAATCCAATTACAGACAGCCACTACAGTCATATGTTTTCCCCTAATATGCCGTCTGGAATTGTCGGAAGAAGCTTGGATTGGTCTAAAGTTATGCCGTTTACCTCGTTATTTTGTGAACACTCACAACAGAATAATCAGAAAGGGAAGATTCAATTTGATTGGCCTTTAACCGGTACTTTTGACATGGCCGTGTTGTGGCAGGCATTTAAACTCGTTGAAAATGATCCGAATCCCTCCTGGGACATAGGATACATGAAAGAATGTGTTAAAGCTTGGATGTCTATTGCAGAGAAAAGAGGCACTAATCACGCTCCCAGTCCCACTAAAAGCCCAGATGAGTATCTGTCGTGGTTGACTAATGTCTGCTCAGTTTTTAATTGTTTGGTTCATGATGTTAAACAGCTGATAATTCTAACATACAAGGCAGATTGGCCCACGTGCAAGGATGAGTTTACATTTCCTGAGTGTACGCCTGCAGGTGATTGGTCTCAGGCACAGACGCGCGACATGTGGATTCAGAACGTCGCTGCTTTGGCTATTAGAGCATGCGCTAAGACTCACACAGATTTTTCCCAAGTGATGGCTTGCGTACAGAGCCCAACAGAAACTGTCCCAGAATTTATCCAGCGTTTCATGACAGTGTGGGATAATAATGCGGGCATTAAAAGGGAGGGCAATGATTTGTTCGCCATACAGAGCTTGTTACATAACTTAATCCCAGAGACAGCTCAAGCCTACATGATGGCGACTCCTGACTGGCAAGTTAAAACCTGGAAACTCACGATAGCCACAATGCGTGCCCTGCATAGGAGCCAGATATTTCTGACCCCCAGAACTTCCCAGCTGCTGCAACATTTGCCTCAAAATACACAGGCTTATCAGGGTGCGGATAACTCCCAGCAGTTTCAGGGACAAAATCGCACACAGCAGTATCAAAATCAGGGAAGATCACAGGGTTATCAAGACAAGAGCAGACAGCAGCAGAACAAAAATTCCAAAAAGTTGATGCCATGTCATGTTTGCGGTGCAACGGACCACTGGGCGGGGCAGTGCGAAAAGAGATGGGGAGCTCGGCAGAACACACAATCTTTGCCTGCTCTCCCCCAGCCCCCACGGCATCCCGCATTATTGCCGCCCCCACACTATGACAGACAGGCTCAACAGGGGCAAAACGTTCAGCAAAGTGGATTTAATAGAAGATAGGGGTACCATGGAGAAATAGGATCAGATTCACAGCATTTCCCCATTCAAGCAGCAACAATTCGCCTTTCCAATAACCCGTGTGAAGATCCGATTATGCCCGTTGATTTTAGTGGTACGGCTGTAGATATTTTGATTGACAGTGGAGCCACATTGTCTGCAGTACGTACTCAGGAGAAAGTGTGTGAAGCAACTAATAATTTTGTTACAACAATGGGCGTTTCTGGCATTCCTATGTCCGAGCCCATTTCAGAGAGTACTAATGTTTCAATCGATGGGTCAAATGTGCAACACTCTTTCATTATTTCAGATGGAAGTCCTATTAATTTAATGGGCAGAGACTTACTTTGTAAGTTACAGGCAACAATACATTGCACTCCGGATGGATTGTTTTTGACTATTCCTGACAGCAAAGTCTATCAAGCTGTCCAATTCATTCAATCATCTCAAGACAACCTTTATTGTTGGTCATTTCCAGATTTCAACATGATTTCTGTTTTCTCCACAACAGGGATTCAGAAAATTGCTAGCATTTCCCCTGTGTGTGCTTCCTTAATGTCTCCTATGCGGCCTGTGTTGAATTGTCACTGCACAGCTGCTTTTAACCCGTCAGATGACTATGCGCGATCAGTAAGAGGTTTTTGCAACAGCTCAGATCAGTTGGAATGCGAGCAGTTTTTGTTTTTAGGACCACACGGATGTGCGTTGCCTCTTAGGCTCCCACCCCCACAGCAGGATTTTCTAGCTGTAGAAACTATCCCTCACGTCACTCTAGCTGTCACTCCAGGCAGTAGTCCTAAGGAGGTGGGGGCTATGGCAGCCGACTGCCATGCTCGGCTGGGAGCTGCAACAGCCTCTCCCTCTCACACACACACACCTAATCTAATTAACCTTGGAGAGGAGCATTACATGCTGCGTCTCTCTGAGCCCATTTCTCTCCCCCAAAGCATATTCCTCCACTTACAACCACCTCCTCTCACAGAATATGGACCCCCTTCAGATTTTTGGGAACTTCCAGCCACATTATGGGCCAAACACAAGAATCATGTTGGGTTTGTAAGTTCCGCTCCCCCTCACAGAGTGACACTTAAAGCCAATGCCAGATTGCCAGCTATCAGACAGTACAATTTACCCCATAGAGCCATTATGGGAATTGAAGGAGTCATCCAATCTCTGCTCGATCAGGGCGTATTAATCTACACGACCAGTCCGTGTAATACTCCAATTCTACCCATACCTAAGCACAATCGCCCTGATGAGTGGCGTTTTGTCCAAGATTTGCAGGCTATTAATGCCATTGTCATTCCAACAGCACCCATTGTGCCGGACACCAAACAATCCTTGCTTCTTTGCCTCCAGACTCCACATATTACACAGTCATTGATCTTTGTTCAGCATTTTTCTCTATTCCTTTACATCCAGAAAGCCAGTATCTGTTGGCATTTACATTCCGAGGTAAACAAATCACATCCACGCGCCTCCCACGGGGGTTTGTTGAATCGCCTACTGTGTACGCAGCAGCTGTTAAAAGAGACCTGGACACTTTGGTCCTTACAGGGGGTAGCACCCTCCTTCAGTATGCTGATGACCTGTTGATTGCGTCCCCTAACAAAGACGCCTGTCGCATCGACTCCATTCTGCTCATGAAAAGACTTTCTGAATGCGGACAGAGAGCATCCCTGGCCAAGTTGCAATACTGCCAGACTGAGGTCACGTATTTGGGTCACATTCTGAGAGATGGACACCGCCTCCTCTCACCTGCGAGAGTCTGCCTTTTGAACAAAGTGCCACCACCTCGCACAAAGAAGGAGATGCTTTCCTTCTTGGGCATGGCAAACTACTGCAGACATTGGATATACGAGTACGCTGCTATGGACTCCGTCCTGCGTGCTGCCACTCTGCAGGCCGTAGACCATAGAGAGGATCCTGACCTTCTACAGGTGCACCATAGAGAGCATCCTGACCTCCTACAGGTGCACCATAGAGAGGATCCTGACCTTCTACAGGTGCACCATAGAGAGGATCCTGACCTTCTACAGGTGCACCATAGAGAGGATCCTGATCTTCTACAGGTGCACCATAGAGAGGATCCTGACCTTCTACAGGTGCACCACAGAGAGCATCCTGACCTTCTACAGGTGCACCACAGAGAGCATCCTGACCTTCTACAGGTGCACCATAGAGAGGATCCTGACTGGCTGCATCACGGCCTGGTACGGCAGCTGCACCGCCCTTAACCGTAAGGCTTTACAGAGGGTGGTGAAAACTGCACAGCACATCACCAGGACGGAGCTGCCATCCATGGAGGACCTTTACTCCCAGCGGCTCAGGAAGAAGGCCCTCAGGATTACAAAAGACCCCCATCACCCCAGCCACAAACTGTTCAGTCTGCTGCCGTCTGGCAGGCGGTACCACAACATCAGGACTAAAACCACCAGACTCAGGGACAGTTTCATCCCACAGGCCATAAGACAATTAAACACCTGCTGTTGAAACAACATCCATAACATTCATCTGTTTGCAACTTAGTAATTATTTATCTATTTATCTAATACATCATTTCAATAACTTGCACATAGACTCTTATTGAACTATTTCACTTTTTTAAACTATTTTTCTTTTTGTATTTACTATTTACTTGCACTATATTTTTCTGTTTATCTGTGTTTTGTGTTGCTCTGTTGGAGAAGCCTGTGACCTAAGATTTTCATCGGCATAACTATTCTGTAGCTATTTCCATTTGACAAAATAAAGGACCTTGAACCTTGTTACATTTCTAGCTAGCTTCTTAGATGGGTAGGTATTGTTAGCTAGCTAAGATATATATAGATAGATAGATACGATAGATAGATAGATAGATAGATAGATGGATAGATGACTTCTTACCACCAATCAAAACACATGCACACAAACCTTTCCCCATTCCTGTCTATGGATCCTGGAGTGAATTTGTTCTCAACTCATCTGTTTAATTAATATTAAGCCTTAAAGTTATGCATATATTAGGGTGTGGTCACATTGAGTGACAGCTCTGTCAAGTGACTGCTGCTGCTAGCTTCTTGTCTCTCTGCTAGCTGCTCCGTGAAGCTAGCTACAGGGGGACTCTGCCTGGTCAGTTCATCCAGGAAATACAACTTGAAGCCGGCCGTGGTTGTTTGTTCTTCATGCTTATATATCGGACTATTGTGACTCGCTCTGCGGTTGAAACAGACGGTGCATTAATGCGATTTTGCGGTAAGTGAAATTCGAGTACTTATTTATGTGTTAATGATTTTAATCAGCTACGTAATGAATGTTAAGGCTTGGGTTAGCGTGTAAGCGAGTGGTAGGTACATCGGTGCTAACGATGCTAATCGTAGCCTCCAACTTAAAATCATAGACTGTATATATAAAGGTTGAAACGAAATAGACAAGTGTTAAGCGTTAAGTGGGATAATACTGTAGAACAAACGGCTTCTGTTTGAGGTTGATAAAATAAGGTCATCCTTGTAACTTAGAGAGATATTTTATTATGAAGGAACTGTATGCATCGCTAAGGTTAATTTAAATTGGCTATGCTCAAGTATGTAGACAAGCTAACGTTGAAGTAGTGTATGTGAAATCAACCTCACAATAAGATGTGTATATTACAATTATTAATGTCATATTTCAAGATGATTACTTAGATATTACAATATGGTTGGTTGAGCTGGAGTTCATTATTGAGCTTACACGTTAACGTCACAGTCACCTGAAGAACGAACCCAAACCTTGTTGTTTTTATTAATTGCATTACCAAATGGATATCAAATAAACAGTAAGAATTGGTAACACAACTTCCAAAGTTACAGTAAAATAAAAAGGACCCTGTTTCGGACAATACACAATCCAACATGTTCAACAGAAGATTATCAGTTATATTGTTTGTACACATGGTACTTTACATATATATCTGTTTGTTTAAGGTGTCCAGGTGATGCAGACAGGCTGGACCAGAGAGTGAGAGACAGAACTGGACTCCTCACAGCAGTGAACTTCAGCACAGGTACAAAGACTCTTTTGTTCATACTGTACAAAGAATCAAGAAAGATATTGGTTTAAATGAATGAAGTATTGACTTTAATACACTGATATACATTCCATTAAACAATACTAAATACTAGATCACCTACACATCAGTTAAGTTGAGGGTTTTTTCCATGCAAAAAGTTACATTTAGATATTTAGCAATATGACTTTGTCAGCTTTCTAATTTAATGTATTGAAGGCAAAGATATTTAACACATAGTGAGAACTGCTACTATTTATCTCTCAATATTGTCTGTAAAAAACGTGGTAAAAGTGATTCTTTCAGTGAGACAACAGAGCAAGCTTCTACAGTTGCACTACGTTTTGATAACAGTTAAATATTATTTTGATAATAACATATTTCAATGTTGATGAACTTCATACTGTTCATTCATAATCTGATCGTCTTTGTAGCTCACTGTTGAAATAAAAAAAAACATTACAATTAAAAAATAATGATATCTACAGGCCCTAAACACACAAACACACCGCTTTCATAAATAACACACTTGTTCTGCAATAATATGTTTTATGTTTCCTGTCATTTTTGTTAAGAAAGGACATGCCTGAAAGACACGACATGTTCTCCTTCTCTGAGGGTCAAGAAGAACATCCAAGAGGAACATTAAAAGCTGATGTTATGAGATTTTAAGACCAGTACAGGACATTCACTAAGAAACTACTTTTATTGTGAAAACACAGTCAGCTGATCGAATGCAGCTATTTCCACATCTACACTCCATCAGCTGATTATTTCTATTTGCCTCACTTTATGAGCTTCACATCACTTGTGCCTTGTACCGCAGAGTTTGCAACGTCACAAATAAATGGGGCCAATCTTCAGCAGTGGCGGCGCCAGAGATTTCCTCTAGGGGGTGCTGTGGGGTAGCTTGACGTTTCATAGGGGGTGCTCAAACATTTAGGGTTTCCCATTAATGCACCGGCGCTACAGTTTAATTTTCTACTGCAACACTCCCCACACGCACACACACAGTACACCCCCGACTGTTAGAATGAAGGCGTGAAGATTTTATTTTAAATATTGAAGTTAAATGCATCAATTGGTGCACTTTGAGAGCAACATTAAGCGGTCTCTGCGATGTGTTTTGCGTTGTTCATGGATGGATGAGACCCGAGCCAGCATACAGTTTAGACGATTTCCTTTTAATCACTGACAAGCTGACAACAGATATAACAAATCAGTATTACATTTTGTATCCCTCACAGTGACTCCTCTCACGTGGAAACATTTACAAAAACAAAAAGGGAAGAGGAAACGTGAGGGACAATATAAAGGGGGGTGGGTGTACCCACAAAAATAATCTTCTGAGTATAGTGACTACATTTCAGAAGTTCCGCCCACTGATCTCCGACCTTGTCAGGTATTGAACATAAATAAACGAAGAACACAGAACTAGTGTGATTATAGCAATTTAAATGATGTACAAACAAACACCACTGCATATTTACAACTGTTACAGCGGGTAAGGCCCACAAGCCTAACACACTGGCTCTGAACATAGAATTAAACACAAGTAGGCCACATAGAAATAACTATAAACAGTCAGAATGTTTGCCTCAACCATCAATGCATTACATTTATAATAGGCAACAGAGGGGGTCATCATGCACTTACCATTAGACGTCTTCATAACAAAACAATGCGTCTGTTGTTGTGGTTGAGGGCAAATGCATCAATGATTTTGTCGCTGTCCAGGGCCCTTGTTCTCACGGTGTTTATAGCCAACAGTGCCAGGTTACTGGTTCGAGAGTCCCCACTTGTGTTCCTCAGGTAGTTTTTCAAACCACGCAGACAAGAAAAACTGCGCTCACAGCTCACTGAGGTCACGGGAAGTGTCAGAGATATGCATATCAGTTTGTACAAGTCTATAAATGCATCTCTGTATGGCCTCATGAGGGATAGAAACTCCTTGGTGCTGTGATAGTATGTCCCTGTTCTTCTTTTCTTTGCAACAGCCGGCGAACTTGGTAAAGCTCTGCAGACAGGTTTTCCTCACTGATTCCATAGTGGCGGGCCATGGGCAGTATCATTTTTTTGTCCAGAAATGATGTGTGTTTGGGGCTCAGGGCGGACACACCTCTCAGTACTTCATTGGTTTCTGTTGAAAAGCGACGTTTCATCTCCATTAACAACCTGTCTATAACAGGATAGAACGAGTGTGTTCTCAGGTCATCTGTTTCTAAGCGTGCTCTTTCTAACGGGGCTTCCACTACAAACCCCTCCAGATGTCGAGATGTTTGGGCCCGCCTTCTCTCACGTTGCATCTGTGGTGCAATTCCTGCCTTCACGCATAGACTTTCTGCTTCATTTCTGATTTCCCTCCACTTGTCCTCGGTCCGCTTTTCAGATATGGCAGTGGTAACAGACTGGGCCAGATCATCTGCCACTTCAAGATCAAAAGTGGCGGACTGAAGCTTATCCGACATGAACTTGGTTGTTCTGAATACATCTTCGAAAATAATGAGATATACAACAAATTTCTCGTCCATGATTACACTGAGAGCTCTCGCCTCTGTCCTCCGGTGTGGATTTGACAGGCCGATGATGTCACGCAGGGTAGCCAGTATTGCTGGGAGAGTTTTCTTGACTGCCCAGATTGCAGTATATTGGCATGCCCAGCGAGTATCACTCAGCTTCTTGAGTTCTACGCACTGTGCTGTTGGCTCGAGTTCCTTTTGGTTTTTCATGAACAGATCGTGCACCACTGACCCAGAGAAAAACTTGTAGAGCATTTGTAGTGTCTCAAAAAACTCTGCTGCAGCGTTGACATTATGCACACAGTCCACCAGCACCAAGTTGAGCCTATAACATGGCAATGTATATAAATGGCCTGTGGCACTTCTTTCCTGAACTTTTCCTGCACTCCATTGTTACATCCTGACATTACAGATGCTCCGTCATAGCACTGGCCAACACAACCATTAATGTCTATATTACACTGACTGAGTGTAAGCTTTATGCTGTTTAGTAGTGAGTCTGCGTCTAACCCATCTGCTGGGGTGAAATGCAAGAATTCCTCATGCAACGTCTGAGGCCCCAGGTCATCTCCTTTACAGTGGCTGTAAATACCGCACGATCACTGAAATCTGTTCCTTCTTACTAATGTCTTTACTTTCATCCACCAAAACAGCAAAGTACTCTGCCTCCCCCACCTCATCACTTATTTATTTTCGTATCATATCAGCCATTATATCAAATAATTTGTTCTGTATGTCATGGTGAGTGTATTTGGCATTTGATGGATTGCTTGCCAATTTTGTATCCACTGTAACATCAAACATTTTGATGAGGTGCAAAAGCTCGATAAAATTACCCCTATTAGAGGAGTCCCCACCCTCGCTGTGACCTCGCTGTGCGATTCCCTGACAAGCGGAATAGCGAAGGCTTTCAACCACGGCCTGCATGTACTTTCGGTTCTCCATAACCAAAGCTGAATGTCCCTTGTCAATCATGTTTGCTATTTTTGAGCCACTTGTCCAGGGGCGGCGGGTACTGTAGGCTAGGGAAGGCTAAGCCTTCCCAAATATTTGTGTCACTGCATCCTGGTCAAATATAATGTATAATGTTTGTGTCTTTGACATTAGCGCTGCTATGGAGCCACCTGTGTCCTGTACTACGAAGCCAGTTCAACAGACCCTGGATATGTTTGAGTTATCTTAACTAACCCTAACAAACGAGATCTTGCTAAGCGGTCCTACGATGCTGGTTATCAACTCGGTAAATCAAGCCAGGGTTTCTCTCTCCAGCTGAGAGCGTGTTCACGTGAAAGGGGCGGGGTTAGCTACATTTGACCAATCACAAACAGGGACAAGTGTACTGACAGCGCAGCGTCATACTTCATTAATGAAAAGTAAACTAATATTAGACAAATATGAACTTTAAACATCCATGATTTAAACATATAATCCAGGATACAAGCCACATAGCTGCACCTGCAAGGTGAATACAGAACTGGTTAAAAAATAAATCAACTACCGAGTGTTTGAATGTGTCACTGTCACTGATATCACTGCCCCGTCTAAGACACGAGTGGATCTGACTTTAATTACATTTGAGTGTTTCGTCAACTTAATGTGTTGCTTAAAATAATACTTCTGCATACAGCATGTGACCCTATAGGTGTTGCACGGCCAGAACATTCAAAGCTGTGTGATCCAGTCTGAGTCTAGCTATCGTGATTTCCTCCCTTCTGTTTCTTTCTTTATAAATATTAATTGTAATTGTATTTTGTACTTTGTGACACTCTTTGCCTTTCTGGTCTTTCTCCCACCTTTTCTGCCAGATCTCCATCCCTTTCTTCTTAATTACTGCTTTTCCTTCTCCTTCTCCAAGTTGAACTGGTAAAGTTATTTGCTTTTGTAGTGTACTTTTTACTCATTTATCAGCACACTCGTTCCCTTTCACCCCCTCATGCGCACTCGTTCCCTTTCACCCCCTCATGCGCACTCGTTCCCTTTCCCCCCCTCATGAGCAGGCACCCAGCAGAACTGCAGATCTATGCCGCTTCTGTGCAGTCTTAACAGGCTGTGGTTCAGTTCTATGAGAATGTCTTCTCTAGTAGTTGTTGTTGATTGTATGCTTTTTAATATGGACAATGAATCTGTGCATATCACCACCCTATCTGGTCTGATCTCTTCAACCCACTGTAATCCTATTACTACAGCAGCATTTCTGCTGCGTACACTGATAGTTGATCAGACGCTCTTTTTGAGATCGATATTTTAAAGTATGGGATGTATATACCAACTCCAACACACTCTTCCTTGTTCTTAGAACCATCTGTGTACATTTTGAGGTAATTGTAGTACTTTTCGTTCAGGTACTCGTTTTAATTCCCACTTCATTTATTTGCCTCTCTTTTTTCCTTTCTATGATACTCACATCTATGTTAGCTTCTGGGGAAAGCCATGGGGGAACACGGCTAAATGGGCTGGCTTTGGCAAGCGTGATGGTCTCCACTCCATATGCCCTCGTTCTCTCCTCACTCGTCCAGCCAAACCCACGCCCCTGGAACTTTGTATATTCCCAGCAATCCTGCAGTATTCTGTTTGTGATATTTTCCTCTCCACTTCCTTGTAGCCTGACCCAGTATGACAGAGCAAGTCTCTCTCTTCTGATCTCCAGAGGCGTCTCTCCTGCTTCTATCAGAACTGCATTGATAGAGGATGACTTTATCGGTCCAATACAGAGCCGCAATGCTTTATATTGTATTCTATCCATTTTTAAGTGATGTTTTTGCTGCTGCTCCATACGCTACACAACCATAGTCTATTGTGGACCTCATCATTGAACTGTAAATGTCTATTAATGCTTGTTTGTCTGCGCCCCAGTTGCATCCAGCTACAGCTCGCAATACATTTAATAATTTTTAGCATTTTGTTTCCACTTGTTTAATGTGTATTTTCCATGTATATTTGCTATCAAACCACAGTCCTAGGTATTTGAACTCATTCACCTTTGTCATTGGACGATCATATAGTGTTCGATGTTGGCCATCAATCTTGTGTTTATTTGTAAATACCATGTAGCATGACTTGCTTTCTGACATTTTGAATCCCAGTTATATGACCACCTCTCCACTTTTTAAATCGCTCTAGCTATATTCTCCATTACGTATTGGGCATGTCTTCCCCTCATCCAAATAGCCCCATCATCTGCGTATAGAGCCCATTGGATGCATGTGTCTAAGCATGTCAATATATCATTAATCATGATGTTAAATAATATTGGACTGACTGCACTCCCTTGGGGAATACCATTTTCTATTTCTAAATAATTGGAAATATCTGCTCCAACCTTTACTCTAAATGTCCTGTCTGTTAAAAAGGCCCTTACCCAATTGAACATTCTCCCTCCCATACCCATACTCAATTTGATCAGTAATCCCTCCCTCCACATAGTCATACGCCTTTTCAATGTCAACGTACACTATTGCCATTATCCCTTTCCAATGTTTTTTCCACATCATTACTCACTCTTACTAATTCCACATCCAGAGCTGACCTATTATCCTGTCTCTTCTCCTTCACGTTTTCATTCTCTTAACACCACTATGGTTTTAAGAGTGTGTGAACACGAAGATGTGTTTTGAGAGTATCTAATCTAGTGAACGTTTTCCCACACTCTTCACACCTGTACGGTTTTTCTCCGGTGTGAATACGGTGATGTGTTTTGAGATGAGTTGATGTAGTGAAAGTTGTCCCACACTCTTCACACCTGTAAGGTTTTTCTCCAGTATGAATACGTTGATGTGTTTTGAGAACATCTGATGTAGTGAAAGTTGTCCCACACTCTTCACACCTGTAAGGTTTTTCTCCAGTGTGAATACGGTGATGTTTTTTGAGACTACCTGATTGAGTGAAAGTTGTCCCACACTCTTCACACCAGTACGGTTTTTCTCCAGTATGAATACGGTGATGTGTTTTGAGATGACCTGATGTAGTGAAAGTTTTCCCACACTCTTCACACCAGTACGGTTTTTCTCCAGTATGAATACGTTGATGTGATTTGAGATTACCTGATGTAGTGAAAGTTGTCCCACACTCTTCACACCTGTAAGGTTTTTCTCCAGTGTGAATACGGTGATGTTTTTTGAGATCACTTGATGTAGTGAACATTTTCCCACACTCTTCACACCAGTACGGTTTTTCTCCAGTATGAATACGGTGATGTCTTTTGAGATGACCTGATTGAGTGAAAGTTGTCCCACATTCGTCACAGCTGTAAGGTTTTTCTCCAGTATGAATAAGTTGATGTGATTTGAGAGTACCTGATGTAGTGAAAGTTGTCCCACACTCTTCACAGCTGTAAGGTTTTTCTCCAGTATGAATAAGTTGATGTGTTTTGAGAGCACCTGATTGAGTGAAAGTTGTCCCACATTCGTCACAGCTGTAAGGTTTTTTTCCAGTATGAATAAGTTGATGTCTTTTGAGAGCACCTGATGTAGTGAAAGTTGTCCCACACTCTTCACAGCTATATGGTTTCTCTCCTGTGTGAATACGCAGGTGGCTCTTTAAATTTCCAGATGTTGTAAAGGATTTGTCACATTGCTGACAGCTGTGACGTCTCTCTCTTCCTTTTGGTTTCTAGAACAGATGACAGAGAAAGAGAGAAAGTCAATCTAAAAAGCATAAATACACAAGTTAACACAATAAAAACTCACTTAATATAAACCTTGAGTTAACAAAATACTACTCATCAACTGTTTGTGTTTATTATATTTGTATTATATTTGATACAGTAATATTCTAACCAAAGTATATACCAGAGGTGGGGGACTCGAGTCACATGACTTGACTCGCATATTTTTTGACTTGAGACTTGCTTGACTAACATTGATAAAAGACTCGACTTGACTTCGTATTCATGACTTGAGACTTGACTTAGGCGTGAGACAGATGACTCGAAAGGACTTTACTTTTTAAAATAAAAATATTTGCATTGTACGAAGCCCCTAGAGGGCAATGAAAAAAAAAAGAGAGAGAAAGTATCTCGTTCGCAGGAGAAAGTAGGAAGTGGAGCGCACAGGAGACAGCCGTTTCATTGCAGACTGTTATGTATATGTGGGGAAATACATACATTATTTGAGATACATTTCAAACTCGGACTTCATTTTAGGGACATTTCAGCCAGGGGTGTAGAGTTATTTGTTCAAGTACCAGATCGGCAAAACAGGAGAGTCTGTGAACCAGTCTGCCTTGACCTATGTATTCATGTCTGTGACTCAGTATCTGCTGCCCACAGCTGTTTTATAGAAGGAAAACCTCCTTCACTTCATGAAATCTCTGCAGCACCAGGAGGCAGTAACGTGTAACTCAGCAGAATCTCAGAAGAGCAGCACCAGCTGCAAAGAGCTGTGCCTTCACTGTGTTTACCTTCATTAGAACAGCTAACGAGCGACCGCAGGCTGCTACGTTTTAACCACACGCACCTCTATACACACACTGAACTGCCCAATTATTCCCCCTATTACCCGTCTTATGATTTCAGAGCCCCACTCTCCATTGTTGTTAATGTTGAAAATAAAACTCTAGTTTTCATAACCACTGTCTTTTAACTGATTTAAATGCGGAAACTGGGGTTATTCATCAGGATTTCGTAGGACTTGACTTGCTTGACTCTCACCCCAGTAACTTGAGACTTGCACATGTATGACTTACTCCCACCCCTGGTATACAGGAGACAGAGGGAGACGGCATCCTGTCACTGCGAGTCTCAGTATGCTCCGTTCGTCTTGTTGGTCTAATTATTGTCTAAACTTTGTTGTGTCTGTATGAAACGTCATTTTGAGAGACCATGCTTTTGATCCTGTGGATTACATTTGCCTTCTGCAGACCATGTCTGGCCATTCAACTTTCCAAGACACACCTGAGTGACAGCACGAACAGGTATGGCGAGGAGCCCCGGCCTCTACGCTGCTACAGCCGCGAGGCTATGCTAGAGCTACAATGCGATCGGCTTCCTAAGAATACACCAAGCCACCTGTGCTCTTCGATATTGGATGAAATCCCTCGGGAGCCGCTTAGAAACACCAGGAAAAAGAGATGAGGAAGGAGAGGAGGCGTTCAGAATTGCCTACGGCGGAGATTCAGCCGGCCACCACTTCCATCATTCTCACAAACCTGCGCTCATTGAGCAACAACGTGGACACACTAAGGACATACACAAGGTACTGTCATGAATTTCTTGAGGCCTCTTTATTATGTTTCACAGAAAGTTGGCTACAATCTACAAAGCCTGAATCTCTTTGAAGTACCCGGATTCACCCTTGTTCGAGCAGACAGTGATGCGAACTCGGGGAAAACCAGAGGAGGCGGTATTTGTGTGTATATTAATGATCTGTGGTGCCGATCATACTAGTGTTGCACGGTGTACCGATACTTGAAAGGTACCGCGATACCCTGCCGTTAAAAACGGTACGATTCCTCCGTTTCATTAGTATCGGTACTTTAAGAATGACGGGGAAAAGTACTCCGGTGAGAAAGCGCCGTTTTAATAAGAGCCGTGTGTGTTCAGCGCTCTGCTTCCACTCCCTGCACTGCAGCCGTGCCTGGCTGCAGTCCCGCCCCTCTCAAGCACGCTCTAAGTCCCTCCCCTCTCTCGTGCACGCGCTAGCTGCCAGAGCATGTGAGAAAACGAGAAGCATGGCTGCAAGTGGGAGTGCAGCTGCCGCTGCGCCTCGGCTTGTTGACAAAAAAGACGCCAGAAGCTACATTTGGAAGTATTTGAGCTATATCTCTGACAGTGAGGGCAAGCCTACGGACACCACGAGGCCTGTCTGTGAGAAATGTTTTAGATCCCTGCAAACCAAGGGAGCCAACACATCAGACTTGGCTAAGCACCCCGCCGACCGGAATCCAGAGCTGTTTAAAGAATTTAAAGACAGACAGGTTAGCGAATGTGATAGATAACATAATTACATCATGCTCAAGGATATATCCCCCCCTCTCTCTGGTCGCTGAAATGGGGAATTGAAATTACGGGCCAAAAGTTGTATTTACAAGTAGGCTATTAAAAGGAGGACACCAAACCAACTGAGACCCGTCTGTCCGCCGTACGCACTGTACAACACACACCTACACACTGTACCACACACACACACACCTACACACTGTACAACACGCACCTACACACTGTACCACGCACACACACACACACACTGTACCACACACACCTACTACAGCTCGTAAAGCATAATCAGGCTACAGCCGTTGTGTATTTTATTATGTGAAGCACTAAATGGTCTTAGAGAAATATCGACTAAAGCAAATAAAGAGAGTAGGCCTGTTATACTAAGTGATATATATTATACACCAACGGTGTAACGGTATACAGTGGGGCAAAAAAGTATTTAGTCAGCCACCAATTGTGCAAGTTCTCCCACTTAAAAAGATGAGAGGCCTGTAATTTTCATCCTAGGTACACTTCAACTATGAGAGACAGAATGATAAAAATCACATTGTCTGATTTTTAAAGAATTTATTTGCAAATTATGGTGGAAAATAAGTATTTGGTCAATAACAAAAGTTAATCTCAATACTTTTTTATATACCCTTTGTTGGCAATGACAGAGGTCAAACGTTTTCTGTAAGTCTTCACAAGGTTTTCACACACTGTTGCTGGTATTTTGGCCCATTCCTCCATGCAGATCTCCTCTAGAGCAGTGATGTTTTGGGGCTGTCGCTGGGCAACACGGACTTTCAACTCCCTCCAAAGATTTTCTATGGGGTTGAGATCTGGAGACTGGCTAGGCCACTCCAGGACCTTGAAATGCTTCTTACTCCTTCGTTGCCTGGGCGGTGTGTTTGGGATCATTGTCATGCTGAAAGACCCAGCCACGTTTCATCTTCAATGCCCTTGCTGATGGAAGGAGGTTGTCACTCAAAATCTCACGATACATGGCCCCATTCATTCTTTCCTTTACACGGATCAGTCGTCCTGGTCCCTTTGCAGAAAAACAGCCCCAAAGCATGATGTTTCCACCCCCATGTTTCACAGTAGGTATGGTGTCAGAAGTTGAACATTGTTCAACTTCTGACGCCGGAGACGGACCGCTATGCTACCCACAATTCAGTTTTGCAACCCTAATAATAACACGGGAGAAATTAGCGGAAGCGCTCTCTTTTCCTCTCTCCCTCTCCTGACAGCCTGTCAGTATCTCATGCAGCTCACTGATCCAGTAATAAGTGACCCGACAGTGAAGAATAAATATATGTATATCTAGTGTAGCTTGTTCCAGAGGTAGATCAAATAGCTAAGTGTGTTAGGTCTAACTCTTGTGTGTTGCTCCACTTACCGGTGCGGCGGGCGGAGCTGCAGAATTTCTGCTTCACGTTGCATACCGCTATTTTACTGTCTTTTTCGGACACCTTAAAATACTGCCAGACCGGTGAAGCCATTTTGGCGAGCTTGTTTTGCCGCACACAGAGAAAAGTGTCATTATTTTACGTCATGCGATCGGCTCTCACGATCGGCATGGTTAGAGAGCACCGATCGATCGGTAGATAGAGAGTGAGTATCGGCCGATCTTGATCGGTGACCGATCGATCGGAGCATCCCTAAAGACTATATTAACTTCTGTGTTCCCAATAAAGAAATACAAATCTATCCAAGTAATGAATCATATGTGACTAAGAACATTAAAAAAAGTTAGAAAAATCAGGAAAATAGCTACGGGAGCACTTAGACAGAGAAAGAACTGAAAGTCAAATTGAGGGAATCAAAACACACAGAGAGCTTTTGGGAAATGCTTTTAAAGCCAAAGACCCCAAAAAAGTGTGGGACACCATGAGAACCATGACAGGAATGACCTCTTCAGCTAAACCTATTGTGACGGACAAGACATACTTGATCCATACCAATTTGCCTATAAGCAAGGGGGTGGTACTGTGGCTACTCTGGTTCATATCATTACTAAAGATTTAGATAAACGTCACACCTATGCAAGAGCCCTCTTCATAGACTTCTCAGCAGCAACACAATACAAGCAGACATCTTGGTGTAAAAAATTGCCAAAATGGAAGTAAATCTATACCTGATTTACTGGAATGCCGCTTTCCTCACCAGTAGAGAGCAACTTGTGAAGGTTAACAAAACCCTGTCATCTGACATCACAACCAATGTAGGGGCCCCCCAGGGCTGCGGGAGTTCAGCTGTGCTCTTAGCTTCTTTTAGCTTTTTTTGATGACTTTACTGAGCTGCTGTCTATAGTGTGTTTTGACTTTGACCATCTAGTCAGTGTTGGTGATTTTAACATCCATGTTGACAACCCCCAGGACAGAGGGGCTGTCTTGATAACTATGGACTGACTCAGCATGTGACGGAGCCCACGCACAATAAGGGGCACACTCTGGACTTAAGGATCTCAAAGGGTCTGAATATCTCTGATGTTGTGGTGACTGATGTTGCACTCTCTGATCATTCCTTTGAGAGCTCCATTTCTGTTCACACAAATGTTCAACAAGAGGTAACCAAAGCGATATTTAATTGAAAATACTTGGGAAATGTTTACTCTGAATGTTTCTTCCACACTTGCCCCTGCTAACATCTCAGTAAATGAGCTAGTAGATCATTTTAATTCAAAAATAAAAATGTTATAGATGCCATTGCTCCAACTAGGTTAACGGAAGTGACTGGCAAGAAAATATCTTCATGGAGAAAGGCCATGACCGTGAGAACAGAAAAAAGAGAATGTCGAAAAGCTGAACGTAGGTGGAGAAAAACAAATCTCCAGGTTCACTTTGAAATCTATAAAGAGAGACTTGGCTTTTATAAATTTGGAATTGAAAATTGCACGACAATCTTTCTTCTCGGACATCATTGCCGAAAACAAAAACAACGCACGTGCCTTGTTCGCTACCGTCGACAGACTAACAAACCCCCCAGTGGCAGTAGCCTCTGAACTTCTATCCACCAGGGCGTGCAATGACTTTGCCTTCTTCACTGACAAAATTCAGAGAATCAGACAAGCAGTCAGTGCCTCTGCATCAGGTACAGCACATGTTTTGTCTCTGTGTCCACCTAAAATCAATTCAAACACCATGACACAGTTCCATCAGATTAATGATAAAAACCTAGAGGACATGAAACAACATCTAAAATCCTCCTCCTGCTGCCTTGATATTATTCCAACAGGATTTTTCCAAGATGTTTTTCATTGTATGGCCTCAGATCCAGCGTTTCCGCCAGGGGGCCGTCTTGCCGTCATTTGACGCCCTTATTCAGCTCGGGACGCCCTGAACGCGAGCCGAGGGCGTCCAAAAATATGATAATTCGAGAGAAGATCGAGAGTTTTTATCGCTTGAAATGACGAAAAAGGACGAGGACATCCCTCTGTTGGAGGGGCAAAGGAGTCTGGTGGGATTATTTTCGGAGTATTAAAGATTGATTCCCCGACTTCGAAGGTGCCTGCTACAGGACAACACGGAACGTGCGCGATTTGGACGCGATGAGCGGGGGGGGGGGGGGGGGTTTAGTGGAGCACGCACGTGAGCTGTGAGCACCAGAGCCTCGCAGCGGCGAAACTGAGGCTCCGTGGTAAACTGTGGTAACATGAAGAGCCTTTTGGGAGCCGAAACAGCCGGCGCTTAAAGGGAGCCGAGCCAAATAATCCGGCTCACTAATGTAAAAATACAGTATCAATAAGGGACGGCTCAAGTCAAAATTCAAAACAAACCCGCCCCCCCCCCCGCTCTCGGGGTGGACGCCCTCTCAGCCCTGTTCTGGCGGAAACACTGCTCCGATCTACTTCATATAGTAAACAAGTCTGTTCACTCAGCTCTTTTTCCACAGGCTCTAAAAACTGCAGTCATTAAACCGCTCTTAAAAAAGAATAATCTAGACGCTTCAGTAATGAACAATTACAGGCCCATATCAAAGCTCCCATTTCAAGGTAAAATCATTGAAAAAGTTGTTTTTCAACAGTTGAGTAACTTCTTGCATTTAAATAGCTGTTTCGATGTGTTCCAGTCAGGCTTTCGTCCAAACCACAGCACTGAGACTGCTCTTGTAAAGGTCTTCAATGACATCCACTTATGGCACATTTCCACTGAAGGGCCTCGCACGGCTTAGTACGGTATAGGTAGGCCTTGGTAGGCCAGGCTCACTTGATCCTGCATTTCCAATACAGTTTAGAAACTGGGGCAGTAACTATAGTAACGCAGTGTAGGCGTAGCCGTGACGTCATCTTCAATGTGAACCACAAAAGCAACATCAGCCGTTAGCTGTTAGCACTCAGAGCTCACAGCTCCTCATATCTGTTCAGAAACTAGACACAAGTTAAACAAGTACAAACCACAGACTGTCTGTGTCATGGCGAATACAGTCGCTGGTTTATTTATGTCTGTAGGCCGTTGTTGTGAGTATGGACGGTCGGAGCATATACTGCGTTAGCTTAGCAGATCTCCATTCAGAAAACACGCATTAAAAAAAGGTTTCTCGCCTGCCGTCTGTCTGCAGACTTGTCAAAGCATTAATTCATGGTTTTTACTAACCGGTATCAGCATGTTGTTACTTCGGCAAAACTGCTCCACCTGTTAGAAATCTGCTCAAAGATTGTTGGTCACCCTGTCAGAGACTTTCTGACTCACAGACCATAATAACCTGAGAGGCTGTCCAACAGCATCATCTGGGACCCAAAGCATGCTCTAACAGAGAATCTGAACTGCTACCATCTAATGGAGATTCAATAAAGTCAGACTGAAGCATCCTTTGTGCTCCAGTCAGTCCTCTCAGTGAACACTGAGCTACAGATCAGATGCACGCTGAAGGCTCTTTGAGCAGCTCTCACTGATCCTGCTGTTATGTTACATGTTTGTTGTTTGTTTCTCATGTATTGTGTTTGTCTTATTTGTCTATGTTGATGTTACACATGGAGCTGCTGTGATGCAAGTCACATTTCAGACTTGATCTGACAATTAAAGAATCGTAGACAACAACGTTCTAACCTCTATCTAACCATATTGTGCATTCATATTGTATATTTCAAACAGGTTGAGATCTTTCATTTGGGGATAACAGTGTTAGGCATTCGTGAGGTGCAACAACATTAACATGAACCTTTCTGTTGGCTGCTTGTTTGCAGACCCTCCACGCGATAGCAGAGCGAACAGGTACAGCAAGCGAGGGATCATTGTCCACTAGTAAATCGATTGCAGATGGCGTCGTGCTCCCGGACGGATACAAAAATAATAATGAATGGGTCGGGAAATATACTTTGGTGGCCGTTAAACCTGGGCGGCCCAAGTAAAGTCTATGTGAGGGAAACCCTGGACTTGAATTTTGAATTGAGCCGTCCCTTATAGATACTATCTCTTTACGTATTAGTGATGGGAATCCCGGCTCTTTTTAGTGAGTCGGATCATTTGGCTCGGCTCACTGAGAAGAGCCGGCTCTTTCGGCTCCCAAACGGCTCTTCATGTTACCACAGTTTACGAGAGCCTCAGTTTCGCTGCTGCGAGGCTCCGGCGCTCGCAGTTCACGCGCGTGCTCCACTAGCACAGGAACACGCTTTGCTGGCGGTGAAAATAATCCCACCAGACTCCTTTGCCCCTCCAACAGAGGGATGTCCTTGTCCTTTTTCGTAATTTCAAGCGATAAAAACTCTTTTGGACGCCCTCGGCTCGAGTCCAGGGCGTTCCGAGCTGAATAAGGGCGTCAAATGACGGCAAGACGCCCGCCTGGCGGAAACGCTGGAATTAGGAATATATTGTGATGAAGTGCACACTGACCTGAGCTCCAGGGGTCACCTTGTTCTCCTCCATGCTGCTCTCAGTTCTCCTTCTCCGGCTGGGTCTCTGAAATAATCAACACAACTACAGCTGACACAAAACAAGACAACTCAATACAACCGACAGACACAACAAAACTAATCCACAGCTACTTCGTAGGTTCATAGCAGAGGTGAGAAGTAACTAAGTACATTTACTCAAGTACTGTACTTAAGTACTATTTAGAGGTACTTTTACTTTACATGAATATTTCCATGTAATGCTACTTTGTCTGCGACAATAGGAGACAGTAATAAAGCTGCTTCACTGAAGAGGAGAAACTCACAGCTCCAGGACTCTGTAAGTCAGGAGGAGACTAGAAACAACAAGTCAATAAACTGAGGCTTCATCCTGTAACATAAAGGAGTTACCTAACAGAAACCAGTATGCCAACGGTAATAAAGAAGAGTTACCGTACTAAAACAATATGCTGAAGGTAAAAGGGGAGCGTTTACTCAAACTAAACGGTATGCATATAACTTATGAATATACTGTGGGATAAATAATGTTAGAGAAAGTAATTATTAAGGTATCACACACACACACTTACCTGGGGCTGCATTCATAAAGCTTCTTTTAAGCTGGAAACACTGAGAAGACCACAGAGCTGCTTCAGGTCCTCTCTGGGAACACTGGGTCCTGATGAAGACCACAGAGCTGCTTCAGGTCCTCTCTGGGAACACTGGGTCCTGATGAAGACCACAGAGCTGCTTCAGGACCTCTCTGGGAACACTGGGTCCTGATGAAGACCACAGAGCTGCTTCAGGACCTCTCTGGGAACACTGGGTCCTGATGAAGACCACAGAGCTGCTTCAGGTCCTCTCTGGGAACACTGGGTCCTGATGAAGACCACAGAGCTGCTTCAGGACCTCTCTGGGAACACTGGGTCCTGATGAAGACCACAGAGCTGCTTCAGGTCCTCTCTGGGAACACTGGGTCCTGATGAAGACCACAGAGCTGCTTCAGGTCTTCTCTGGGAACACTGGGTCCTGATGAAGACCACAGAGCTGCTTCAGGTCCTCTCTGGGAACACTGGGTCCTGATGAAGACCACAGAGCTGCTTCATGTCCTCTCTGGGAACACTGGGTCCTGATGAAGACCACAGATCTGCTTCAGGTCCTCTCTGAGGACACTGGGTCCTGATGAAGACCACAGAGCTGCTTCAGGTCTTCTCTGGGAACACTGGGTCCTGATGAAGACCACAGAGCTGCTTCAGGTCCTCTCTGGGAACACTGGGTCCTGATGAAGACCACAGAGCTGCTTCAGGTCCTCTCTGGGAACACTGGGTCCTGATGAAGACCACAGAGCTGCTTCAGGTGGAAAACTGTCAGGAGTGAAGAGGAGGAATTCAAAGAGTTTATTAAATGATATGTTCTATTTCTAGATGCTTATATGTAGTGTTTTATCACATCATGTGCAGTGCCTTGTCTCATCTATGCTGCTGTGACGTAAACATGTTCCAAATTGATCCATTTAGTCAATATGATGTTAAGCAGAGGCGAAAATGATAGAAAGGTCAGATAGTTATTAACATTACATGCAAATGACTTTAACCATTACGATAACAAGTTGGTTTTCTGTGTAAATTATTATTAATACAATACAAATATTTAGATATAATTCATCATAATCTGTGTAGCAACTTACATTCTAATTTACAGCTCACAGTTTGTTCACTTTTATTTCATTAAAATGACTTTATTCACATAGAAAGTGACATTAACTGTTGTTTGAACCATGGTTATAACGCTATCTGTGTCATTAACTATCACTAAGTTAACACAGAAAGCAAACATTAGCAAGTAAGACTGTTTAATGTACCCCATGTATACAGTATTTTCTGTATATTGTGTATTCTTTAGATACTCTAGTGATATGTGTCCCGTGTGTAAACTTGCTGCTAATGCTTCATTTTTATTATATCTTATTGTATCTTTTAAATATACTTAACTTGTGTAATGCCTGAAAACACTTCTGCTGTGACACAATCATTTCTCAGTTTAAGGTAAATAATTATTTAAATAAAGTATATCTATTTATCTAATGAGCTAAACCGTCGCTTAGCTTAGCGTTAGCTGCTAACTGAAGAACCCCATTCATTTCAATGGGAAACATGCTGCGTCACAGAATGGCGATGCTAATAAGCATATATTTAAAACTATAACTATGGTAAAGAGCACCAACACAACAACTCAAACTGTCTTAAAGACAACTGGTGTAATAAATAACTAAAATAAAGTCAGCTTAGCATTACAAATCAACTGTTACTCACCCAGAGCCGAACTGGAATAATAACTGTAGCCGTTAGACTTTAAGACTTTTAGACTGTAGCTTTTAAATATAATATGTATTTAAAGATAATTTGAGACTATTTGTCTTGTCTATTTGAGATTACCTCTGCGTTACATGTTTAATCCACTTTCTTCTTCTTCTTCTTCTTCTTCTTCTTCTTCTTCTTCTTCTTCAGTGTTTATTGGTGGTTGGCAAACCAACCTGTAGGTGCATTACCGCCACCAACTGGACTGGAGTGTGGACAAGAGACTATGCAGAAAACAAGAAACAAAAGAACCAAAACTCTAGATTATTTTAAATGTATCAATTTCTCTTAGAAATGTAATAATCTCACAATACATATTGCCTGATGTTTTCCCTAACAGCCCTAATAGCGACAAGTCATGGAATGTTGCTTTCTTCAGTGTCTGGAAAAGCACATTTCTCTGAGTACTATATTTCCTGCAAAGCAGTAAAACATGCTCAACAGTTTCTGGCTGGCTACAGTGTATACACTTTCCGGTTGGATGCTTTCCTATTATACTTAAAGTATGATTGAGACCTGTATGACCTATTCTCATCCGAGAAATGACATTGTCCTCCCTTCTTTTAAACCCCACCTTCGTTCCATCCCCCACATACCTTTGACTTTTATAAAGATGTCTTCCTGTATCACTAAGGTCCCAATGATCTTGCCATGCTGTTTGTGCATATTTCTGTATGAATGTTTTAACCTCCGCTTTGCTGAGTGGAACTTCTATGTCTATGTTCATAATTCTGAGTGTTTGTTTGGCCAGGAATATCCACCTGTTCATTACCCTCCACACCAACATGAGCAGGAACCCAGATGAAACGAGTTGCTATGCCTTTGATTTGCATTTTATATACAATTAGAAATACTTCATTTATTATGTCCATTCTAGATGAAGATCTACCTGATCGTATACTCGATAATGCTGAAAAGCTGTCAGATGCAATTACACTGTTATGTATTTCTTTCTCCTCTATCCATTTCAATGACAGTACCAATGCCAACAACTCTGTGGTGTATACTGACACATGGTCTGTTACCCTTTTCTTTATATGTGTATTACTCACTGGGATATAAACTGCTGCCCCTGCACGCCCTGTCTCTGGATCTTAGGAACCATCTGTAAATATGATTGTTGAGTCTGAGTGATATCTTGCAAAAATAAATCTGGACTATGCACCATACTGGTAGTTCTTTCTTTTCCTTTAACTCCTCTCGTATATTGAGGTCTGCACTTGGCAATGGGAACAACCAGGGTTGAATGGACGAGATTGGAACTGTGATTAGTAGTCCTTCCTTCCAGAGCATGTCATAAGCCTTTTCAATATCAAAGAAGACTTCCTTGTTGGTCTGTGCTTTCCTGATGTCTGATTCTAAGCACAATATAGAATCCATTGTATTCCGACCCCTCTGGAACCCACTTTGATATGGGGACAACAGAGCTTTACTTTCTAAGATATATGTTAACCTTTCTTTCTACCACCTTCACAGCTCACTTAAAAACATGGTTCACTGAGAACTACACCTGCACACACTAGTCTGTGTTGAGTATGGCGTGAGTGGTACATGTTGTGTTACATGTTGTGATCATGGATGTTGCCCCTCGTCTCTGTTATGTGATTGTGATGTGCTATATGTGACATGTACTGTATGTAGTAACTTGTGTTGTTTATTGTTCTCTTTTATCCTCACACCGGTATCTACTTGTCTTTCCTCCTTTTTATTTTATTTTATATATTTTCTTACTAACTAATGCTGTTGATATATTGTAATTTTAAGGGTGTCTATTACCATCTGGCCGGGGACAATAGCTGGAAATTAGCCATGTCGGCTAAAGCTGCACCATTTACTGTTTTTGTGACAGTTCATCGATGGGGAATGTCCACAACACTATAAATAAACTAAACTAAACTAAACATTCACCATTCCACCAGGGTACACTCTTGGTGCGCCTAACTCCTGCACTTTCCGGAATTGTTTCTTTAGCTGAATGAATGATAACCTTAACCAGCTCATCAATACATTTATTTATATCATCATCATTTTCCTCTTGAAGTGTTTTACATCTATTCGTACTTACAACTTGGAAGGCATCCCAATGAGCCTTTCCCAATTTCCATCTAGGAATTTTCTTTTCCTTTTCAAACCTTATGTTAGTCCCAACTTTAGTCATTACCGGATAATGATCGCTGCCCACTGTAGTATGCTTTACCACATTCCATGTACTTATACCTGCTAAAGCACTAGATACAAATGTCAGATCGAGTACTGTTTCTATATTCTTCGTGCAATTATATCGTGTTCCTTCTCCAGTGTTAATACACACTAGCCCGAGGTCATCTATAAATTCCTCAACTACTGCACCATTTGCATCTGTGCTACTGCTTCCCCATAGCGAGTTATGTGAATTAAATTCCCCACACCATATTACTTTGTCTTGCAGTGAACCCCCAGCATCCTCTAATATACTTTGATCTAATTTCCCACATGGATTATAATAATTTACTATATCTATAGGTCCTCTATCATTCCATACCCTTATAACTATTGCTTCATGATCTGTACTTACATGCATAACTTTGTAACTTATACCACTCTGTATGAATGTTGCAACTCCTCCCCCTCTGCCAGAGTCCCTATCTCGTCTAACTGCAGTATATCCCTTCACAATAAAATCCAGTTGTGGTTTCAGCCATGTTTCCTGAATACAAAGAACATTAGGTTTCTCTCCCAGGTTGTCAATATATTTTTTGAACTCTTGTCCATTTGTAATTAAACTTCTAGCATTCCACTGCAGTACAATTACCACCATCAGGATGATCCAGTCCATGTCTGAGGTTGTTGGACGTCATCATTTAGGATATCTTTCACATTTTCCCAGTGCATCCCTTTCACATCAAGGTACTTTTCAGCTGATTTGACAATTATTTTTGATTCTTTCATTCCGGCTTGTAGTCTGCGCTGAACAGTTGATCATCTCTGCCATAAACAGTACAAACTCTCTTTTACTCACTATCAGAGTGTCCTCTGTTGAGAGCTTCATAGTATGTTGAATGCTTACAACGAAAGTTAGTTATAATCAAATATAATCAATTATAATTAAGCAATAGCTCACGACAGGCCGTGGTATATGCTCATTATATCACAGCTAAGGGGCGTGGTGACAACCCCCTTAGCTGTGATATAATGAGCATATATCACGGTCTGAAGTGAGCTATTGCTTTTATAAAACGGTTACCAAGTGTGGCAATATGAAATAAAAATACACACTCTAATTTAAATAGTTTTTATTAGTAAATAATGATGTTCAAATAAAATAGTCCCTCCGTTGCCTTCTGCACGAAACATAGTGCGAGGTGGTTGCTATGCAACACTAACAGCTAGCGAACATATTAGACAGAGAGCGTTGATCCATTATTTGGCTATTTATTTACATTCATTTGTATGTTGCCGTTTATTGTGCAGCCACTGAAAAACTGTCCAGCATCAGTAGCATGGCTTACGAGGTTACTTGTATAGGTTGAGGTTGTTCTAGGCCAGTGACCACCAACTGGCGGCCCGCGGGCCACATCCGGCCCGCCAGACATTCTCATCCGGCCCGCACGACGGGGGTGACTGTGGCGTTGGCGGAGTGGTTACTGCGTTCGCCCCCCACCCATTTTTTTTTTACAACGTCTCGTGAGTAAGGTGCAGTACCGGAGTCCAACAGAGAGGCAGCAGCTACGGGACAGTAGACTGCGTACTGCGAAACCTTCCCTGCTTTGAAGAAGAAGTGATCCTTCGTTGTGAAGAGTCTGCTTTGTGCGCTCCGCACCACAGCAGCAACCCCGCTGCGACAGAGTCCAACAGAGAGGCAGGAGCTGCGGGACAGTAGCCTCGAAGCAGGGTTGGGTTGTAACGGAATATATGTAACGCCGTTACGTAATCAGAATACAAAAATCAAGTAGGCTAACTGTATTCAGCTGGCGTTACATTTGAAAAACGAGTAATCTGATTACAGTTACTTTCGTAAACCTGAAGTGAATACATTTTGGAATACTTATTGGAATTATTGGTGGAAAAGTTTCCTCACAAAATGTAATATTCATTACCGGCAGAACTGTGTGCACACTGCACAGCGCTGCAGCATGTCTGTGAGCGAGAGAGAGATGCAGCGTGTCTGTGAGGCCTCGCCCCCGCACGCAGATGAGAGAGAGAGATCTCTTTTAAAATATATTGAAAGTTAGAAACGGAGATGGTTAGATAAAATGTGCAAGATAACGTTTATGTAGCATTTCTTTATTGTCGAAATGATGACATTTATAACGGGATCAAATCAAAGTGAATGGCCTGCTGCTGCTGAATGCATGGGGCAAGTGACTGGAACAAGTTTTAAAAGTTATTACATCGTTTCAGATAATAATAATAATAATAATAATAATGATGATTCATTCTATTTAGGGGCGCCTTTCAAAGCACCCAAGGACACCTTACAATTCATAACATATTCCAAGGAAAGGTTTTAAGACAGTACAAAGAATGCAATCCGGGTGATGTTTGTTATGTGTGGTGCAGATGAGAGAGCTGTCCAGAATGACACCAAGATGTTGTGTTTGAGTTCTTGATAAGCCATTAAAACAGTAAAACAAGTGTCTCCTGCTCACCAAAACATACCCATCTGTTATGGAAAAAGAAAGTATTCCAAAAGTATTCTAAAAGTAACCTGAACACGTTACTTTTATAAGACACGTAACTGTATTCTGATTACTTTCAGAGCATGTATTCAGTAATCAGTAACTGATTACATTTACAAAGTAACCCTCCCAACCCTGCCTAGAAGTGATCCTTCGGTAGCGTGAATAGTCTGCTAAGCTTTATGCAGTACCTGTACCCCCCCGGCCCGCGATAGTGTCTATTGGATACATTTTGGCCCTTGGACAAATGTAGTTGGTGATCCCTGTTCTAGGCTGTTCTATTTCGTATATGGCTTCGCCCTCTAAGGCTATCGCTATTGGGTTATCCCTCTGCGTCCCCGCGCAGCACTGAAAACTTGTAGTCCACGCCCACCCGCTAGGTGGGCCCCACCCTCGGGTCTCTTTCCGGTATAATAGGAAGGAGGCCCGGCAATCTGCTCCCTCTTTTCTTCAGCAGTTACTGAAGCACAGCAATTGAGAATCATCATGACAACTGCGTCCGTGATTGTCCCTCATGTGGCTCTGGGTTCATAATGAGTTATGACCAGCAGAGATAAAAGCAATATGCGAATCCTGCCTGGGGTCAGAGCACGCGTACGCGGCTCTAAACCAGCAGGTAGCATGGACACACTGCGCTCGTTTCCCCTCGGGCGACAGGAAGCGGAGAGCGGACGCTCTTGCTGCTGTGGCCGAGGAGGACGATTGTCCCGGCCAGGCTTACGAGCCCGCGGACGGGGCCTCGTGTCTCTGGGGCCGAGTGCCGGGCAGGAGTCCGAAGAAAAGCAACTCCTGCCCCGCCTCCCTCCACGGTTCACCGTTCGGTTCTCCCCTCCCTCCTCTCGAGACAGAGTCGGAGCAGGGTGCCAGCTTGGCGGCCGAACATGCTTTCCCCCTCTCCGTCAGACACAGATCCAGCGCCACCTCGGGCTGAAGTAGGCGTCTGTTACGGAGACGGCCAGAAAAGTGCTACTGGACGCTCCAATCAGCCCGGACGGGCTGCTCGGACCCCAGTTCCACGCCATGGTGGAGTCCATGAAGACGGCCGCGGAACAGGCGGACGACATTCGCCAGCATGTACGGCTGGCTCCAGCCGGCTGAGCTGCCACAGCGGCATCAACGCCCGCAGCAGCCGTGGCGTCAGCGCCCTTCGGCGGCTGCAGGGGCTCCGTCCCACGTCTCCGCTCCCCCGCCACCCCAGAGACAGGGTCTCCCGGCGGCGAGTCAAAGGGGAGGGAGGCTCGCCCGCTGCTCCGCGAGAGCCTCCGAGGACGCAGAGCCGGTAATTAAGCCGGCTGCCACTAATCTGTTGATTAAGTAGACGGCAGGGCTCCCTGCAGAAGCCTGCTGGTTTTAACCTATCGGTTAATAACCTGCAGAGCTTGCGGCATTCCTCTGTCCGAGATACGCCTCCTACACACGGTCATAATAACCCATGAGCGCCGTTTTAACGCCTCATGTGGACAACACTGCGCACACCTCCACTCATCCCCTGAGCGTGTAGACGCCTCATGATGACAGCCGGAGGGAAACGCAGCGTGTGGAGGCTTCCTCGCAGCCCTTTCGCGGCTGCCACTAATCTGTTGATTAAGTAGACAGCAGGGCTCGCTGCAGAAGCCTGCCGGTTTTAACTTCGGTTAATAACCTGCAGAGCTTGCGGCATTCCTCTGTCCGAGATACGCCTCCTACACACGGTCATAATAAACCCATGAGTGCCGTTATAACGCTTCATGTGGGAAGCACTGCGCACACCTCCATCCATCCCCTGAGCGTGTGCGCGACTCATGATGAGAGTCGGAGTGAGACGCAGCGTGTGGAGGCCCCGCGCAACCCGTTCGGTCCCAGCCCACCTGGTGTTGCCTCAAGCCCTGTGTAAACCAGCCAGTGGCGCCTCCAGAAATGTATCATAGGGGTGGCCAAATGGGGCCACTGAAAATCTTGGGGTGGCCCACCAAAACCAAGAATGTAATTGTTGTAAAAGACAGACTAGATGAAAACATTGGCAAAGAGAATCACCTACTGATATACTTTGGTTTCTTATTTTACATTTTCTGATACTATTCATCTGAAGTGAATATAATACGGATAGTTAACATTTTACTTCAAACAACATTTAAAAGAACCTTGTACACATGTGTTGGTGATTTATTGTTTTGTTTTTTATATATGCTAGTTGTTCTTTCCTTTTTAAAAAGACAAATACAGCTTAATTTAAATAAGTTCCTTTATTGTAAGGCACAAAATGTTCAGCATTATCAACACATACAATACACAACATGTTCTTCAG
Source organism: Pogonophryne albipinna (assembly GCA_028583405.1). NCBI lineage: Eukaryota > Metazoa > Chordata > Actinopteri > Perciformes > Artedidraconidae > Pogonophryne > Pogonophryne albipinna. The sequence continues at coordinate 45,076,923 of CM053244.1, read as the reverse complement.
TTATATTCTGTCTCTAGGTTATAAATAGTTTTAGAACAAAGCTGTTTGTGTCCCACTGAGATCAAAGATGATTGACATGACTTTATTAAATCAAGTTTTAATACATGACTATTTTATGAACATTATGAAAACAAACTTGACACAAGGGGTATAAAATGGTAAATACATTCTGTGATTGAACTCAAAAACATCATCTATTATTGACCTTTATAGCAAATTCAAAACATTATAAATGATACAAAACACCACCTTTTAGTATTAGACAGAAAATAGGTGACGAGACATATTTCTATTTTTTTTTAGATGAGGCCACTGTGGTGAGAGGAATACATATAGCTTGTATTCCATTTATTTTGAAAATGTATATTTATACTTTATAAACAAACTGGTTACCCTTTTTTAAATTAGCATACAGAACATTATGAAAACAAACTTGACTAATGGTCGGCTCATAACCTCAGAACACAGAAGAGGAAAAACTGCATAGATTCTCGTTTCAAATCAAATCAAATCAAGTTTTATTTATATAACACATTTATAAACGATTTTTGGTCGAGCCAAAGTGCTGTACATATAATAAAAATAGCCTACAGTAGAGACACTTTACAGCAAATACAACAGCACAGATTGTTCAGAATATCAGTATGAGAAAAACGACACCCTCTGTCCTTAGACCCTCACATCGTACAAGGAAAAACTTCCAAAGAAAACCCACAGTTTAAGGGGAAAAAATGGGAGAAACCTCAGGGAGAGCAACAGAGGAGGGATCCCTCTCCCAGGACGGACAGACGTGCAATAGATGCCGTGTGTAAATTGAAAAGATAATACATTTGCAACATAGGTAGTCCAAATGTTTGGAAATGCATGTGTCTGTAATAAGAAGATGAATCCACGAGGATGTCAGCTACAATCCTGTGGAAGCCATCAGGGAAGGAGCCATCATTTTGAAGGAGCTGCAGACCTAAAGTATGTAGAAGACTTAAATGATTACTAAGGTCACAATCACATTAATAAAACTGTATTTAGGTTTTAGTTTCACTTTTACTAAAAAGAGTTCCACATGTACTTTCTAGCATGTATGGCCATCTCCTCACTAGCCCTATGCTGCTGCTCCCCTGCCAGCTCTGTCCCTCCTTTACTCATCTTCTTAAAATAAGAAGAGATGTCTGTTGACTTTCTCTTCATTTTCTGCAAATTGACATAACACACAGCAGTGATTAATAGTAGCCTACGCATTACACCAGCTCAGCATACTGACATCAGCTAATGTTAGCTTAGCAAGCTAAACTAACGCTAACTAGGATAGCTGCCAAAGTGTGTTTAGACGAATTATACCTGAAGCCAAGCCAGCCTTTACTGAGCCCCGAGCCTGTTTTCCAGGTCTTCCAGCGTTTGTCTCGTTTTAATGCCATTGAACACACATTTTGATCAGAATAACAGCTAAAGCTAAGCATATCTCAGTTTTTTGCTACCTAAAGCTAACACACTAAAGCCTAAAGTGTTGTGGGGCTTAACAGTCAGTAGAAAGAAACGTTTTGCTGCAACCTGCTGCTGTCTGTGTGAATCTCAGAGTGATGTGCGCGAGTATCAGAGTGGTGCGCGCGAGTATCAGAGTGGTGCGCCGAGTATCAGAGTGTTACCATGGTAGCAGAGGGAGAGGGAGGGGCTGCAGTATGAGCGTTGGAAGCTCAAATCAAGCGACTGGCTGTGTATTTGTTGTTAAATATCAGATAAACTACGACGCATACGTGACTGGCGAGGTGGTGTGTGCAGTGGCGCCAGCAGGGGGGGGCCAACAAATATATCAGGGTGGCCATGGCCCCCCCTGGCCCCCCCCTGCTGGCGCCACTGAAACCAGCTGCCTATAACCTGTCGGTTAATAGCCAGCAGGGCTCGTTGCTAAAGCCTGGTTTTAACCTGTCGGTTAATACATTTCAGAGCGCGCTAATTAAGCCGGCTGCCACTAATCTGTTGATTAAGTAGACAGCAGGGCTCCCTGCAGAAGCCTGCCGGTTTTAACCTATCGGTTAATAACCTGCAGAGCTCGCGGCATTCCTCTGTCCGAGCAACACATCCTCACTCCCAGGTCGGCCTATGTTGACGTTATGTCAAGTCCCCTGTGTCGGCTTTTTCCAACGCAAGGGGGGGGGGGCCTTAGCGTCCATTTTCAACGCAAGGGGGGGGGCCCTTAGCGTCCATTTTCAGCTTTCCGGGATGTCCATATGCTTCTATGGACGCTCATGGAAGCACGGCATTCGTTTGTGTCGACTGCCCTTAAAGGCAATGTGAGCGTCCATTCTCATTGGATAACGGAGAATTGTACACCCGGAAGTAAGTATTCCCCTTACTGTCGATTGATTTTACAGTGATATCTGCACTACTCATCGACTAAAAAACACCAGATTATCCTTGTTAATTACACAACATTGAATGGTTTAAATTGTGTGCAATGCTTTTGTATTTTTCCCCTTCGATTCGGAGAAACAAATATTTTTTCGGAGTAAAGGATGGCAGAAGACACTACACTACCCAGAATCCCCAGCTATCGTTTGGACTACACCATGTGCTCTTAAGTTTACATGAAGAATTTGTGAAATATTGGTAATAACAGGTTTAAATGACTATTAGTAATTAATTATATAATTTTCTCATTGTAGACGAGCAGATGAGAAAAGCAGAATATGCAGCTGCCATTTTCCACATGGAAAAGAGAAAGGGAGCTTAGCTGTTTTCAAACTGGTTCATGTATCACTTAGTTGACTGAACCGTGATGAATGAAAGAAATTAGTGAGGTAGTGGTTTACTGAAGTTACAAAGACATTAATATATGAGTAACAGGTCAGTGTAAACAGAAGCTTCTGTCAATTATGGATAATTCAAACTATTTATATAAAAATATGTAATAAAGTTCTAAAACAAGTATTCGGTATATTCCTTGATAGCTTTTGGAGAAGGTTGTTTTCGTTTCAACTGTTTCACTTTATAAAAAGGGAACAGGTGAGTAGAGCATCATTGAGTTTCTTATTCTGTCAGTAAATTATCCAAATGAATGTTTTTCATTATTTTAGTCAACTCTAAACAAATTGATTGTACCTTTTTTAATAATGACCTTACATGGTCGCCAAAGTTAAATTAACTTCAGAAAATCAAATCTGTTCTGAGAAAAAACTAATAAATGTTTAAAGATAGGAACTTGCCATCCCACTGAAAAACAGTCCGTAGAGATTTAAAGGCGTAGTTGTAGTTCAGTCCAACGTTTCATTTGGATTCATTTCTCCAACAGTCAACTATTTTTATAAAGAATATATATATTTTTCAAAGTCAACTTTATTGTCAATCTTACTCAGTTTGTGTTTATAGACAGAGAGATCAAAAAGACGTTTAAATAAAATAAAATTATACAATTTACAGATATGTATACAAATATATATATCCTATATACACCATCATGTATAATGATGGTGTATGATGTAGAAGGAAGTGTGGTAGATAACAAGTAAATATAGAGTTACATACAGATCCATGTTACAGCAAAAGATGGAATAACTAAGAAGCACGCAGTATAATAATAATTACATGCAACAATTAAATAACTGCTCAGCATCTCCACCACAATCCCAATCTGCTGTGTCCTGTTTTCCTCCCCTCTGCATAACACCCCATCACACATACGAAACACAACGCAGAGTCCGAGGGTGTTAAGAGTATGTTTATTTAAATGTCCTCCTCTCTACTGGCCAACACAGGGAGCATATGCTGGGTGTAGAATTTTTCCAGGAGGAGGAGATTTCCATGCCATGCAGGGTCTTTGGGGATGGGGATGATGATCGCCTCCTTCGTGGTCCACACAACAAAGTAGCAGAGACTCCGGTCTGTGATGTGCAGCTGCCCTTGGACCTGGTGCCAGTATGGGTGATTCTCCTTGAGAATATATGACCCACCCTCCTCACGGAGACAGAAGGATGGTAACTGGACTGCCTCCGCGATGGTCATGTTCCTCTGGCTGTGTGGACACTTCACCTCCAGCAGGGCAGATGGCTGCACAAGTCCATCGGGTGATGCTCCCAAAACACCCGACTCACTCACAAAGAGACCAGACTCGAACACTGTCACTTGATAGGCCTCCACAAAAGCCTTCACCCATTCGGCCTCGTTTACAACCCCCCAGTTGACAGCCATGACTCCGTCCAAGTTGTACCCCCCAAGCACCCTCTTCATGAGGGACGCGCATGGAGTGGATGAAAGTCCCGACCGCAGCACAGCACCAAAATTGCTGGCTGTCAACCTGCCCTGTCTGTGTAACACTAACTGCCTCTGAGGATTTGTCCGCTGTCCTACGGTGGCTGTCTGGATGGCAGCTTGCTGGTCTCTGCTCAGTCGCATTGAGGCAAGAATTGCCTCAAGCCCCCGACCCCCATGCCCCTCCACCAGCTCCGGCACGGTGACAATGGCCTGATGTTGAGGCCGTGGCTCTGGCTCAGGTGACAAAAGCCAAGCCATGCCACACTGTGCGCCCCTCAGTGCAGACCTGAACCAGTCTACATCCTCAGTGGCCAGGGGGTTGTATGTCTCCTCTCGCTGTTGGTAAAGTTGAGACACCGGCTGGACTACTTTTTAAGTGCCAGGCTTCCTCCACTGGCACTCAACATCTGTGGAGCTGATCTGCCACATGGCAAATATTGCCAATGCTGCAGCGTGGCTGCATTTGTACATCCCCCGTGCACAATCACAGACAGCGCTCTGCATCGCGCCATCGTCTCCCATGCAGATCTGTAAGAAAAAAGTAAGTACCATTTGTTAGCATGCTATAATAGATTGAATGAGCAATAATACAAGGATGGTCCGGATCTGGGGGTGGGAGGGTTTATTTTTCCATAGTTTTGTCCTCTTGTCTGATTGTTGTTATTGTTTGTTTTTTCTGTATTTTTTGTAATTTGTGTTGTGTTGGTTGTGATTGTACATTGTATTTTTCTAAAACATTTGATCAACAAAACAAAAGGATTTGGTCAGGATCTAGACTCGGTGTGTAGTTTATTAATTAATCAATGCTCTCTACATTAGGAAAACACATACCAGTGTACCAGAGGGAGTCACACACAGCTGTGCCTATAACCAAACAAATTTACAAGATAACCAAAATCCTTGAATCTACACACAGCAAATAAACTCAAATGACACAACGAGATGTAAAAGGAGATCACACATACAGTATAGTCGATATAAAACTGGCCGCTTCAATCTGAAGAGCAACTAAAACAAAACACGGGAGTGTATCTTGTTCTTGTGAACACTAATGTTATCCACAGCATACACAGAGACCACGAAGTTCTTAAGGAGAAAAGTAGTTGCTAAAACAAAACACGTTAGTGTACCTTGTTAGCCAGCTGACATTAACGTTAAACATTGCACTCATATTACTCACCGAAACCTTGTAAAGCCGGTGTTGCAGTATAAATTGAGTCATGACAACTGGCGACATTCTATTATTTTCGTCATAGGAATCCGGGGCGTGTACATTGAGGACCCATTGTTGACTTACCAGGAAATAAACATGTCGATCGCCTCGTTTGTCGTTTACGTTCATCTTTTGCTATATCTGCCTTCCTAACATCACTTGGATGCACATTCAGTACTCGTATGTGAGGTTGTGGGTGAGAGGTGGATATCGTGACGCTTACAGGGAGGAATCGAACATTACAAAGTAGGTGACTGTGTGGATGCCTGTTCAAAATATTGCAAACTTGAATAAATCATTTAAATTATATATTTGTGTCCGACTTTCATTTGTACATCGTTCTTAATGTGATGTATAGTAGCTTTGATAGCTGTCCATGCCTTCAGACAGCCTAAAAGTAAAACACAAGTTGTTTATTCACAGCCCGAACGCTCATCGAGATGACTGGATCACTCATGACAAGTTATGATCAGCTCCGATTAAATTGTGATATAAATTCTGTAGCTATTCTCCAGGGAGCACGTTTTTTTTATGAAATACCTGTATCCCTCTCATCACAACAAGACTCTGTGCAGGAAAAACAATTACATACATGAAAATAACCTTGATGCATCGGAATGAAACACACAAACTATCTTCCGTGGCTATACTGATATGTCACAGTAACGGTCAACCAGTGGCGTAGCCACCATAGGGCCAGGGTGGGCCCAGGCCCACCCAGTTTACTCATTGGCCCACCCTGAGAAAGCTTCGGTGTCATTTAATTATTTATTTTTTTTATAAATTATTTTATTATTATTATAAAAAAATGTATTCACCCATTGAGAATATCCAATAATTCAAAGTGAAATTCAAGTGAACAAATATCGAGTTTAATTAATGTTGTATGTGTTGTATCCTCTGAACCGTACTCATGTACGGTAAAAACTGATTGTTGGTTCCGGCGCTCGCAATAATAACGTGACGGCCCCTACACACGGCGGCGTGCGTTGCCGCTTGGCGGTGGGCGTGTCTTGAGCTTGGGGAGTTTACGCGAGCAACGCGACCAACAACCAATCATATGAATCTCTCTTGTCAATTGCATAAAAGGTTTTACATGTCACACTTTATATGATAAACATTTATGACATTAATGCCTATGGTGCTATTTTACGCAACATTCCATGCTGGCTAAATACTGTCTATGCCTGCTAGCTGTCCATTCAAACGAAGTACACTGGATATAAACTCCCTAAACAGGCGAAAACCTACCAGTTTCACCCACTGTCTCTGCCACCTCCCTCCATGCCTGGCTCCTCCGGTTTGTATCCCGGTAGGTGAACAGAGACTGATCATAAAGCACCGGGTGATTCCCTACCGCTACGATTATTTTCTCCTCCATTTTTTGGCATATGAGGAAATGAACTGCGGTCTGGCTCTGGCTCTGGCTCTCCCAGCATACACGCGGTTTGATTGGCTAGCGTTTGTACTGGCAGATTTGCATAAACGGGATTTGATTGGCTGACGCCTCCGTCGAGGCGTCAAAAGTAGAACATTGCTCTACTTTTGCAGCGAGCACCGCGAGAAAAGCTACGCTTTGCTCCCACAATGCAGTTCGGCGAATCGTGACGTCACCCCATTCAAAGTGAATGGACAGAAGCGTTGAAGCGGCAACGCACGCCGCCGTGTGTAGGGGCCGTGAGAGGCAGAGAGCTGCCTGCAAAATACATTATGGCTCAAAGTTCACTAATGAAATGTGGTTTTTTTTTAAAAGCCAGACTCCAAGAAGAGCCCCCACTGCCCTCATCTAGCATCATTTTCTGATAACGATGAAATAGCCCCGCCTCCCTCTCCCCACGTCTCCATCTCCCCACCTCTCTGGGTTGTCAGAAGAAAAAAAATGTTAACTGAAACTCTGCCGCAAGGTTCCCTCGTCCCTTGGAAGAGGCGGAGAGGTGGGTGTTTTTCATCTGCTGGTGGACAGTCCGGAGAGATAGGGTTGGGTTGTAACGGAATACATGTAACGGCTTTACGTAATCAGAATACAAAAATCAAGTGTATTCAGCTCGCGTTACATTTGAAAAACGAGTAATCTGATTACAGTTACTTTCGTAAACCTGAAGTGAATACATTTTGGAATACTTATTGGAATTATTGGTGGAAAAGTTTCCTCACAAAATGTAATATTCATTACCGGCAGAACTGTGTGCACACTGCACAGCGCTGCAGCATGTCTGTGAGCGAGAGAGAGACGCAGCGTGTCTGTGAGGCCCCGCCCCCGCACGCAGATGAGAGAGAGAGATCTCTTTTAAAATATATTGAAAGTTAGAAACGGAGATGGTTGGATAAAATGTGCAAGATAACGTTTATGTAGCATTTCTTTATTGTCGAAATGATGACATTTATAACGGGATAAAATCAAAGTGAATGGCCTGCTGCTGCTGAATGCATGGGGCAAGTGACTGGATTTAAAAAAAAAAGTTATTACATTGTTTCAGATAATAATAATAAATAATGATGATTCATTCTATTTAGGGGCACCTTTCAAAGCACCCAATGACACCTTACAATTCATAACATATTCTAAGGAAAGGTTTTAAGACAGTACAAACAATGCAGTCTGGGTGATGTGTTTTATGTGTGGTGCAGATGAGCTGTCCAGAATGACACCAAGATGTTGTGTTTGTGTTCTTGATAAGCCATTAAAACAGTAAAATACGTGTCTCCTGTTCCCCAAAACATACCCATCTGTTATGGAAAAAGAAAGTATTCCAAAAGTATTCTAAAAGTAATCTGCCACCGGTACCGGCGGGGATTGTTGTTAGCTTCTGATGCGCAGAAGAAAAATCTGGTCCACCCTATTTTTTACAGGCCCACCCTAAAGTAAATTTCTGCCTACGCTACTGCGGTCAACCACAGAAAAGTAAGTCCAGCGGGGCACAAGTTGAATATATATACAGTAGTTCAGAGTTCTATTATGCCTTTAAGCCTATACGTTTAACCCATAAGAACCCGGACCCATTTCTACTTTTGGGGAAATTAAGGGGAACGTCAATTAGACTAAATAGACCACCTAGAACACATTTCTGACAAGTAACCCCCCCTAGTGTCAAATATCTGCGCTTCAATGGTAAAGTAACTCTTATTTATAACTTAATTAACGAGGATGATTTTTTGGTTTACATTTGTTTGAACATACTTTGAATTGAAGAATAAAGAATATGTTAACTAAATATAATTGAATCAGCTAAATTAACTGACCAGATCATAATCTTATTTCTAATTGTGCATATATGTCACTCCGGGTTTACTGTGAATGTTTAGGGCTAAAGTCCCGATGTGACACCAGTGTCACAGCAATATTTATGGCATTTGTTTAATATCAATTTAATCAAGAAATGTTTCCACAACAGGTTAAATGTAATCAGAATCAATCAATCAATCAATCAATCAATCAATGTTTATTTATATAGCCCAATATCACAAATGTTACATTTGTCTCAGTGGACTTCACAGTTTGTACAGAATATCAGTATGACAATACGACACCCTCTGTCCTTAGACCCTCTGTCCTTAGACCCTCACATCGTACAAAAGGAAAAACTTCCGGAGAAAACCCACAGTTTTAAAGGGAAAAATGGGAGAAACCTCAGGGAGAGCAACAGAGGAGGGATCCCTCTCCCAGGACGGACAGACGTGCAATAGATGCCGTGTGTAAATTGAAAAGATAATACATTTGCAACATAGGTAATCCAAATGTTTGGAAATGCATGTGTGTATAATAGGAAGATGAATCCACAAGGATATCCATCCAGGACCTATGATCCAGGACCACAGCCACGACTCAAGACCGCAGGATCATCCATGACTCCGGCGTATATAGACACCAAAAAGAAAGAGATTTGGGGAAGCTGGGTTAATCGGAACATGAGAGTACACAGGTATAGACAGAGAGAAGGAAGAAGTAAGATGTCCCCCGACAAACTAAGCCTATATCAGCAAAACTAGGGGCTGAATCTAATCAGCCCTAACTTTAAGCTTTATCACAAAGGAAGGACTTAAGCGCACTCTTAAAAACGGATAGGGTGTCTGCCGCCCGAACACAAACTGGCAGAATACCTTTATTCGTCCCTCAGAGGGGACATTTAAATTTGTTACAGCCGAAAAGAGCCGAAGACAGCTTAATGTTTAACAAATGTCATGTAAGCATTTTTATTCTTAAATGGCTTGAATGTTAACTTTAGCAACAAAAAACCTTTCCAAATGTAGCTAGTTCTGTCACATGTGTTAGCCTGGCACATGGACATCTTGGACATGTTGTTATGGGAACACAAAAGCAAATGACAAGGACCATGACCCACCAGACTGTTCAGGGTGTGTCACTTAGGGACTTCATGAGATAAAAAAGGCTGAAGCTGTATAAGGAACTTTCCAGAACATTTACATTTCATGTGACACCCGTGTCTAAGCAATTCTGTCTGCCTTCCGTGTTGCACCATTAGGACCCACTGATATAAAATGCTTAACTGCCTAAATTGCAACTATGCACTTTTTGGTGGGCTAAGCCCCAACTTGACATATTTTTGGCTTCATTTATAGTGCCTGAATGTAAGTTTAAATATTATGCAATGCAAAGTTTTTCTTGGCCTACATTACCGTTATAGAAGGAAAGATAACAGTGATAGTTATGTTTCAGAATAACCTTTATTGGAAATTGTTAGAACAATCTCACTCGTCACAGGCTTGAGCTTCAACCTCAGGATCCATGTATCTGTGATCCTCTCCAGAATGGAAGTAGTCGTCACATACAGAGCATCAACTAGTTCCTGAACAGTGTCCTTCACATGCTGATATCCAAGAGAGGGAGTTACACAGTCACAAGATGGAGGAATAGAAAGCAGTATTCAATGTTTACTTCAGATTAGCTCCACGTCAGAAATGATCATGCTTGTCATATGTCTATCTCCATAGAGGCTGAATCATCATGTTAATCACATAGCTATCATATGCCTCAAACAGTCCTGATGCTCTTTTGGTAAAGTAACTCAAAAGTAGGCTAATATAAAAGTAGTGTAACTCATTACATTTCAGAGACAGTAATATTGTAATGTAACGTAGGCTATTACTTAAAAAAGACAGTAATAAGTAATTGTATTAAATTTTGGAAGTAACTTGCCCAACACTGCAGATGATCCAGTCATCTCGTTGCTGCTTTCGGGCTGCGAATAAACAACTTGTGTTTTACTTTTAGGCTGTCTGAAGGTATGGACAGCTATCAAAGCTACTATACAGATCACATTAAGAACAATGTACAAATGTTATATATGTATATTCAACTTGTGCCCCACTGGACTTACTTTTCTGTGGTTGACCTTTACTGTGACATATCAGTATAGCCACGGAAGATAGTTTGTGTGTTTCATTCCGATGCATCAAGGTTATTTTCATGTATGTAATTGTTTTTCCTGCACAGAGTCTTGTTGTGATGAGAGGGATACAGGTATTTCATTAAAAAAACGTGCTCCCTGGAGAATAGCTACAGAATTTATATCACAATTTAATCGGAGCTGATCACAACTTGTCATGAGTGATCCAGTCATCTCGATGAGCGTTCGGGCTGTGAATAAACAACTTGTGTTTTACTTTTAGGCTGTCTGAAGGCATGGACAGCTATCAAAGCTACTATACATCACATTAAGAACGATGTACAAATGAAAGTCGGACACAAATATATAATTTAAATGATTTATTCAAGTTTGCTATGTTTTGAACAGGCATCCACACAGTCACCTACTTTGTAATGTTCGATACCTCCCTGTAAGCGTCACGATATCCACCTCTCACCCACAACCTCACATACGAGTACTGAATGTGCATCAAAGTGATGTTAGGAAGGCAGATATAGCAAAAGATGAACGTAAACGACAAACGAGGCAATCGACATGTTTATTTCCTGGTAAGTCAACAATGGGTCCTCAATGTACACGCCCCGGATTCCTATGACGAAAATAATAGAATGTCGCCAGTTGTCATGACTCAATTTATACTGCAACACCGGTCCCGCTGCTCTTACAGACCCGCCCCCCCCCCCTTCGTGTATGTACAGCTCTCAACATGCCCAGACTTGTAGTGATTTTCACCTCGTTTTATACTTTTCGCCTCATGAAACAGGTGAAATTTGCTAACGTGACGGCCGTCTTTGTGATGGTGACGCGTATTGTGCGAGACCAGAGACCTGTAGTTCACTGAGCGGTTTCACACAAAAAAATGTGTAACTTCACAGTTTTACGACACATTTTTTATTTTTTTGACTTTGCAAAATGTTCTTTTAAATTGACAAACATCATATGTGTCATTCGTGGCACAATTCAAACGGGATCAAAAGATAACTTTTCTACTAGGCTGCTGTGCCTCCTGTCATCATTAATGGACGTCTCTTTAAAATGACTGCTCAGAGGAGAGGAGTTCTCATTTCTCTAACCGCCTGCTGCTTCCACTCCTCTCTCCTCGGTTTCCCTCCTCAGTCCTCCGCTCACATCTCCTGTGGGCGGCACCAAGTCTCGAGGAGGGGAGTCGAGGAGGGGAAATTTGAGTATTGAGAAACATCTCTCGACTCCTCGGTCCTCCGGTAGTGACCCGGAAATTAATTTCAGCTCGCCATGTTGAAGGACATCTAATTTCTCTAAATGCACTTCGAGGACCGAGGATCGAGCGTTGAGGAGGCTCTCTCCGAGGATACACTGATGGGTCCTCCACGGCTCCTTCGTGGATGCATTTCCGGGAACAGAGATGTTTCAAAGAGTCGTGACGCACGGCCGATGTTAGCCAATGACAGCTCTGCATGCATCCCCTGGATATTATTTTATTAACTGCTCTCACCGCGACGCGATGTTTCCAGAGAGAACAGCTGTGAGGTCCGTGCAGAAAGCAGAGCAGTGTGTATAATATATATCACTCAGTATAACAGGCCTACTCTCTTTATTTGCTGTAGTTTAGTAGATATCTACAAACAAAGAGTCGATATTTTTCTAAAACCATTTAGTGCTTCACAAAATAAAATACACAACGGCTGTAGCCTGATTATATGCTTTAAGTTAGGAGCTGTGCGTGTGTGTGGTGTAGGTGTGTGTGGTACAGTGTGTGCGTAGATTATCCTTGCAAGAATGGAAGTAGTCATCACACACAGAGGTTGCATGGGACAACTAGTTCCTGAACAGTGTCCTTCACATGCCTTAAATACAAGAGAGGGTGTTACAGTGACAAGATGCAGAAATACCGGTTCAAATCAGTATTCAATGTTTAGTTCAGATTAGCTCCACGTCAGAAATGAGCATGCTTGTCATATGTCTATCTCCATAGAGGCTGAATCATCATGTTAATCACATAGCTATCATATGCCTCAAACAGTCCTGATGCTCTTCTAGGTAATCACACATCCGGTCATGTTCACAGCTACAGTTGGGATACCTTTGTTATCATGCTACTCTGATATTGGAAGAGGACATTCAGTATTTTCCCAACAGTTTATCACTATCTTCACTCACAGCAGGTTGTACACAGGAGGCCCCTGACTCAATGGAAAAGTACTGGAGCCTAGGGCTGCTCAATTAATCATATTTCAATCGCGATTACGATTATGGCTTGCAACGATTACGAAAACAACGTAATCGAAATAAAACGATTATTTCTTTATTATTTTTATTTTTTTATTATTATTTTTTTGGGTTTTTCAGTTGAATTATATTTAAAGTTCAGGGTAATCAACTGTTAAAAACATACTGTTCACATTTTTTTTCTCCAAAAAATGGATGTTTTCAAAGTCAATGAATAATCGCATTTAATAATCCTGCGATCTGCGGAGGCCTGCTCCCACCTGTAGAGTACGGCTGTGCTGAGGAGGTTTTTACCCCGGAGTCGAGACGGAGTGGCTCCACGCTTCGGGCTTAGCCTGCTTCCACCGGGCGTGTGCTGCTGTGCGGAGGAGGATTTTACCACGGCTGGGGCCTGCTTTCCAACTGTCCGGGTCCTGCTGTTGCGGAGGCCTGCTCCCACCTGTTCTGGTTCTGCTGTTGCGGAGGCCTGCTCCCACCTGTCGTGTGCTGCGGTGTCGTGTGCTGCTTGCTGAGGAGACCTTTCACCCCGGGGATACCACGGAGGGACCGGAGCGCTTCCACGCTGCTGCTTTCGCCTGTCCTTTGATGCTGTGCTGATTTGCTCCAGGAACAGGTTGCCATTTATGTTAAGAATAAGTTCAGTGTATCCACATTAGTTTCCAAATCTATCAGTAAGCAATTCGAATGTTTAGCCTTAAATATAGAAGTGGCAAAGGGGCAACAGGTCATGGTGGTGGGCTGTTACAGACCCCCCTCAGCTGTCAAGGATTCCTTGTCTTCGCTAGCAAATCTTTTATCGCAGCTAGACTACAAGTAAATAGTGCTACTTGGAGATTTTAACTGGGACTGGTTAACTGCAGTGTCAGAGGATTTTAAAAACCTTTGTATCTCTTTAAATGTTACTCAGATTGTTGACAGTCCTACTCGCCCTAATATTAAGTCCCCTAATAAATCCTCCCTAATTGATCTCATTCTAACTAATGTTCTCCATAAATATTCATCTGTGGGAGTATTTGTGAATGATGTGAGTAACCACTGTGTTGTAGCCACAATTAGGGACACTAAGGTCCAAAAGGTTAAACCACGTATTATTATTAAGAGAGACATAAAACATTTTGTGGAGCAGAGTTTTGTTCATGATCTGTTTGGGTTTGATTGGGGAAAAATCGATCTGTGTGCTGATGTAGAAACTGCATGGTTTTATTTTTATCTTGGTTTTATGGAGATCATTGATAGACATGCATCCCTGCGTACATTTAGAGTAAAGGGACGAGACAATCCTTGGTTTTCTGCTGAACTGTCTAGTCTCCTTCATGAGAGAAACAAGGCCTGGGCAAAGGCTATAGGAAATCAGGCTCAGAGGTAGAATGGCTGCGTTTTAGGCAGCTAATGAATAGCTTCACTTCACATGTCAAAAGTGCTAAGTCGAAGTATTATTTGTCAGTTACCACAGAAAACCTAAATAATCCTAGGAAATTTTGGAAAGCCATAAAATCGATATCCACCGGTGAGATCCGTAATGAGCTACCTCCGTGCCTTACCACTCTTCCTCTCACTACTCTTTTTAACCTCTCCCTCAACACAAATGCAATTCCAAAAGTATGGAAGTCAGCTTATGTCTTGCCTTTACTAAAAGGAGGGGAGGCAACTATTTTAAATAACTATAGGCCAATCTCTAAATTGTCAGTTCTGGCGAAGGTGCTCGAACGCCTAGTGAGTGAACAAGTAAAGGAGTTTTTATGTAAAAATAATATCCTGTCTAAACATCAGTCAGGCTTTCTGGTCTTTCTCCCACCTTTTCTGCCAGATCTCCATCCCTTTCTTCTTAATTACTGCTTTTCCTTCTCCTTCTCCAAGTTGAACTGGTAAAGTTATTTCCTTTTCGAGTGCACTTTTTGCTAAATTGTCAGCACACTCGTTCCCTTTCACCCCCTCATGCGCACTCGTTCCCTTTCACCCCCTCATGCGCACTCGTTCCCTTTCACCCCCTCATGCAGGCACCCAGCAGAACTGCAGATCTATACCGCCTCTGTGAAGTCTTGACAGGCTGTGGTTAAGTTCTATGAGAATGTCTTCTCTAGTAGTTGTTGTTGATTGTATGCTTTGTAATATGGACAATGAATCTGTGCATATCACCACCCTATCTGGTCTGACCTCTTCAACCCACTGTAATCCTATTACTACAGCCAGCATTTCTGCTGCGTACACTGATAGTTGATCAGACGCTCTTTTTGAGATCGATATTTTAAAGTTTGGGAAGTATATACCAACTCCAACACACTCTTCCTTGTTCTTAGAACCATCTGTGTACATTTTGAGGTAATTGTAGTACTTTTCGTTCAGGTACTCGTTTTAATTCCCACTTCATTTATTTGCCTCTCTTTTTTCCTTTCTATGATACTCACATCTATGTTAGCTTCTGGGGAAAGCCATGGGGGAACACGGCTAAATGGGCTGGCTTTGGCAAGCGTGATGGTCTCCACTCCATATGCCCTCGTTCTCTCCTCACTCGTCCAGCCAAACCCACGCCCCTGGAACTTTGTATATTCCCAGCAATCCTGCAGTATTCTGTTTGTGATATTTTCCTCTCCACTTCCTTGTAGCCTGACCCAGTATGACAGAGCAAGTCTCTCTCTTCTGATCTCCAGAGGTGTCTCTCCTGCTTCTATCAGAACTGCATTGATAGGGGATGACTTTATTGCTCCAATACACAGCCGCAATGCTTTATATTGTATTCAATCCATTTTTAAGTGATGTTTTTGCTGCTGCTCCATACGCTACACAACCTTAGTCTATTGTGGACCTCATCATTGATCTGTAAATGTCTATTAATGCTTGTTTGTCTGCGCCCCAGTTGCATCCAGCTACAGCTCGCAATCCATTTAATAATTTTTAGCATTTTGTTTCCACTTGTTTAATGTGCATTTCCCATGTGTATTTGCTATCAAACCACAATCCTAGGTATTTGAACTCATTCACCTTTGTCATTGGACGATCATATAGTGTTCGCTGTTGGCCATCAATCTTGCGTTTGTTTGTAAATACCATGTAGCATGACTTGCTTTCTGACATTTTGAATCCCCAGTTATATGACCACCTCTCCACTTTTTTAATCGCTCTAGCTATATTCTCCATTACGTATGGGGCATGTCTTCCCCTCATCCAAATAGCCCCATCATCTGCGTATGGAGCCGATTGGATGCATGTGTCTAAGCATGTAAATATATCATTAAATCATGATGTTACATAATATTGGACTGACTGCACTCCCTTGGGGAATACCATTTTCTATTTGACAATCATTGGAAATATCTGCTCCAACCTTTACTCTAAATGTCCTGTCTGTTAAAAAGGCCCTTACCCAATTGAACATTCTCCCTCCCATACCCATTCTACTCAATTTGATCAGTAATCCCTCCCTCCACATAGAGTCATACACCTTTTCAATGTCAAAGTACACTATTGCCATTATCTCTTTCATCTTCAATGTTTTTTCCACATCATTACTCACTCTTACTAATTCCACATCCAGAGATGACCTATTATCCTGTCTCTTCTCCTTCATGTTTTCATTCTCTGCTAGTAAGTGCTGTTTTTGCTGCCTATGAATATCACTGAGATGCTCCCCACTATGTACTGCTGCAAGTGTCGTTCCTAACATACCTGCCTTCTCTTTATCTGTCACTGCCAGCCTCTCCCCATCATCCTGGAATTTTAATGGATTTCCTTTTCCCATGTTACTTGTTAGATGCTTTTATCCAAAGTGACTTACATACATTCAGTACTGTGGACAATCCCCACAGGAGCAACATGCTGACTGCAGTGGGGTTTGAACCTGTGACCCCCTGATCCCAACACCAAGGCTCTATCCACTGCGCCACACGCCTCCCCTGGAAAAATGGACCAGACATCACCTAATGTACTCCTCTGCCAATGGTAGAACAAAATTCTCTCCATGTTCTCTTTTGTGTATATTTGATTGTCCTTCGAGCAGCTGCCCTTTTCCTTTGATACTCTATAACATTATTTTGTGTCATATTTTTCTTTAATTCTCTAAATGCATCGTTTCGCTCTTTAATAGCCCTGCTGCATTCCTCATTCCACCATGGCACCACTTTCTTCCTACCCTTGGTTGTTGCTTTGGGTATACTGTTCTCTGCTGCATTTAGTATATGTTGCGTTATTTGGCTTGTAATTACCTCTCTGCTTCCCTCTGATGTTAGCAGGTGTACCGACTCCTCACACCATATCCTACATTTCCCCCAATCAGCTTTAGCAAACACCACCTGGTTATTACACCTCCTTCCTGCATATACAGTGGGGCAACAAAGTATTTAGTCGGTCACCAATTGTGCAAGTTCTCCCACTTAAAAAGATGAGAGGCCTGTAATTTTCATCCTAGGTACACTTCAACTATGAGAGACAGAATGAGAAAAAAGAAATCCAGAAAATCACATTGTCTAATTTTTAAAGAATTTATTTGCAAATTATGGTGGAAAACAAGTATTTGGTCAATAACAAAAGTTCATCTCAATACTTTGTTATATACCCTTTGTTGGCAATGACAGAGGTCAAACGTTTTCTGTAAGTCTTCACAAGGTTTTCACACACTGTTGCTGGTATTTTGGCCCATTCCTCCATGCAGATCTCCTCTAGAGCAGTGATGTTTTGGGGCTGTCGCTGGGCAACACGGACTTTCAACTCCCTCCAAAAATGTTCTATGGTTGAGATCTGGAGACTGGCTAGGCCACTCCAGGACCTTGAAATGCTTCTTACTCCTTCGTTGCCTGGGCGGTGTGTTTGGGATCATTGTCATGCTGAAAGACCCAGCCACGTTTCATCTTCAATGCCCTTGCTGATGGAAGGAGGTTGTCACTCAAAATCTCACGATACATGGCCCCATTCATTCTTTCCTTTACACGGATCAGTCGTCCTGGTCCCTTTGCAGAAAAACAGCCCCAAAGCATGATGTTTCCACCCCCATGTTTCACAGTAGGTATGGTGTTCTTTGGATGCAACTCAGC
Organism: Pogonophryne albipinna; assembly: GCA_028583405.1. NCBI lineage: Eukaryota > Metazoa > Chordata > Actinopteri > Perciformes > Artedidraconidae > Pogonophryne > Pogonophryne albipinna. Next base: position 45,058,852 of record CM053244.1, on the reverse strand, counting down.
ATTCTTTCTCCTCCAAACACGTCTAGTTGACTTTTTACCAAAAAGGTCTATTTTGGTTTCATCTGACCATATGACATTCTCCCAATCCTCTTCTGGATCATCTAAATGCTCTCTAGCAAACTTCAGACGGGCCTGGACATGTACTGGCTTAAGCAGGGGGACACGTCTGGCACTGCAGGATTTGAGTCCCTGGCGGCGTAGTGTGTTACTGATGGTAGCCTTTGTTACTTTGGTCCCAGCTCTCTGCAGGTCATTGACTAGGTCCCCCCGCGTGGTTCTGGGATTTTTGCTCACCGTTCTTGTGATCATTTTGACCCCACAGGGTGAGATCTTGCGTGGAGCCCCAGATCGAGGGAGATTATCAGTGGTCTTGTATGTCTTCCATTTTCTAATAATTGCTCCCACAGTTGATTTCTTCACACCAAGCTGCTTACCTATTGCAGATTCAGTCTTCCCAGCCTGGTGCAGGTCTACAATTTTGTTTCTGGTGTCCTTTGACAGCTCTTTGGCCATGGTGGAGTTTGGAGTGTGACTGTTTGAGGTTGTGGACAGGTGTCTTTTATACTGATAACGACTTCAAACAGGTGCCATTAATACAGTTAACAAGTGGAGGACAGAGGAGGCTCTTAAAGAAGAAGTTACAGGTCTGTGAGAGTCAGAAATCTTGTTTGTTTGTAGGTGACCAAATACTTATTTTACCGAGGAATTTACCAATTCATTAAAAATCCTACAATGTGATTTCCTGGATTATTTCCCCCCATTTTGTCTCTCATAGTTGAAGTGTACCTAGGATGAAAATTACAGGCCTCTCTCGTCTTTTTAAGTGGGAGAACTTGCACAATTGGTGGCTGACTAAATCCTTTTTTGCCCACTGTAGGTGTAAGCAGGGGTAACAAACAGTTTGACACTAATGTCAGATCCAGGCATGAGACTTTCCCCCTGTGTACATCTACTCTTGTGCCATGTCCATCATTAAGGCATACTAGTGTTCTTTCCTCCAGCATTTCTTCCACTATATTTCCGTTACTGTCTGTATGGTTGCTGCCCCATAGACTGTTGTGTGCATTGAAATCACTAGGGATGGGAATTTGAAAGCAAATGTATATTCTAATATTCGACCCCCCAAAAAACGGTTAACCGGAATGTACATATCCTATATAAAAAAAAATTGGGTCAAAAAAATAAATAAATACATGTCCAAATAAGTATAAAAACCAAGTCGAATTTGTCAAATGTATTGAACTGGTGATCACAGTTTGACAGAAGGCCTACAGCTTTCATGCTTAAAACATCAAAAACCTATAACAGGGCCTAAGCACAGAATGCAGCTATTCAATAGGCTACTCATTCTTGTTTAAAAATATGAGCATGTCTACATGCTCAGGGGAGATGCGGTGCTGAGGCGATTCACAATCAGGCCAGCTGTAGAGAAGACCCTCTCAGCTGGAACGGAGGTTGCGGGTATAGCAAGGTATAGTATGTATATATAAGTTTAATTTGGCATAGTGTGCACTCTACACCGCACTCACTAACCTGGTCAAAATATTTCCACACATTACTCCTTTTTGACGTCATGTCTGTGTAGGACTCTTCTTAGAGTGCAAATCATTACCGGACTATGACTGGTAAAATATGTTTAATACAGGCAAGACTAAATCTCTCCTTTCAACATTTTTTTGTACTTTGCCGCCACACACGGTTGCCAAGCAGCGCTTATTGTTGTTTAGGCTGGCCACTCATGTGTTGCGAGTGTTGACAGGGGACGGGGGAGGACGCTCATGAACTGTTAGCGCCGGAACCTCGCAACGGCTGCGGAACGCATTTGCGCCGCATTTGGGCATAAGATGAGGTTTGAGTCTGCGTGATCTGCGTGTAGGGAAGGACAGCAGCCATATCATTGGCTAGAACTAGCTAGATCTGATGGATTTGGACATAAACGCGAGTGAAGTATAACCGGATGCGAAAGAGAGAGAGAGAGATCAGCACCTGCAGCTCTGCCCGCTGCGAGGGGCCGGTGAGCGGAGCAAACACACCTTTAGACCTAACACATTTAGCTATGGCACTGTCGTATACATTGAATTATTAAATTTGATAATATGTAATTAACTTAGGCATACCTCCCAGAAATTCGTATACCTGAATAATTATTCGAATACCTGAATAATTTCGATTAATCGTTCCCATCCCTAGTGATCACCACACCAAACTTCCTTCCTATGTTTATCGCCTGCTATTTCTTTAAATATGTCAGTGGTTAGATTTGGACATGGGTTGTATAAATTGATTATCCTAATGTGATCTTGTTTCCTAGGATTGCAGATTTCCACTATAATACAGTCTCATCAGGAGATTGCACCTCCCTATATACCACACCATCTTTGAGAAATGACTGCAGGATCTCAGGTATGCAAAGTGGACAGGTAGGCGAGAAAGGCTTTTCTGAGTCTCAGAGACCAAGGTCCTGAACACAATACGTTTTTAGATGTAAACCTATCATCCATGTTAGCAGGTGCCACTTGATTGACGTATATTTGAGACACCTCAATAATATAATAGATTAACTGTGCTTTACGTGAACCTCATCCTGACACAAGAGAGGACGGCAGGACTGCAATTTCCCGTGTTCAGTGAATGCAACAGAGGCAAGTCACCAGACCAATCAGAGAGTTGCATGGAAATACACGTGTGCTTGTGTCATTCAAGCTTGTCTCTGTGTGTTTAAAGTCACAACATTTTATTAAACAACAATTTGCAGAGAAACTACTATGCAGATTAATGAACAGTGAAACTCGCTCATGGATTTTAAGGTGAATACTTTAAGAAAAAGTGTTCCCACACTCTTAACACCACTATGGTTTTAAGAGTGTGTGAACACGAAGATGTTTTTTGAGATGAGTTGATGTAGTGAACATTTTCCCACACTCTTCACACCAGTACGGTTTTTCTCCAGTGTGAATACGGTGATGTTTTTTGAGATTACTTGATGTAGTGAACGTTTTCCCACACTCTTCACAGCTGTACGGTTTTTCACCAGTATGAATACGTTGATGTGTTATGAGAGCACCTGATTGAGTGAAAGTTGTCCCACACTCTTCACACCAGTACGGTTTTTCTCCAGTATGAATACGGTGATGTGATACGAGAGCATCTGATGCAGTGAACGTTTTCCCACACTCTTCACAGCTGTACGGTTTTTCTCCAGTGTGAATAAGGTGATGTTTTTTTAGATGACTTGATCTAGTGAACGTTTTCCCACACTCTTCACACCAGTACGGTTTTTCTCCAGTGTGAATACGGTGATGTCTTTTGAGATTACCTGATTGAGTGAACGTTTTCCCACACTCTTCACAGCTGTACGGTTTTTCACCAGTATGAATACATTGATGTGATGTGAGACCACCTGATTGAGTGAAAGTTGTCCCACACTCTTCACAGCTGTATGGTTTCTCTCCTGTGTGAATATGCAGGTGGCTCTTTAAATGTCCAGATGTTGTAAAGGATTTGTCACATTGCTGACAGCTGTGACGTCTCTCTCTTCCTTTCGGTTTCTAGAACAGACGACAGAGAAAGAGAGAAAGTCAATCTAAAAAGCATAAATACACAAGTTAACACAATAAAAACTCACTTAAAGGAGACCTATCATGCTATATTTAAATGATATAGTGTATGACCATACCTATATAAGGTATATTTATACATTTTATTTTTCAAAATACCAAACAGATCATTTTTTAGCCATGCCTCGTTTCGCTCATTTTCGCTCTATTCCAAGCCTGTCTTTGAAAATTCTGAGCAGCAGCTGACCACGCCCCCCTGCAGAAGAGGGGGGCATGAGCCGGCGAGAGTCACGTTACCATGCTTGCTGTGATTACGAGTGTGGAATAAACATGTCATCTCAGAGCAATGCATGTGTTCAAGCATATTATCAATTTGATCCAGAAACTGACCCTGAAGCAGCGGAGGTTTTGGTGGAGGTGCAAACATCTCGGTTGCAGCAGGACGTTTCTGAATGGTTAGTTGACAAGCTGTTGTCCCTATTTATTTTACTCTGTTTGTTACGATGCTTGCTACTTATTCCGTTCATATTTTGGCTAATTAGCAAGAACGCAATGTGTACAGTTTGTAACTTAAGAGTTTGTAACGCAAAAACAGCGATACATATATATATTTATAAAGGGAGACATTCATATTTTCAGCATATATACAATGGCCTCATTGCGTTTATTAATAGTTTAGTCCTTTTCTTCCAACATCGTGCAACAACCGTTGGAAAGTTCAATAACTTAGGGTGATAAAAAGTATAACTCCAACACCTCAGTTGTCAGTAATGTGTGTAGTTTCATGTGTTTTTAAAAGCTCAGTTATTGACTTCTTTCTACAGGTGTACATGTGCAAATTGCACCACGATGCCTTCTGAACCGGAGAATGTGTGCTGCATGGAGATACCACAGGTAACATTTATGATAGCTTCACTAAGTTGTCTGTTTAGAGAATACATTTTTCACATGTCATTTAATATATGTTTATCACACTAGGTGTCAAGACGGATGCAGGAACATGAGGACTCTGTAACCTGTATGGTGGACCATCCTGGATTGGAGCCTGTGTGCCTGAATGTGTTCTCCCTGCAGAATGCATTGAATGTTTACAGAGCTGAACATGGTGGACTACAGTTGAGGCAAATAGAGCAGTGAGTGGTTCATTTGTTTTGACTGAAATTGTAAAACGAATGCTAATATTGTTCATGGAAATAAATACTGGTGTATATGGCTTTATGCAATCTTTCATTCTGTCATTGTACATGTACTATTATATTATATACTACACAGCAATGGCATAACACACCCATGTGTACGACAAAAAGTCCACACACAACCTTATGCTTTTGAAATCAGAATATTCTTTACCCATCCAAACATGAATAATCACGACACATTTGATATCAACTCAGAACTTTATTGTCAAAATCAACGGTTCTTTGAACCCATAAAAAAAAACTAAATTTACTTGTATTTTGTATAAATGACACTAAATATTTTTTTTAGGATTTCAGGCGTCACAGGTATCTAGCCTACAGAAGCTTTGTGAGCTGGTGCTGGGGCTTCCTTGGACGCAGGATCAGAGTGGTGATTCCGGCCTGCGTTGTCCTCAGGATTCACAGGGAGTTTCCTGATCCGCGAAATGTCTATGTTGGGTTCAGACAGCAGCCAAATTGAACCGTGTAGCATACCCGGCGATGACCTCCTCCCTGTCAGGTCGCTCATAATGGTGCAGGGTCCACAAAGACTTGGTCGAAGATGAGGTCCATCAAGTTGGCCACGTAGCCTGTGCCATGTTAAAAAAAGCACAACAAAAAATGTGGTTTAGATTAGTATATGCATGTAAAAAACTGAAAGTTCTTTCTAATTTTTTTATTTTATATTTGTAAATAGTTGTATAATAAATATTTTAAACACTTACGGAATGTGGGGTCAGTCTTTACTGGTTTTGCTCTGCATTCTCCCTTCCTGGCCTTTGGGACCTGCAGTTTATACAGAGGGTTTCCAGTGGATGTAGTGGCTTGTGCACGCTCAGCGTTTTCATTGTAGTGCAGGGCTGCCAGGTACAGTCTTTCATTTCCGCCATGAGAAAAAAAAAAGTAAATAATAGCAAAGGATGTACAAATTGTCACTAATTAGTAAGTATGTGAGGTGCTGGCCTGTAAAGAAGAACACATAGTTAGAACAAAATCATCTCAATTTAGTATTCAGGATGAGAAAATACTATTTGGATAAATATAGTCTGAAATCCCAAAAGATGGGGGCTAAAACTCTCTATTTAGCAAAGCTCTTTGCTTAGCCTTTTCCAATCTGAGTTAGTTTTGAACCGTAAGTGCATGCTGTGTTTCTGACTCAATACAGATGATGTGTTGGAGAGGGGCTGAGCTCAGTAGACTGACTGTAATGAGTGCTAGCCACTAATTAGCCTGTTGCTAGAGGTAAGGCCTCGTCAACAACAACAGACCAGGGCTTTAGCTCCGTTTTACTCGTGGTGTGTGTCCCCCCTTGCATACATACACACAGTGTTGTATCCTAACACACCAACATTTATATTCATGTGCGCAAACAAGTAAACACACAAGCTTTTACATATAACGCTGCAAAAAACGGCATGTCTCATTAGCGTAGCTTAGCTTACAGATCGATGCTATCTAATCGTTCTTACAGACTACAATCACAAAAGCTTTTACATATAACGCTGGAAAAAACGGCACTTACCTACAGAAGATTACGTTTGTTATTATAACTTACTCAATATGATTTTAGAGGATACAAAATACTAATAAATAGGAGAATAAATACTTGTGTTATCGGCTAGGGCGTGGCTTTACAGCCTTCACACAGATCGCCATTACGGCAGTCTGAACATGTTCGCAAATGCCTGATAATTAAAATAAAAGACAAAGCAAAGACTGCGGAGCGTACAAAATAAAATAAAATGTTACAAAAACATATAAACACCTAACCGATTACTATTTGGGTTTGAGGCGACTTTGATACGGTGAAGCTACATGCTACATATACAAGCTAGAGATAGCTTTATCAGGAAAAACACCGCTAAATAAAAACTTACAGCTTAAAAATTGGATGTGTCCTCACTGGCCTGGTCCCGGATGGTTGGTATTGATCCCGGGTTTAGCATTAGTTTGGAGGCATATCCGTGTTGGACTTGAGAGAAGTTCATAAACATGTCCGTGGTAAAATGTTTGGAACACACAAACAGAAATCTGCCGGGGTCTTCTGGCACATGTCCCTTGAAAATGAAGTCTAGCCACAGATTATTTTCTTTTTCCACTGATGGCATTGCATGCAGTCCCCTGTCCCGAGTCTTGCAGCCGGCAACAGCACAACGTTTAACTGGCTTAGACATCCAGGCAAGAGCAGGCAAAAACACAGATGTGACTGGGGTTGATTTAGCCTGCCGATAGCCTATATGCGAATGAGAGGTTTGGCAATGCACGTGGCCGTGGCTCGTTCCCCTGATAGGTGGAGAGTTGACCAATAAGCGGAGCACGTCTTTGTGACGTAGAAAAGTGTTGAAATCTGGATCCATTTGTTTAAGATCCGTTGCAGCCCCTTTTTTAGAGATTTGGCTAAGGAGGAAAATAGAGAGGGTTGTGTTTTCTGACACTTGGTGAGTTCCCTGGAACACCGGGGACACATATTCATGTATGAAAGACGTACAAAGGTGCATTTTGCATGATAGGTCCCCTTTAATATAAACATTGAGTGAACAAAATACTACTTCTCAACTGTTTGTGTTTATTATATTTGTATTATATTTGATACAGTAATACAGCAATATTCTAACCAAAGTATATACCAGAGGTCGGGGACTCGAGTCACATGACTTGCATATTTTTTGACTTGAGACTTGCTTGACTAACATTGATAAAAGACTCGACTTGACTTTGAATTCATGACTTGAGACTTGACTTAGGCGTGAGACAGATGACTCGAAAGGACTTTACTTTTTAAAATAAAATATTTGCATTGTACGAAGCCCCTAGAGGGCAATGAAAAAAAAAAGAGAAAGTATCTCGTTCGCAGGAGAAAGTAGGAAGTGGAGCGCACAGGAGACAGCCGTTTCATTGCAGACTGTTATGTTTATGTGGGGAAATACATACATTATTTGAGATACATTTCAAACTCGGACTTCATTTTAGGGACATTTCAGCCAGGGGTGTAGAGTTATTTGTTCAAGCACCAGATCGGCAAAACATTAGAGTCTGTGAACCAGTCTGCCTTGACCTATGTATTCATGTCTGTGACTCAGTATCTGCTGCCCACAGCTGTTTTATAGAAGAAAAACCTCCTTCACTTCATGAAATCTCTGCAGCACCAGGAGGCAGTAACGTGTAACTCAGCAGAATCTCAGAAGAGCAGCACTAGCTGCAAAGAGCTGTGCCTTCACTGTGTTTACCTTCATTAGAACAGCTAACGAGCGACCGCAGGCCGCTACGTTTTAACCACACGCACCTCTATACACACACACACACACTGAACTGCCCAATTATTCCCCCCATTACCCGTCTTATGATTTCAGAGCCCCACTCTCCATTGTTGTTAATGTTGAAAATAAAACTCTAGTTTTCATAACCAGTCTTTTAACTGATGCGGAAACTGGGGTTACTCATCAGGATTTCGTAGGACTTAACTTGCTTGACTCTCACCCCAGTAACTTGAGACTTGCACATGTATGACTTCCTCCCACCCCTGGTGTACTGGAGACAGAGGGAGACGGCATCCTGTCACTGCGAGTCTCAGTATGCTCCGTTCGTCTTGTTTTAGTTTTTTTGGTCTAATTATTGTCTAAACTTTGTTGTGTCTGTATGAAACGTCATTTTGAGAGACCATGCTTTTGATCCTGTGGATTACATTTGCCTTTTGCAGACCATGTCTGGCCATTCAACTTTCCAAGACACACCTGAGTGACAGCACGAACAGGTATGGCGAGGAACCCCGGCCTCTACGCTGCTACAGCCGCGAGGCTATGCTAGAGCTACGATCCGATCGGCTTCCTACGAATACACTAAGCCACCTGTGCTCTTCAATATTGGATGAAATCCCTCGGGAGCCGCTTAGAAACACCAGGAAAAAGAGACGAGGAAGGAGGGGAGGCGTTCAGAATCGCCTACGGCGGAGATTCAGCCGGCCACCACTTCCATCCATCATTCTCACAAACCTGCGCTCATTGAGCAACAACGTGGACACACTAAAGACATACACAAGGTACTGTCATGAATTTCTTGAGGCCTCTTTATTATGTTTCACGGAAAGTTGGCTACAATCTACAAAGCCTGAATCTCTTTGAAGTACCCGGATTCACCCTTGTTCGAGCAGACAGTGATGCGAACTCGGGGAAAACCAGAGGAGGCGGTATTTGTGTGTATATTAATGATCTGTGGTGCCGATCATACTCAGTCAAATGTAAAACCTGCAATCCCAACGTAGAAATTCTCTGCATGACGTTAAGACCCTTTTATCTGCCTAGAGAATTCGGGTGTATTTTACTGTTTGTTGTTTACGTGCCTCCCAGCGGCAGAGGACACTGTGTTCACAAGCTACAACTCAGCCACCGATGCACCGGCAATAGTGCTCTGGGACATGAAGCAATGTTGCCTGGAGACTGTGTTACCTGGGTTCCAGCAGTATGTTAGGGATCACAGCAGGAAAGACAATATCCTGGACAAATGCTTTGTTAATGATAAAGGAGCCAATAGAGGTTTCTCAATACTCAAATTTCCCCTCCTCGACTCCTATCCTCGAGACTTAGTCCCGCCCACAGGAGATGCGAGCGGAGGATTGAGGAGGGGAACCGAGGAGAGAGGAGGGGAAGCAGCAGGCGGTTAGAGAAATGAGAACTCCTCTCCTCTGAGCGGTCATTTTAAAGAGACATCCATTAATGATGACAGGAGGCAGAGCAGCCCTCAGTCTGATGGACAGATGTTCATGATGACATATGTGTGTGTATATATATATATATATATATATATATATATATATATATATATATATATATATATATTTACTTTGATTCATTCACAGTGCGGTATAATGAGACAATAACAGGCTACAGATGCGGACACACACACAGTTATATAAATATATACAATTTCAGAATCAAACAAGTATGAGAGCACTCTCATAATAACGTAACGCAATCAGAGACTGGATATATCCCCCCCTCTCTGGTCGCTGAAATGGGGAATTGAAATTCCGATCCAAAAGTTGTATTTACAAGTAGGCTATTAAAAGAGGACACCAAACCAACTGAGACCCGTCTGTCTGCCGTACGCACTGTACAACACACACACTGTACAACACACACACACACTGTACCACGCACACACACACTGTACCACGCACACCTACTACAGCTCGTAAAGCATAATCAGGCTACAGCCGTTGTGTATTTTATTATGTGAAGCACTAAATGGTCTTAGAAAAATATCGACTAAAGCAAATAAAGAGAGTAGGCCTGTTATACTGAGTGATATATATTATACACTAGCGGTGTAACGGTATACGTACCCGTACCGTTCGGTTCACGTGTGTACCGAACGAATATAGCGTTAAACCTAAAAAAACTGAGAACGTGAACAACTTCTTGGAAGCAATCTCAGGTGATGCGTCGCAGCATTCAGAGGAATTTGCTCACATTGGGTTCAACGCGTCATAGAGCGAGCCAGTTCATTGGACGAGAGATATACTATGAGAGCTGGTCAGAGGGATGCGTTCAAATTTAGTCAGTCATTTGAGGAACTCTCGAAATGGCGAATAAAGTTAAAGTTGAGCTCGAAAATCCTCCAGCATCATTGAAGTCTCCGGTTAGGGAACATTTTGGTTTCGCAGTTACGTACAAGGATGACGGGCAAAGACAGGTGGACCGAACCAAAGCGGTTTGTCGGCATTGTTCAACTAAAATTGGTTACGCGGCTGGCAATACATGAAACTTGCACACTCATTTGAAAAGGCATCACCCGAACGTGAATATCACCGGTACCAAAAGAAAAAAGACTGAAGTGCAAACCCAACTCCCGCTAGCATTTAAGCCTCCACCACTCGCGAAAAGTTCAGACCGAGCAAAAACTATTACAAACGCCAAATATCCTTATGTAGCCATGTTAGCAAAGCGCTACCTGGCTGTATCTGCTACCTCTGTCCCTAGAGAGGGTGTTCTCCACAGCAGGAGACATTGTTAGTGCCAGCAGATCTGCCTTTTCGGCAAGCAATGTGGACAAGTTCATTTTTCTTTAAAAAAAAACATGAAAATACAATGACAAGCAAGTCCAAATGTCAAACTGGCTGCTTAGGATCTAGTACAGTACAGTTCAAATACAGATTATTTCAGTTCATCGAAATGCTGAACCTTAATGTTTATTTTATTATATTTTGTATTTATTTGAGTGAATACATTATTCACAGTTTAATAATAATTTAAAAAAAACAAAAAATATGTTATGTGATAATTTTTTCTGCTGTACCGAAAACGTACCGTACCGTGACCGAAAAACCGAGGTACGTACCAAACCGAAATGTTTGTGAACCGTTACACCCCTATTATACACACTGCTCTGCTTTCTGCACGGACCTCACAGCTGTTCTCTCTGGAAACATCGCAACGAGATGAAAGCAGTTTCTAAAAAAACTGCATGTTAAAGAGTAACTTGCAGTTTTTTTTTTACTACATTTATGCTTAACTTTGCCTGAAAATTACAATTAAAAATGTTAATGCAGGATTTGATATGTTTTACAAGACATAAGGGCAGGAATTCATAGGGAAAGGAGCCGTTTTGAGCTCTGCTACTAAAAACTGCTTTTTTTTAACGTCATACGTCAAACGCGTCATATTACGTCACATGGGGGAGCAACCTTCTCGGACACCTTCTCTGCCCAATCCGCGGTAGTAGTTTGTAGTTGGTTTGAGCGGTTGTGATTTAGTGAGCTGGTATTTTTACATTGCATTTCAGCATTTGTAATCATGGTGAGCTTGTGTTTGTGCAGGTTGCACAAACTCGAGCCTGTCAGGACATCGAGTCCACAGTTTCCCTCACGGGAAAAGGACTGGAGCTAGCGTTCGTTCCTGGGTGCGTTGTGCATCCACCTCCCTGCAGCACATAATCTCCACAGCTTTATCAGGAAACCGTATTACATCTCTCTCTCTCTCTCTCCCCCCCTTCGCTGCTCTCTCTCTCCCCTCCGGTACACGGCACCGTAACGGAGCGTCCACACTACAGCTTCAAAAAAAGCTTGGAGCTGGGCGTGTCTGAAGCTTGGGGATTTTATTCGAGCAACGCGACCAACAACCAATCACATGAATCTCCCGCCCCCGACATACAAAGCAAAAAACCCCGGGGATTTTATGCGAGCAATATATATATATATATATATATATATATATATATATATATATATATATATATATATATATATATATAAACTCCCCAAACAGGCGAAAACCTACCAGTTTCACCCACTGTCTCTGCCTCCTCCCTCCATGACTGGTTCTTCCGGTTTGTTTCCCGGTAGGTGAAGAGGGTCTGGTCATACAAAACCGGGTGATTTGCTACGGCGATAATTAGTTTCTCCTCCATCTTTTTTTGAAATATAGAAATGAACGGCGGGATATCTCTCTATCGCTTAGACGCGGTTTGATTGGCTAGGGCTTGAGCGGTCAGATTTTCAGAAACGGGATTTGATTGGCTGGCGCTGGCTACTCCGGAGACGGACCGCTATGCTACCCACAATTCAGTTCGGCGAAAAGCGAGGCAACGTGACGTCACCACATTCAAAGTGAATGGGCAGACGCGTTGGAAACGGTTTTTGAAGCTGTCGACGCTGTAGTGTGGACGGGCCGTAAGACGTAGTGTGGATTTGCATTAGGTAACGCCGTGGTGGCTGTACTGCTCCAGCCGTCTCCTTTGTGTTTGTTTGTTTCCCCCTGTCTGTGTTGTTTGTGTGGGCGTGGTGGCTGTCACTCCTGGCTCCCGGCTCAACCTCCACTCACCTGCTGCAATCAGCTGTGCACCCTCCCCGACTACACACCTGCTTTCCATCAAGCCATTTACAACGGCATATCAACGGAGGCTCCACAACCTTTCTCCGCCAGATCGTCAAGTATCAGCCGTATCTCGCGTCTTCCCGCCGGTATAGCACCGTAAGACGTAGTGTGGAGTTGCATTAGGTAACGCGAGATACGGCTGATGCTTGCGCATTAGTTTCTGTTATGGATCAGTATCAACAGTCCTGCCAGTAACGTTACTATATTATCAATACTACTTTAGTTATAGCCTGCTATATGATTGCTCACTTTACAATGTTGTGATGCGACTGACGTTAGCTAACATTAACTGTAGCTAACGCCGGTCACTCACCAAGACAGCTGCCCTGTTCTCCACTGGTTCTCCACACACCAAAGCTCCATTTCTCTCTGATGGCCGTTATTTCTTCATTTTCCTACACATGTATTCACGGGTCTCTAACCTGCAAGTTGCTCTTTAACACTCAGTTAATGGGGCTCATTCACTGGAGCTTCCACAAACAACAATCAACTCAATTATTACATTCAAATGATGTACATTATTCAAGTTTACATTCACTTTGGATAATAACTAGGGTTGCAAAGGGGCGGAAAGTTTCCATGGGAATTTAAGCTGGTGAATTTTAAAAGTGTTTTTTTTTGTTTTTTAAAAAGTAGAACAGAACAAGTTTTAATTATTTTATTGAACAATTATTTGTTTCATTGAAGAACGAAAACAGGAATGTTGAGTTAAATATTACTCATCTGTGCATGTGATGGAGGAATGCACAGTGCCTGTAGGGGGTGTGATCTCAATAGCCATGCAGTGAGCAGTGTGCTATGGCATGGATATTCAAGTGTACTTGAACGGCATCCGTTTGTTTTAGTCAAGATTATGCTAAAATATACTTTCCCCAACTATATTTAAGTTCCCTATGAAGAGCCAACCTTCAATTTGAAAATTCCCAGTTTATTCCCATAAATTCCCGTTAATTTCCATGGAAAGTTTCCATCTTTGAAAATTCCCGGAATTTTGCAACCCTAATAATAACACGGGAGAAATTAGCGGAAGCGCTCTCTTTTCCTCTCTCCCTCTCCTGACAGCCTGTCAGTATCTCATGCAGCTCACTGATCCAGTAATAAGTGACCCGACAGTGAAGAATAAATATATGTATATCTAGTGTAGCTTGTTCCAGAGGTAGATCAAATAGCTAAGAGTGTTAGGTCTAACTCTTGTGTGTTTCGCTCCACTTACCGGTGCGGCGGGCGGAGCTGCAGGATTTCTGCTTCACGTTGCATACCGCTATTTTACTGTCTTTTTCGGACACCTTAAAATAATGCCAGACCGGTGAAGCCATTTTGGCGAGCTTGTTTTGCCGCACACAGAGAAAAGTGTCATTATTTTACGTCATGCGATCGGCTCTCGCGATCGGCATGTTTAGAGAGCACCGATCGATCGGTAGATAGAGAGTGAGTATCGGCCGATCTTGATCGGTGACCGATCGATCGGAGCATCCCTAAAGACTATATTAACTTCTGTGTTCCCACTAAAGAAATACAAATCTATCCAAGTAATGAATCATATGTGACTAAGGACATTAAAAAAAGTTATAAAAACCAGGAAAATAGCTATGGGAGCACTTAGACAGAGAAAGAACTGAAAGTCAAATTGAGGGAATCAAAACTGGCACACAGAGAGCTTTTGGGAAATGCTTTTAAAGCCAAAGACCCCAAAAAAGTGTGGGACACCATGAGAACCATGACAGGAATGACCTCTTCAGCTAAACCTATTGTGACGGACAAGACATACTTGATCCATACCAATTTGCCTATAAGCAAGGGGGTGGTACTGTTGCTACTCTGGTTCATATCATCACTAAACATTTAGATAAACGTCACACCTATGCAAGAGCCCTCTTCCTAGACTTCTCAGCAGCAACACAATACAAGCAGACATCTTGGTGTCAAAACTGGCCAAAATGGAAGTAAATCTATACCTGATTTACTGGTATGCCGCTTTCCTCACCAGTAGAGAGCAACTTGTGAAGGTTAACAAAACCCTGTCATCTGCCATCACAACCAATGTAGGGGCCCCCCAGGGCTGCGGGAGTTCAGCTGTGCGCTTCTTTTAGCTTCTTTTGATGACTTTACTGAGCTGCTGTCTATAGTGTGTTTTGACTTTGACCATCTAGTCAGTGTTGGTGATTTTAACATCCAGGACAGAGGGGCTGTCTTGATAACTATGGACTGACTCAGCATGTGACGGAGCCCACGCACAATAAGGGGCACACTCTGGACTTAAGGATCTCAAAGGGTCTGAATATCTCTGAGGTTGTGGTGACTGATGTTGCACTCTCTGATCATTCCTTTGAGAGCTCCATTTCTGTTCACACAAATGTTAAAAAAGAGGTAACCACAAAGCGATATTTAATTGAAAATACGAGGGAAATGTTTACTCGGAATGTTTCTTCCACACTTGCCCCTGCTAACATCTCAGTAAAAATGTTATAGATGCCATTGCTCCAACTAGGTTAACGGAAGTGACTGGCAAGAAAATATCTTCATGGAGAAAGGCCATGACCGTGAGAACAGAAAAAAGAGAATGTCGAAAAGCTGAACGTAGGTGGAGAAAAACAAATCTCCAGGTTCACTTTGAAATCTATAAAGAGAGACTTGGCTTTTAGAATTTGGAATTGAAAATTGCACGACAATCTTTCTTCTCGGACATCATTGCCGAAAACAAAAACAATGCACGTGCCTTGTTCGCTACCGTCGACAGACTAACTAACCCCCCAGTGGCAGTAGCCTCTGAACTTCTATCCACCAGGGCGTGCAATGACTTTGCCTCCTTCACTGACAACATTCAGAGAATCAGACAAGCAGTCAGTGCCTCTGCATCAGGTACAGCAAATGTGTTGTCTCTGTGTTCACCTAAAATCAATTCAAACACCATGACACAGTTCCATCAGATTAATGACAAAAACCTAGAGGACATGAAACAACATCTAAAATCCTCCTCCTGCTGCCTTGATATTATTCCAACAGGATTTTTCCAAGATGTTTTTCATTGTATGGCCTCAGATCCAGCGTTTCCGCCAGGGGGCCGTCTTGCCGTCATTTGATGCCCTTATTCAGCTCGGAACGCACTGAACACGAGCGTCCAAAAATATTAATAATTCGAGAGAAGATCGAGAGTTTTTATCGCTTGAAATGACGAAAAGGAAAAAGGACAAGGACATCCCTCTGTTGGAGGGGCAAAGGAGTCTGGTGGGATTATTTTCGGAGTATTAAAGATTGATTCCCCGACTTCGAAGGTGCCTGCTACAGGACAACACGGAACATGCGCGATTTGGACGCGATGAGCGGGGGGGGGGGGGGGGTTTTAGTGGAGCACGCACGTGAGCTGTGAGCACCAGAGCCTCGCAGCGGCGAAACTGAGGCTCCGTGGTAAACTGTGGTAACATGAAGAGCTGTTTGGGAGCCGAAACAGCCGGCGCTTAAAGAGAGCCGAGCCAAATGATCCGGCTCACTAATGTAAAAATACAGTATCTATAAGGGACAGCTCAAGTCAAAATTCAAAACAAACCAGCCCCCCCCCCCCGCTCTCGGGGTGGACGCCCTCTCAGCCCTGGTCTGGCGGAAACACTGCTCCGATCTACTTCATATAGTAAACAAGTCTCTTCACTCATGTCTTTTTCCACAGGCTCTGAAAACTGCAGTCATTAAACCACTCTTAAAAAAAGAATAATCTAGACGCTTCAGTAATGAACAATTACAGGCCCATATCAAAGCTCCCATTTCAAGGTAAAATCATTGAAAAATGTCAACAGTTGAGTAACTTCTTGCATTTAAATAACTGTTTGGATGTGTTCCAGTCAGGCTTTCGTCCAAACCACAGCACTGAGACTGCTCTTGTAAAAGTCTTCAATGACATCCACTTATGGCACATTTCCACTGAAGGGCCTCGCATGGCTTAGTACGGTATAGGTAGGCCAGGCTCACTTTATCCTGCGTTTCCAATACAGTTTAGAAACTGGGGCAGTAACTATAGTAACGCAGTGTAGGCGTAGCCGTGACGTCATCTTCAATGTGAACCACAAAAGCAATATCAGCCGTTAGCTGTTAGCACTCAGAGCTCACAGCTCCTCATATCTGTTCAGAAACTAGACACAAGTGAAACAAGTACAAACCACAGACTGTCTGTGTCATGGCGAATACAGTCGCTGGTTTAGTTATGTCTGTAGGCCGTTGTTGTGAGTGTGGACGGTCGGGGCATATACTGCGTTAGCTTAGCAGTTCTCCATTCAGAAAACACGCATTTTAAAAAGGTTTTTCGCCTGCCGTCTGTCTGCAGACTTGTCAAAGCATTAATTCATGGTTCTTACTAACCGGTATCAGCATGTTGTTACTTCGGCAAAACTGCTCCACCTGTTAGAAATCTGCTCAAAGATTGTTGGTCACCCTGTCAGAGACTTTCTGACTCACAGACCATAATAACCTGAGAGGCTGTCCAACAGCATCATCTGGGACCCAAAGCATGCTCTAACAGAGAATCTGAAATGCTACCATCTAATGGAGATTCACTAAAGTCAGACTGAAGCATCCTTTGTGCTCCAGTCAGTCCTCTCAGTGAACACAGAGCTACAGATCAGATGAACGCTGAAGGCTCTTTGAGCAGCTCTCACTGATCCTGCTGTTATGTTACATGTTTGTTGTTTGTTTCTCATGTATTGTGTTTGTCTTATTTGTCTATGTTGATGTTACACAAGGAGCTGCTGTGATGCAAGTCACATTTCAGACTTGATCTGACAATTAAAGAATCGGAGACAACAACGTTCTAACCTCTATCTAACCATATTGTGCATTCATATTGTATATTTCAAACAGGTTGTGATCTTTCATTTGGGGATAACAGTGTTAGGCATTCGTGAGGTGCAACAACATTAACATGAACCTTTCTGTTGGCTGCTTGTTAGCACACCCTCCACGCGATAGCAGAGCGAACAGGTACAGCAAGCGAGGGATCATTGTCCACTAGTAAATCGATTGCAGATGGCGTCGTGCTCGCGGACGGATACAAAAATAATAATGAATGGGTCGGGAAATATACTTTGGTGGCCGTTACACCTGGGCGGCCCAAGTAAAGTCTATGTGAGGGAAACCCTGGACTTGAATTGAGCCGTCCCTTATAGATACTATCTCTTTACGTATTAGTGATGGGAATCCCGGCTCTTTTTAGTGAGTCGGATCATTTGGCTCGGCTCACTGAGAAGAGCCGGCTCTTTCGGCTCCCAAACGGCTCTTCATGTTACCACAGTTTACCAGAGCCTCAGTTTCGCCGCTGCGAGGCTCCGGCGCTCGCAGTTCACGCGCGTGCTCCACTAGCACAGGAACACGCTTTGCTGGCGGTGAAAAGAATCCCACCAGACTCCTTTGCCCCTCCAACAGAGGGATGTCCTTCTCCTTTTTCGTAATTTCAAGCGATAAAAACTCTTTTGGACGCCCTCGGCTCGAGTTCAGGGCGTTCCGAGCTGAATAAGGGCGTCAAATGACGGCAAGACGCCCGCTTGGCGGAAACGCTGGAATTAGGAATATATGGTGATGAAGTGCACACTGACCTGAGCTCCAGGGGTCTCTTTGATCTCCTCCATGCTGCTGTCAGTTCTCCTTCTCCGGATGGGTCTCTGAAATAATCAACACAACTACAGCTGACACAAAACAAGACAACTCAATACAACCGACAGACACAACAAAACTAATCTCCAGCTACTTCGTAGGTTCATAGCAGAGGTGAGAAGTAACTAAGTACATTTACTCAAGTACTGTACTTAAGTACTAATATAAAGCTACTTTGTCTGCGACAATAGGAGACAGTAATAAAGCTGCTTCACTGAAGAGGAGAAACTCATAGCTCCAGGATCTGTAAGTCAGGAGGAGACTAGAAACAACAAGTCAATAAACTGAGGCTTCATCCTGTAACATAAAGGAGTTACCTAACAGAAACCAGTATGCTAACGGTAATAAAGAATTGTTACCGTACTAACACAATATGCTGAAGGTAAAAGGGGAGCGTTTACTCAAACTAAACGGTATGCATATAACTTATGAATATACTGTGGGATAAATAATGTTAGAGAAAGTAATTATTAAGGTATCACACACACCTACCTGGGGCCGCATTCATAAAGCTTCTTTTAAGCTGGAAACACTGAGAAGACCACAGAGCTGCTTCAGGACCTCTCTGGGAACACTGGGTCCTGATGAAGACCACAGAGCTGCTTCAGGTCCTCTCTGGGAACACTGGGTCCTGATGAAGACCACAGAGCTGCTTCAGGTCCTCTCTGGGAACACTGGGTCCTGATGAAGACCACAGAGCTGCTTCAGGTCCTCTCTGGGAACACTGGGTCCTGATGAAGACCACAGAGCTGCTTCAGGACCTCTCTGGGAACACTGGGTCCTGATGAAGACCACAGAGCTGCTTCAGGTCCTCTCTGGGAACACTGGGTCCTGATGAAGACCACAGAGCTGCTTCAGGTCCTCTCTGGGAACACTGGGTCCTGATGAAGACCACAGATCTGCTTCAGGTCCTCTCTGGGAACACTGAGTCCTGATGAAGACCACAGAGCTGCTTCAGGTCTTCTCTGGGAACACTGGGTCCTGATGAAGACCACAGAGCTGCTTCAGGTCCTCTCTGGGAACACTGGGTCCTGATGAAGACCACAGAGCTGCTTCAGGTCCTCTCTGGGAACACTGGGTCCTGATGAAGACCACAGAGCTGCTTCAGGTCCTCTCTGGGAACACTGGGTCCTGATGAAGACCACAGAGCTGCTTCAGGTGGAAAACTGTCAGGAGTGAAGAGGAGGAATTCAAAGAGTTTATTAAATGATATGTTCTATTTCTAGATGCTTATATGTAGTGTTTTATCACATCATGTGCAGTGCCTTGTCTCATCTATGCTGCTGTGACGTAAACATGTTCCAAATTGATCAATTTACTCAATGTGATGTTAAGCAGAGGAGAAAATGATAGAAAGGTCAGACAGTTATTAACATTACATGCAAATGACTTTAACCATTACGATAACAAGTTGGTTTTCTGTGTAAATTATTATTAATACAATACAAATATTTAGATATAATTCATCATAATCTGTGTAGCAACTTACATTCTAACTTACAGCTCACAGTTTGTTCACTTTTATTTCATTAAAATGACTTTATTCACATAGAAAGTGACATTAACGGTTGTTTGAACCACGGTTATAACACTATCTGTGTCATTAACTATCACTAAGTTAACACAGAAAGCAAACATTAGCAAGTAAGACTGTTTAATGTACTCCATGTATACAGTATTTTCTGTGTATTCTTTAGATACTCTAGTGATATGTGTCCCGTGTGTAAACTTGCTGCTAATGCTTCATTTTTATTATATCTTATTGTATCTTTTAAATATGCTTAACTTGTGTAATGCCTGAAAACACTTCTGCTGTGACACAATCATTTCTCAGTTTAAGATAAATAATTATTTAAATAAAGTATATCTATGTATCTAATGAGCTAAACCGTCGCTTAGCTTAGCGTTAGCTGCTAACTGAAGAACCCCATTCATTTCAATGGGAAAAATG
Source organism: Pogonophryne albipinna (assembly GCA_028583405.1). NCBI lineage: Eukaryota > Metazoa > Chordata > Actinopteri > Perciformes > Artedidraconidae > Pogonophryne > Pogonophryne albipinna. The sequence goes on along the minus strand of CM053244.1, from coordinate 45,038,664 downwards.
CTGCGTCACAGTGAATGGCGATGCTAATAAGCATATATTTAAAACTATATCTATGGTAAAGAGCACCAACACAACAACTCAAACTGTCTTAAAGACAACTGGTGTAATAAATAACTAAAATAAAGTCAGCTTAGCATTACAAATCAACTGTTACTCACCCAGAGCCGAACTGGAATAATAACTGTAGCCGTTAGACTTTAGACTGTAGCTTTTAAATATAATATGTATTTAAAGATAATTTGAGACTATTTGTCTTGTCTATTTGAGATTACCTCTGCGTTACATGTTTAATCCACTTTCTTCTTCTTCTTCTTCTTCTTCTTCTTCTTCTTCTTCTTCTTCTTCTTCTTCTTCTTCTTCTCTCGTGTTTATTGGCGGTTGGCAAACCAACCTGTAGATGCATTACCGCCACCAACTGGACTGGAGTGTGGACAAGAGACTAAGCAGAAAACAAGAAACAAAACAAAACAAAGAACCAAAATTCTAGATTATTTTAAATGTATCAATTTATCTTAGAAACGTAATAATCTCACAATACATATTGCCTGATGTTTTCCCTAACAGCCCTGATAGCGACAAGTCATGGAATTTAGCTTTCTTCAGTGTCTGGAAAAGCACATTTCTCTGAGTACTATATTTCCTGCAAAGCAGTAAAACATGCTCAACAGTTTCTGGCTGGCTGCAGTGTATACACTTTCCGGTTGGATGCTTTCCTATTATACTTAAAGTATGATTGAGACCTGTATGACCTATTCTCATCCGAGAAATGACATTTTCCTCCCTTCTTTTAAACCCCACCTTCCTTCCATCCCCCACATACCTTTGACTTTTATAAAGATGTCTTCCTGTATCACTAAGGTCCCAATGATCTTGCCATGTTGTTTGTGCATATTTCTGTATGAATGTTTTAACCTCCGCTTTGCTGAGTGGAACTTCTATGTCTATGTTCATAATTCTGAGTGTTTGTTTGGCCAGGATATCCACCTGTTCATTACCCTCCACACCAACATGAGCAGGAACCCAGATGAAACGAGTTGCTATGCCTTTGATTTGCATTTTATATAAAATTAGAAATACTTCATTTATTATGTCCATTCTAGATGAAGATCTGCCTGATCGTATACTTGATAATGCTGAAAAGCTGTCCGATGCAATTACACTATTATGTATTTCTTTCTCCTCTATCCATTTCAATGACAGTACCAATGCCAACAACTCTGTGGTGTATACTGACGCATGGTCTGTTACCCTTTTCTTTATATGTGTATTACTCACTGGGATATAAACTGCTGCCCCTGCACGCCCTGTCTCTGGATCTTTGGAGCCATCTGTAAATATGATTGTTGAGTCTGAGTGATATCTTGCAAAATAAATCTGGACTATGCGCCATACTGGTAGTTCTTTCTTTTCCTTTAACTCCTCTCGTATATTGAGGTCTGCACTTGGCAATGGGAACAACCAGGGTTGAATGGACGAGATTGGAGCTGTGGGGCAATACTGTATTTGATTCAAACCTATACTTGCTGCTTTAACATCGCCAATCCATCCAAAACCTGTTAAATGTGACTCATTGTGCTCCCAGCAGTCTTTCAAAATACTTTTCGCAGGATGACTATCACTATGCCCCTGAAGGTTTACCCAGTATGCCAACATTAACTTCACTCTTCTTATCCTTAAAGGCATTTCTCCCATTTCCACCTGTGTTGCTGATACTGGAGATGTTTTAAAAGCTCCACTACAAATTCTCAGGGCCTGAGCTTGTAGGACATCCAGCTTTTTAAGGTTTGATTCTGCTGCTGCCATGAACGCTACACACCCATAATCGAATAGAGGTCTCATGAGTGCCCAATATATATATTCAGAAGTGATGACCTACTCGCTCCCCACTCCTGGCCCGCCAAACACCGAAGTACATTGTTGACCTTTTTACATTTATCTTGAACTTTTCCTATATGATTGCTCCATGTTAGCTTTCCGTCAAACCAAACACCAAGAAATCTTATTGTATTAACCTGTTCAAGAGGTTGCTCATACCATTTTAACGATATAGGAGCAATGTTATGCCGTTTTGTAAAACAAATGACCTGCGTCTTAGCTACTGACAGTTTGAATCCCCATTTATTTGTCCATTTCTCCACTTCAACTATTGCAGCTTGTATTTTCTTTCCAACATGTGCTACATTGCAGCCTTTTGCCCACAAAGCCCCATCATCTGCATACAAAGATTTTCCCACACTTGGATGAACTTGATTAAAAATGTCATGTATCATTATATTGAACAGCAACGGACTACATACACTACCTTGCGGAGTACCATTTTCCACAGCATAAACACTTGAATATTCTGCACCTACTCTTACTTGTATTTTCCTGTCCAGTAAGAAATTCATAACCCAATTTTATGCTTTACCACCAATTCCCAATGATTTGAACTTGATTAGTAGTCCTTCCTTCTAGAGCATGTCATAAGCCTTTTCAATATCAAAGAAGACTGCAATCACTACTTCCTTGTTGGTCTGTGCTTTCCTGATGTCTGATTCTAAGCACAATATAGAATCCATTGTATTCCGACCCCTACGGAACCCACTTTGATATGGGGACAACAGAGCTTTACTTTCTAAGATATATGTTAACCTTTCTGTAACCATTCTTTCCATGATTTTGCATAAATGAGATGTCAGGGCAATAGGCCTGTAGCTAGATGGATCTGAAGGGGCTTTCCCTGGCTTTAGGATGGGCACTATTATCGCTTGTTTCCACACTGAAGGAAGTTGGCCAGAATCCCACACCCTATTAAACAACCTTAACACAATGACTAGAGAGTTATCTGTCATGTGTTCCAGCATTTTGTAACAAACACCATCTTTCCCAGGAGTGGTTTGACGAGCACTAATAATTGCTCTTCTCAACTCAAACATACTAAAATGCAGGTCCAACTGATCCCCTAAAACTTCTACTCTATCCAATATTCTCGGGTTTTCCATTTGTGTATTATTTCTGCACTCCCTGGCTTCCTCTGTAAGGTTATCTGAACTATGAACTTTCCTAAATGTTTGAGCTAGAAGTTCCGCCTTTCCTAAGTTTGTGACAGCCATTTTGTCCCCTCTGCTCAAAACTGGCAACTCATAATTCCTTCGAATTCCCCCCATTCTCCTAATCATTGCCCAAACACCTGCAAGCTGTACTTCTCTTCCAATACTATTGCAATATTGCCTCCAAAAAGTGCGTTTTTGCGTTCTTATTGTTCTCCTTACTATAGCCTGGGCCCTTTTATCCTGATTCAAAGCTTCCTGAGAATGGAGTTGTTTGAGTTGACTGAATGCTTTATTCCTGTCTTTAATGGATTTACTACATTCACCATTCCACCAGGGTACACTCTTGGTGCGCCTAACTCCTGCAATTCCAGGAATTGTTTCTTTAGCTGAATGAATGATAACCTTAACCAGCTCATCATTGAATTGATTTATATCATCATAATTTTCCTCTTGAAGTGTTTTACATCTATTCGTACTTACAACTTGGAAGGCATCCCAATTAGCCTTTCCCAATTTCCATCTAGGAATTTTCTTTTCCTTTTCAAACCTTATGTTAGTCCCAACTTTAGTCATTACCGGATAATGATCGCTGCCCACTGTAGTATGCTTTACCACATTCCATGTACTTATACCTGCTAAAGCACTAGATACAAATGTCAGATCGAGTACTGTTTCTTTATTCTTCGTGCAATTATATCGTGTTCCTTCTCCAGTGTTAATACACACTAGCCCGAGGTCATCTATAAATTCCTCAACTACTGCACCATTTGCATCTGTGCTACTGCTTCCCCATAGCGAGTTATGTGAATTAAAATCCCCACACCATATTACTTTGTCTTGCAGTGAACCCCCAGCATCCTCTAATATACTTTGATCTAATTTCCCACATGGATTATAATAATTTACTATAACTATAGGTCCTCTATCATTCCATACCCTTATAACTATTGCTTCATGATCTGTACTTACATGCATAACTTTGTAACTTATACCACTCTGTATGAATGTTGCAACTCCTCCCCCTCTGCCAGAGTCCCTGGCCCTTTCTCATTTCTCTAACTCCCCTCCTCGACTCCTATCCTCGAGACTTAGTCCCGCCCACAGGAGATGCGAGCCGAGGAGCCGAGGAGAGAGGAGGGGAAGCAGCAGGCGGTTAGAGAAATGAGAACTCCTCTCCTCTGAGCGGTCATTTTAAAGAGACGTCCATTAATGATGACAGGAGGCAGAGCAGCCCTCTGTCTGATGGACAGATGTGTTCATGATGACTTATATATTTACTTTGATTCATTCACAGTGCGGTATAATGAGACAATAACATGCTACAGATGCGGACACACACACACACATACACACATATATATATATACATTTATATACATATATTTACAATTTCAGAATCAAACAGAGCACTCTCATAATAACGTAACACTATCAGAGACTGGATATACCCCCCCCCCCCTCTCTGGTCGCTACAATGAGGAAAATAAATTACGGGCCAAAAGTTTTATTTACAAGTATTAAAAGTAAGCAGAGGACACCAAACCAACTGAGACCTGTCTGTCCGCTGCATCTACACACACACTGTACCAAACACACACACGCACCTACAGCTAACAGCCTAACAGCCGTTGTGTATTTTATTATGTGAAGCACTAAATGGTCTTAGAAAAATATCGACTCTTTGTTTGTAGATATCTACTAAACTACAGCAAATAAAGAGAGTAGGCCTGTTATACTGAGTGATATATATTATACACACTGCTCTGCTTTCTGCACGGACCTCACAGCTGTTCTCTCTGGAAACATCGCGTCGCGATGAGAGCAGTTAATAAAATAATATCCAGGGGATGCATGCAGAGCTGTCATTGGCTGAGATAAGTCCGGCCGTGCGTCACGACTCTTTGAAACATCTCTGTTGCCGGAAATGCATCCACGAAGGAGCCGTGGAGGACCGTGGAGGACCCATCAGTGTATCCTCGGTTAGAGCTCCTCCAGAGAGCCTCCTCGATGCTCGGTCCTCGAAGTGCATTTAGAGAAATGAGATGTCCTTCAACATGGCGCGCTGAAATTCATTTCCGGGTCACTACCGGAGGACCGAGGAGTCGAGGAGGGGGATTTGATGAAATGAGAAAGGGCCCCTATCTCACATTGGGTTCAACGCGTCATAGAGCGACCAAGTCATTTCATTGGACGAGAGGCATAGCTGGTCACAGGGATGCGTTCAAATTTAGTCAGTAATTTGAGGAACTAGCGAAATGGCGAACGCAGATAAAGCTCGAAAATCCTCCATCATCATTGAAGTCTCCGGTTTGGGGACATTTTGGTTTCGCAGTTACGTACAAGGATGACGGGCAAAGACAGGTGGAAATCACCGGTACCAAAAGAAAAAAGACTGAAGTGCAAACCCAACTCCCACTAGCATTTAAGCCTCCACCACTCAAAAAAAGTTCAGACCGAGCCAAAGCTATTACAAACGCCAAATATCCTTATGTTGCCATGTTAGCAAAGCGCTACCTGGCTGTATCTGCTACCTCTGTCCCTAGCGAGAGGGTTTTCTCCACAGCAGGAGACATTGTTAGTGCCAGCAGATCTGCCCTTTCGGCAAGCAATGTGGACAAGATCATCTTTCTTAAAAAAAACATGAAAATACAATGACAAGCAAGTTCTAATGTCAAGCTGGCTGCTTAGGTGAGTACAGTACAGATTATTTCAGTTAATCGAAATGCTGCACCTTAATGTTTATTTGATTATATTTTGTATTTATTTGAGTGAATACATTATTTACAATTTAATAATAATTAAAAAAAACCCATGCCTCACACTTTGAAAACCGCTGCCATAGGGGGGTCCGGGGGCATGCTCCCCTGGGAAGATTTTTTTTTAAATATTGAAATTTTTCCGTCATTGTTAAAAAAAATCCGTCATAGATGGAAAATATTCGGTTAACGCGACCTCTGCTCTCAGGTCTCCTCTCGAGTCCCCTCTCGAGTCCCCTCTCAAGTCCCCTCTCGAGTCCCCTCTTGAGTTCCTTCTCAGGTCCCCTCTCGAGTTTCTTCTCGAGTCCCCTCTCAAGTCTCCTCTCAAGTGTCCTCTCAAGTGTCCTCTCAAGTGTCCTCTCGAGTTCCCTCGAGTTCCCTCTCAGGTCCCCTCTCGAGTTCCCTCTCAGGTCCCCTCTCGAGTTCCCTCTCAGGTCCCCTCTCGAGTTCCCTCTCGAGTCTCTTCTCAGGTCCCCTCTCGAGTCTCTTCTCAGGTCCCCTCTCGAGTCCCCTCTCGAGTCTCCTCTCGAGTTCTCTCTCAAGTCTCCTCTCAAGTTCCTTCTCGAGTCCCCTCTCAGGTCACCTCTCGAGTTTCTTCTGGAGTCCCCTCTCGAGTTTCTTCTCGTTTGTGGCTGCGGTGATGGGGGTCTTTTATAATCCTGAGGGCTTTCTTTAAAGTTAACCTGGTATTTTTAGTCCACTACATTTATTTTAGTTACTTTACAGATTCTGATTAATGATGTGAAATATAAACAACCCTTAAATCAGACTTTAGTTACACCTGAGTAAAATTCAGGGAAGGTGATTGTCAAGTGCCAACAATCAGGAGAGATATTTGATTGGAGGACTGGCTTATCTAAAGCCAGTTGAGTAGCACTTGAAATGTTTTGGCTCTATGAAACCTGATGTACTTTATGATTCTGTTTTCTTCAAGCTTGTATTTTGTTGATCGAACGCACTTATTGTAAGTCGCTTTGGATAAAAGCGTCAGCTAAATGTAATGTAATGATTGTTGGTGCTTGAGAAGACTAAATATTTATCTGCAGATCCCTATAAAGTATATACATTACTCGTTATTCTCTACAAATAGTTAATTAAAAACTGTATATAATTGCTATTTTGGACATCCCTTTTCAAGATTTCAATATTACTCTAAACGTGTAATAACGTGCTTTAACCAGTAGGAGGTGCGGGTTAAAAAGCTGTCAAGTTTACAGTGTTAACAAAATAAAATATACTGCTGTTTCTGGTTTAGTTTACGACAGATATATTCTGTTATTGTTTTGATATTTGTAACAAAAGCGATGGAAAAAACCCACAGCAACACAGAAAAGATGGTCTTAACATGACCCAGCGGTCTATTAGTTAATAAAAAACAATAATATCAAAACTAATTATTACTACTAACTTTATTGTGAAATTAAAACAGAACGGTAAAAGAATAGTTTCCGGTCTATTTTGAGGCCAGATCTCTGTAGATAAATAAAGAACTATGATAGATGTGTAATATTTAATGCAGCCAAACCATTTATTACAATGCATTCATGTGATGACTTTCAAAGAGTAAAGCAAGCACTGCTGAATAAAGTATGATTTATCTTTTACGAAACGTTTTTTTCATATGGAATGCAGTTGGAGGTCAACCAATCACAGAGCTTGAGACAACGCGGAACAATAGCTGAGGATTCTGGGTAATGTAGTGTCTTCGGCCATCCTAAACTGAACAAATATTTGTTTCTCCGAATCGAAGGGGAAATTACAAAAGCATTGTACACAATTTAAACCAATCAATGTTGTGTAATCAACAAGGATAATCTGGTGTGTTTGAGTTGATGAGTAGTGCAGATATCACTGTAAAATCAATCGACATTAAAGAGAATACTTACTTCCGGGTGTAAAATCCTCCGTTATCCAATGGGAATGGACGCTCACATTGCTCTCCGTAATACAATAAAGGTGACATGATCAAATCGGAATATAATGTTCTTTTAAAAAAACGTTAACTAAAGGGAACAATCTATTGGACACAGCTGAAGCTCTGGCCTTCCTTAAAAACTAACTAATTTAATAAAAATCACAGTTGTATTACACACAATGCACTGTTTTTTGAGAACAAAAATTCGTAACTAATGCACCATAATACATTCTGACGAAAAATAAAAATTATTATGAATACAAATAAAATAAAAGAAGCCTCCCGTGAGTTACTACAAGCTATAAAGTAGATTTTAAAAACGTTTTATAGAATAAAAGCTCACTGCTGGACGTTGTAGAAATGCGTGTGTGCACCACGACAAAGGAGCCTCATTCACTTTACATTGGGGTTGTTTGCGTGGTGCAGACATGTACATGTAGCAAAGTTCGTGAGTCCACCACACAATGCGGTGTTAAGGAGTCGTGGTGGAGTCACGCATTCTGGTGAGATCAGGTTGTATACAAATGCTTGTCATGTAGGCATACTGGAGGTACCGTTCCAATGATGTATTAATAATAAGATATATATAGCGCCTTTCATGAGACCCAAGGTCGCTTTAAAAAGAAGAACAAAACAACAAATAGATTTGGGGCCAAAGGCCTTGGCAGACAGATGGGACTTGAGGGCCCTTTTGAAGGCGTCAAGCGTGGGGATGTTGCAGATCTCCGCAGGGAGAGCGTTCCAGAGAGTGGGGACTGCCATACTGAAGGCTCTGTCCCCGAAGGATCGCAGGTTGGTGCGGGGGGCCAGAGTCTGAAGACCGCAGGTTCCGGGGTAGGGCATGTGGGAGTTGTATTGATTTGATACAAGCAAGCCAGTGTTTCATTGTGTACTTTCAACTACAGTATATGGTCCGGCAAGTTCAGCATTCACTGTGATGTATATAAAATAAGACACTGATACCGTTTTCCTCAATGAACATTTATTGAACAGAACATCATGTGGAAAATCAGAGCTGGTCAACTGGTCAAAAAATATTGACATGCAGGAGTTTAAAGCCTATTTCAAAACTCCTCGGAATCTTTCACTGAAGTCCTTCAGCCTTTGGTGCGCTTCCTCACTCATGTTCTTGGTGAGGTCATGAGAACAAAGTTCCATCTCACTGATAAGACAAGATGGTATAAAGAAGTCATATGTAATATTATAAAATCACATGCATCAGGGGTTGCACACTTTAAATGACAGCAGGGGTGAATTTCATTTTATAATTTTGCAATAAGTCAAAGATATGTTTACTGTATATTATAAAAATGCTTGTCATGTAGGCATACTGGAGGTACCGTTCCAATGATGTATTAATAATAAGATATATATAGCGCCTATATATATATAGCAAAATAAACACAATTACACTGCGCTAAACAGCCACATCGACAAACAAAGGTTATAAGATCCTCTCAGTCTGACAGGAGAGGACTGTCCTCCACCTTGGTGTAGAAACAGCTCTTTATATCCGTTAGCATAGCTAGCTAACCAGATGCTAACAACAACATTCCACGTTACCGCTAGCGCACTCACATAATGCGCTCGTGCCACACACACACACACACACACACACACACACACACACACACACACACACACACACACACACACACACACACACACACACACACACACACACACACACACACACACACACACACACACACACACACACACACACACACACACACACACACACACACACACACACACACACACACACACACACACACACACACACACACACACACACACAGAGCCGAGCTTGAATGAAACACAGAGACCCAGAAGTAGGCTACTTGTACTGTGCTGTATATCATATTATTTTCTGATGTATTTCACACAAAAAACCTTTAGTGGAAACGTTTTTTTATGATTAAAAAAAAAAAAAAAAAGGCAAAGTGTCAAGGCTTGCCCACCCTGCGTTGGGGGGGCACAGTGACTCATTTGGGGGGGCATGGCCCGGGAATGACCCCCCATGACGCCGACCCTGCCTCCATGTCTCCTTAAATATCCTTGCATCAGCGTCTCACGTGTTGGGCGTGCTCTCTTCTGACCATATTTGGAAGTACAACTTTCGCGGCCGCAGCTAGACCCTTCTCAGCCACCGTAGTGTCGTGTCAGGTGGGCGTGTCGTGTACCATCGTACACTTTTATCCAAAGCGACTTACAATAAGTACATTCGACCAGAAAGACACAACCTTGAAGAAAACAGAATCATATAAGCATGGGCGTCGCAGCCATTATATGAGGGTGGGACAAGTCCCCCCCACCTTTTAAAATGATTAGTTTAAAGCCCCACTTTTACCATGTGGAAAGTCCGTGCATCGATCTATCCACTCGCCGCCCTTTGAAGAGCGCTGTGTCGGTGCTTCATTATCAAATCCATTCCACTTGCTTATTGTGAGAATATCTCAAATCAATGAAACTCCGTCCCATGTTTTCCCTGCTACTTTGTACCAAGGCAGATTCTCAGAGCCGTACACAGGAGCCGTACACAGGAGCCGTACACATGCTGCGTTCTGTGCGTAGCTGTGTCTTTAGTTGTAAGCCCAGTGGCGATTCATCTGTCTGTTCATCTGTCATATTATACAATAAAGCCATCGAAAAGAATAGGTTACAGCATTAAGTTATTCTGGGTCTTTGTGTGTCATAGCTCGGCTGTGTGTGTGGCACGAGGAGCGCATTTTGTGTGTGTGAGAGAGAGAGAGAGAGAGAGAGAGAGAGAGAGAGAGAGAGAGAGAGAGAGAGAGAGAGAGAGAGAGAGAGAGAGAGAGAGAGAGAGAGAGAGAGAGAGAGAGAGAGAGAGAGAGGTCTAAGTTATCTCATGTAACTAAGTATTTCCAAGGCACACCTTTTATATGATCATTATACAAAATAAGAGAATAGCAGGTATGAAATCATTCCAGCTCAGACTATAGGACAGTAAAACAAAAATACAGTTTAAAAGGGGAGTGATTTGTAAAATATGCATTCAAAAAAAGTAAGTCTGTCTTAAACAGTTCTGTTTCATATGGGTGTTGAGAGATGTATCCATAGATCTATAGTCCCTAACTTTGCTCTCAAAGTGCACCAGATTGATGCTATTAACTTCAACATTAAAAAAAATATTAGGCTACATTCCATTACATGTTACTTGTTAGAAGCTTTTATCCAAAGCGACTTACATACTCAATAGCTACTGTGGACAATCCCCACAGGAGCAATTTGGGGGGAAGTATCTCAGGGACACAACGACACGCTGACTGCAGTGGGGTTTGAACCTGTGCCCCCTGACCCGAACACCAACGCACAACCCACTGCACCACACGCCTCCCTCCACCACCTGCCCACACCCCGCGTCAAATTGTCCCACCCACATTGAGGATGCTTCCTACGCCCATGCATATAAGTACTAAAGTACATCAGGTTTCATAGAGCCAAACATTTCAAGTGCTACTCAACTGGCTTTAGATAAGCCAGTCCTTTATTAGTATATAAGTGCTTTGTTAGTAGTTCATTGTTAGTAATTCTATCGCTCGAAGTGGAGTCGAAAGAGATGAGTTTCAGTCCGGAAGATGTGCAGGCTTTCTGCTGTCCTGATGTCAATGGGGAGCTCATTCCACCATTTTGGAGCCAGGATAGCAAACCCACGTGTTTTTGCTGATGGGAACTTGGGTCCCCCTCGCAGCGAGGGTGCAGCGAATTGTATATATTTATATAAATATATTTGTGTGTGTGTCCGCATCTGTAGCCTGTTGTTGTCTCATTATACCGCACTCTCAATGAATTCAAAGTAAATATGTGGGGGAACAATGTTCAGCTGATCTAACAGAGATTATAAAATACAGCGCTATGACAAAACACTCGACAGCTGATGCAGCTGTTGCCACGTAATATGAACGGACGTCGCTTTAATATGACCGCTCAGAGGAGAGGAGTTCTCATTTCTCTAACCGCCTGCTGCTTCCACTCCTCTCTCCTCGGTTCCCCTCCTCGGTCCTCCGCTCGCATCTCCTGTGGGCGGGACTAACGGTACGTCCACACAGCAGCTTTTCAAAAATCTTGAAAATCTTGGAGCTGGGCGAGTCTGAAAGCTTGGGGATTTTTTGCGAGCAACGCGACCAACAACCAATCACATGAATCTCCCGCCCCCCATACAAAGCAAAAAACCCCCGTGGATTTTATGCGAGCAATATATATATATAAACTCCCCAAACAGGCGAAAACCTACCAGTTTCACCCACTGTCTCTGCCGCCTCCCTCCATGCCTGGTTCCTCCGGTTTGTATCCCGGTAAATAGTCTGGTCGTAAAGAACCAGGTGATTTGCTACCGTAATTTCTCGTTTGGAATATGAGGAAATGAACTGCGGTCTGGCTCTCCCAGCATCTCGGTCTCACCGGAAGTTGATTTGTCTGCGCCATCTTGAGTAGCGTCCCAATGGCCTTATTTTTGCCGGAGGACCGAGGAGCGAGGAGCGATAATGGAGGAGCTATAACCGAGGAACCACCAGACCATCCTTCGATGAAATCCTCAGACACTCGCCCCGCCCACTTACTGTGTATCGCTCACTGATTGGACGAGGCAGTGCATGCACTGATCTGATGCTTCTTGACATGAGAGCAGTTTCCCAGCGGAGTGAAGAAAACACATGAACCTCACGGGACTCAGTCCTCAGTTTATACCGTGTTTTGTTTCAATTCATGTTTCATTTAGTTACAAATATGTGATATATCTGAACAACAAAGTGGTCAAAAATCATTTTATTCATTTATTGGAAACATTTTCATGATCGCTTTTTTCGTTTTATATTTTCATTTATTGTCATTTCCATTCAGTCGGTCATTAAGTGCTATTAAAATGTTAATGTGCTACATATCCACACAAACAAACAAAGAGTGCAATCCAATGAATGTTAATCTAACTGGGTTTTGATAGATAACATATCTCTTTTTCTTCTCTCAATTATTTTATTTATTTTGTGCACTCTAATCAATATTAATCAAACTATTGTTCGTTTATACATTTTAAGAATGGCGTTCTTATTTTATTTAATGTATTTGGGTCTACAACAGATGATACAAATGTTTGTGTCAGTAAATGTGTGCTAACAGACAGTGGCGCCTCCAGACATGTATCATAGGGGTGGCCCACCAAAACCAAGAATGTAATTGTTGTAAAAGTATAGACTAGATGAAAACAATGGCAAAGAGAATCACCTACTGATATACTTTGGTTTCTTATTTTACATTTTCTGATACTATTCATCTGAAGTGAATATAATACGGATAGTTAACATTTTACTTCAAACAACATTTAAAAGAACCTTGTACACATGTGTTGGTGATTTATTGTTTTGTTTTTTATATATGCTAGTTGTTCTTTCCTTTTAAAAAGACAAATACAGCTTAATTTAAATAAGTTCCTTTATTGTAAAGCACAAAATGTTCAGCATTCTCAACACATACAATACACAACGTGTTCTTCAGTTGTATTATGTCTCTGGTTATAAATAGTTTTAGAACAAAGCTGTTTGTGTCCCACTGGGATCAAAGATGATTGACATGACTTTATTAAATCAAGTTTTAAAACATGACTGTTTTATTTCAACAGGACCCAAAAACACAAGGGGTATAAAATGGTAAATACATTCTGTGATTGAACTCAAAAACACCATCTATTATTGACCTTTATAGCAAATTCAAAACATTATAAATGATACAAAACACCACCTTTTAGTATTAGACAGAAAATAGGTGACGAGACATATTTCTATTTTTTTTAGATGAGGCCTCTGTGGTGAGAGTAATACATATAGCTTGTATAGCTTGGTTTCAGTCACGTGACTTCTACGACGCGCGAAATTCAAGTGGAGGTCAGGAAGTGAAAACGCAATCATTCATCAACGCAGGAATCATGGAGGACACCGACTATGTCAAACAATTAAATGAACCTGCACGTCGCAGATATCGTGAAAAAATCACAGCATACATCGGATACGATCCGTATCAGCTGAAAAAGAGCGACTTTTCTCGTGATTTATCAGATTTGCCCGCTGTCGAGGCGATGGATATCACCAGCTACCTCGTCCTTCATACCTCCTACTACACGGCTAGCCAAATGAAAGCGTATAAAAGCCTGGAAGCTTTCAACTACTTCGTGTGTGGATGGGTGAATGACCTCGGCACCAAAAAGGCATTAAACAAATGTCGCCTTGTTTTTGCCCGGGTGAGTGTTAACTACCTATACCTTCTTACCTCTAAGTAGCATTATTAGGAGACATCCAGTTAGCTAACTTTAGCTACATGGACTCATGTAAGGCAGTGTTACGGCTGTCGCCTTGCCTTCAGCATTAACTGGCCTGTGAGTGTTCTGTGTGTGTATATATATATGTGTAGTATGTGTGTTATGATTACATGTAGGTACTATGGTTACCGCGTCGGCGACGTTGTTTCGCATAGACTGTATATATAATCGGTGGTAACCGAGGCTAACAGTGGGAGCCCAGTCTACCGACTCAACGTCACCCAAAGCGCTAGGGCACCCTAAAAAGTCCCAACAAAGTCCATATTAGACTACAGGTAACTTAAACATGATCAGTATTACTAAGTAAATAAGCATTTAACCACAACCCAATAATACATAAACAAAGCCACAAAAACCAAGTTAGCTAATACCTCTGATGAAGTGGTCGCTGCAGACACGTGAATTAGACGACTCTGCTCCTCCCGACCGCAGATGTAGGTTTGAAAGCCATTTTTTCCGGCGTTCTTCGGTTAGCTTCTTAAATTGCTCAGCTTTATGGACGACAACCTTCGGCACTCTGTAAAACCTCTTGTTTTTCTCTCGGCCGGATCGATTGGAACAACCGTAAACTACACAACACACCGGCATTTTCACAATGGTAACAGCAGCTAGATCCTCTGTAGAAAATTACTTCCTGACCTCCAATGGAATTTCGCGCCAAAGGAACGCAGCGGTGTGACGTCAAGTGAAACCAAGCTATTCCATTTATTTTGAAAATGTATATTTATACTTTACAAACAAACTGGTTACCCTTTTTTTAAATTAGCATACAGAACATTATGAAAACAAACTTGACTAATGGTCGGCTCATAACCTCAGAACACAGAAGAGGTAAAACTGCATAGATTCTCGTTTCATTTTGAAGGAGCTGCAGACCTAAAGTGTGGAGAAGACTTAATTGATTAAAAAGGTCACAATCACATTAATACAACTGTATTTAGGTTTTAGTTTCACTTTTACTAAAAAGAGTTCCACATGTACTTTCTAGCATGCATGGCCATCTCCTCACTAGCCCTATGCTGCTGCTCCCCTGCCAGCTCTGTCTCTCCTTTACTCATCTTCTTCTTAAAATAAGAAGAGATGTCTATTGAATTTCTCTTCATTTTCTGCAAATTGACATTACACACAGCAGTGATTAATAGTAGCCTACGCATTACACCAGCCCAGCATACCGACATCAGCTAATGTTAGCTTAGCAAGCTAAACTAACGCTAACTAGGATAGCTGCCAAACAGTGGCGGCGCCAGAGATTTTCTCTAGGGGGTGCTGTGGGGTAGCTTGACGTTTCATAGAGGGTGCTCAAACATTAAGGGTTTCCCATTAATGCACCAGCGCTACAGTTGAATTTTCTACTGCAACACTCCCCACACGCACACACAGTGTACCCGCGACTGTTACAATGAAGGCTCGATAATCAGCTCACGGCATATACAGTGGGGCAAAAAAGTATTTAGTCAGCCACCAATTGTGCAAGTTCTCCCACTTAAAAATATGAGAGAGGCTTGTAATTTTCATCCTAGGTATACCTCAACTATGAGAGACAAAATGAGAAAAAAAAATCCAGAAAATCACTGTCTGATTTTTAAAGAGTTTATTTGCAAATTATGGTGGAACATAAGTATTTGGTCAATAACAAAAGTTCATCTCAATACTTTGTTATATACCCTTTGTTGGCAATGACAGAGGTCAAACGTTTTCTGTAAGTCTTCACAAGGTTTTCACACACTGTTGCTGGTATTTTGGCCCATTCCTCCATGCAGATCTCCTCTAGAGCAGTGATGTTTTGGGGCTGTCGCTGGACAACACGGACTTTCAACTCCCTCCAAAGATTTTCTATGGGGTTGAGATCTGGAGACTGGCTAGGCCACTCCAGGACCTTGAAATGCTTCTTACGAAGCCACTCCTTCATTGCCCGGGCGGTGTGTTTGGGATCATTGGCATGCTGAAAGACCCAGCCACTTCATCTTCAATGTCCTTGCTGATGGAAGGAGGTTGTCACTCAAAATCTCACGATACATGGCCCCATTCATTCTTTCCTTTACACGGATCAGTCGTCCTGGTCCCTATGCAGAAAAACAGCCCCAAAGCATGATGTTTCCACCCCCATGTTTCACAGTAGGTATGGTGTTCTTTGGATGCAACTCAGCATTCTTTCTCCTCCAAACACGTCTAGTTGAGTTTTTACCAAAAAGTTCTATTTTGGTTTCATCTGACCATATGACATTCTCCCGATCCTCTTCTGGATCATCTAAATGCTCTCTAGCAAACTTCAGACGGGCCTGGACATGTACTGGCTTAAGCAGGGGGACACGTCTGGCACTGCAGGATTTGAGTCCCTGGCGGCGTAGTGTGTTACTGATGGTAGCCTTTGTTACTTTGGTCCCAGCTCTCTGCAGGTCATTGACTAGGTCCCCCCGTGTGGTTCTGGGATCTTTGCTCACCGTTCTTGTGATCATTTTGACCCCACGGGGTGAGATCTTGCGTGGAGCCCCAGATCGAGGGAGATTATCAATGACTTGTATGTCTTCCATTTTCTAATAATTGCTCCCACAGTTGATTTCTTCACACCAAGCTGCTTACCTATTGCAGATTCAGTCTTCCCAGCCTGGTGCAGGTCTACAATTTAGTTTCTGGTGTCCTTTGACAGCTCTTTGGTCTTGGCCATAGTGGAGTTTGGAGTGTGACTGTTTGAGGTTGTGGACAGGTATCTTTTATACTGATAACGAGATCAAACAGGTGCCATTAATACAGTTAACAAGTGGAGGACAGAGGAGGCTCTTAAAGAAGAATTTACAGGTCTGTGAGAGCCAGAAATCTTGTTTGTTTGTAGGTGACCAAATACTTATTTTACCGAGGAATTTACCAATTAATTCATTAAAAATCCTACAATGTGATTTCCTGGATTCTTTCCCCCCATTCTGTCTCTCATAGTTGAAGTGTACCTAGGATGAAAATTACAGGCCTCTCTCATCTTTTTAAGTGGGAGAACTTGCACAATTGGTGGCTGACTAAATACTTTTTTGCCCCACTGTAGGTGTAAGCAGGGGTAAAGTGCTATTTTTACAAGTGGGGGGTGGACCTCACCTCCTCTAGGGGGGTCCTCACCTCCTCTAGTGGGGTCCGGGGGCATGTTTCCCCCGGGAAGATTTTTTTGAATATTGAAGTTAAAAGCATCAATTTGGTGCACTTTGAGAGCAACATTAAGAGATCTATGGATACATCTCTCAACATCCATATGACACAGAACTGTAAACAGATTTTCTATTTCTTTATAGATATTTTACAAATCACTCCCCTTTTAAAACAAACCGTTTGAGACCCACTGAGATAACTAGACTAAAGTTAACTATCTAAACACTGAGAGTCCTTTACTTCACCTGAGGTTATCTGAGACTCTCCGTCTGACAGGAGAGAGTTCTCCCTCCACCTTGTTGTTGAAAAAGCTCCTTATATCCGTTAGCTTGGCTAGCTAGCACCAGATGCTAACCACAACGATCTCCGGTAGATACCCACCGGTGCGCGAGGCTCTCTCTCTCTCGCTCGCACACGCATGCACACAAAATGGCTCGTGCCACACACACACACACACACACACACACACAGAGCAGAGCAGAGCTTGAATGAAACAGACCCAGAAGTAAGCTACTTGTACTCACGAGGCTATTATGTGCAGAATCCCTCTCGCTTTCAGGTGGTTTTGATTGAGTGTCCACACGTGGACGTTTAAGGACTAAAAAACGATCCATCTTTCCCTTTGCTGTTGGCATAATTTGGTGCTCTAGCTAACAGGAAGTCACTCAAGTGTCAAAGTAATTTAGCCTATGGGTAGGTCAAAAATCGAATGGGTGCTGGCCATTGGCCTAATCATATCACCTGTGTTGGCTTTATGTTTTTGGTCAAAAATGTGTTTGTTTCACATTTGCATTGATGTAATCAATAATGTTTCTAATTTAATAAAAATAATAATAATAATTTTCGTTTTTCTCGTTTTAATGCCATTGAACACAATTTTTGATCAGAATAGCAGCTAAAGCTAAGCATATCTCCGTTTTTTGCTACCTAAAGCTAACACACTAAAGCCTAAAGTGTTGTGGGGCTTAATAGGCAACGAACGAATATGACTTACCTTCTAGAAGTCTGGTGGATTTTTGTCAACTCCAGTCCAGTCAGTAGAAAGAAACGTTTTGCTGCAACCTGCTGCTGTCTGTGCGAATCTCAGAGTGGTGCGCCGAGTATCAGAGTGTTACCATGGTAGCAGAGGGAGAGGGAGGGGCTGCAGTATGAGCGTTGGAAGCTCAAATCAAGCGACTCGCTGGCTGTGTATTTGCTGTTAAATATCAGATCAACTACTGCGCATACGTGACTGGCGAGGCGGTGTGTGTGGTGGGGGGGCCAACAAATATATCAGGGTGGCCATGGCCCCCCCTTGCTGGCGCCACTGCTAACAGAGGCGGGGGTGTGTGTGGAAATAACGGGGACAGAGCTGGGTTGCGTTTCAATAGTCCATTTAGCTTAGGAACCTTCCTAACCATTTGAAATGACCCGGAAGTACCTCAGTGGCAGCCATGATAAGTGCCGTTCCAATTCTCTAAATGAAAGGAAAGGAGGTTTCAAACTTCCTTTATAACCTCCTTTAGCTTAGGAACCACTGGACCTCCCTCACCGAAAGGAGAGGAGAAAATGCTGCCCCACAATGCCTTGCAGCCGCAGCATTTGCCGTCACACAACAGTCAACAAACGATTATGACGGAGAAATTATATCATGAAAGTTACTGTGCTTATTAAGCATTTTAAAACGTATGTGGTAAGTTGCCAAAGTGCTTTGTTCTGAACGTTCATCAGTATTATAATCAAAAAGAGAAATATGAACGTTAGTTTTTACTGAAATTATCAAATAAAGTCAACATTTCACAGTCTTTACTGAGCTGTGTGGAGTTTGTTCAACTTTTAAAAGATGTTTGAATGGTGATATACACAGGGATAGATGTTAAGGACTAACGTTTATAATAAATACATTTGTATTTATTTTAAGATATTTTCATCAATCATACGCTCTTAGCCCGGCTTAGTTGACTTTACTAGAAATTTGCGTGCAAACCCGTTGCCTTAAACCACTTAAGTTTTTACACATGCAAGAAACTTAACAGGTTAAGTTGTATACACGTAGAACTTTAAGTAGACTTATCTTAGTTTACATTTGTAGTCTTATCTCAAAATCATTAGTTCACATAAATGATGTCTTAGTTGTATGAAATAACTTGTTTAAGTTAAATATAATAAATAAGATTATTTATCAATGCTTAATATCATGTGTTAATATAACAAATGTCTTTTAATAAAATTAATTGTACCATTTTGATTTGGGGATTGCATTTATACATTGTTTTACCAGAATTGTATGGAAGGGAAAACATGAAACAATACATTTAAATATTCCAATGTTTTTATTGACAAAAATAACCTTGTCAACCAGAAGGCAAGCAAAGACAGGAATTAGAACCCACAACATTGAACAATATGTGTGTGAAAAATCACACACACACACCAACCCTGTCTCCTAAAAATTACGTTCCCACAGAACTAAACTGCATTCTCAATTACGTTTAATCAGAAACGTATTTTCTCCCACGTTACGTTTCTTATGAACGCATCTTAAATACGTTTATTTTCTACATATCTTTGCCATTTATTGTCTTGCTTAATGATAATAGTCATTTATAAATATCATTTTAGAGCACACATTTGAAATCAGTAGGCGAGGCTGTAATTTCTCCAGCTGTTACTCTCATGAACGAGGCAGAAAATAATAGTTTTTAACATGCCAAAAAGCTGCTGTGTCGTTTATTGCACCTCAAACATTAAAACAAATCCAGAGTTACGTGTTCCTGTACTTCCTCCAAGAAGAAAGGACAGTAACAGAAGATCTCTGTGGCTTCAGGCTTGATCTCCGTTCAAATGACAGCGTTGGTTTCCCCAAAAGTGGGCGGGGCTGTAAAGTGACGTAGATTTTACTCTCATCTATTATTCAAAACCATTCTATTTATTCTAACGTAAATTACATGCTAGTGTTTTATCTTTTTATTTATTTGTTTTTATTTAAAATCGTATAATGTCTGACTTTTTTTGCCGTCTGTGAGGAAAAGAAATGTGGCTGAGAGCCTCAAATACTGAAATCTGTATTTTTTTTAAATCTTTTTTTCCTTCTAATTTGTTATTATTTTCGAAATAACACACAATTATCCTTGTTTTTATTTATTCGTTTAATTCTATAATCTTGGGCTTTTTAGCGGTAAATAAAGTCACCGGAAACAGACGTATGGCCTATAACGGAGCGTCCACACAGCAGCGTGCGTTGACGCTTGGCGGTGGGCGTGTCTGAAGCTTGGGGATTTTTTGCGAGCAACGCGACCAACAACCAATCACATGAATCTCCCGCCCCCGACATACAAAGCAATAGCAATGTTAAAACGAAGTAAACTGGATATAAAATCCCCAAACAGGCGAAAACCTACCAGTTTCACCCACTGTATCTGCCACCTCCCTCCATGCCTCGCTCCTCCGGTTTGTATCCCGGTAGATGAACAGAGACTGATCATTCAGCACCGGGTGATTCACTACCGCTATAATGAATTTTCCCTCCATTTTTTTGAATATGAAGAAATGACCTGCGTAGTCTCTCCCAGCATACACGCGGTTTGATTGGCTAGCGCTTGTACTGGCAGATTTGCATAAACGGGATTTCATTGGCTGACGCCTCCGTTGAGGCGTCAAAAGTTGAACATTGCTCAACTTTTGAAGCGAGCAACGCTCCACGTTGCTTCCCAAAATGCAGTTCGGCTAAAAGTGACGTCACCCCATTCAAAGTGAATGGGCAGAAGCGTTGGAAGCTTCAACGCACGCCGCTGTGTGGACGGGCCTGAAGGGACATTTCGAGCGATACACACCACAAACCCACTGAACAGATTACCCAAGATCCTCAGCTTGAAGCTCGTTGATTGGATGTTTTACCCGCAATGCATGTTGGGATATGATGTTAATGCGATATGATATCCGAAAACATTTAAAAAATATATAATAATACTTTATTCCGAGTGTTCTTGCTTTTCTCTTTGGAAGTCATCACATAACGGCATTGTAATACACGGTTCGGCTGCATTAAATATTACAGATCTGCCGTAGTTCTCTATTTATAGAGCCCTGATGAGAAGACTTCTGGACAAACTTGAAGAACTGCCGCCAACACTGAATACTTGACGTGGATCATAAATATATCAACAATTAAACAACATCTTGCATTTCTTTTCACAAAATACGTCTCCTTGCAGTATCAATAGTAATTCGGCTGACTTTTATATTTGATCCAATTGGTAGATAGATTATATTTACACCATAACGGTGCACAGCTGATAGAAAAGGACTTGTCGTTTTTAAAGATATTACTGATTTTCTTTGAATATAAGAATGTAAAAACTGAGTTGAGAGAATAGTCAGGGGATTTGGGTGATGGGAGACACATCTATGGAATCATAATTTCAATAGCTTACCATTAAATGACGGATATGCCTTTCTGTCTGTGATGTTTTACAAATCAGATATTAATGTGTAGAAGTAAAACATGAGAAATAGTATAGCAATATCCTGTAAAATTATGTAAAAACATGAATAAAACTACACATCTTCAGATGTTATACATACATAAGAGTCCTACACTAATAATACAAAGTTATTATTAGTATGCTGTGTGTACCTTGTGTGCACCGCCTAGTGGTTAAAGCACGTCATTGAATTATTTTTGTTGAATAATGTTATTTTTGTTGAATAATGTTATTTGATGAAAAAAATATTAAGAGTACATACTTTCATAGGGGGAAAGTAGAAGGTCAATGATATAAATATAGAATATAAAAAATCAAGAAGATACAGATGTGTTTCCTCTTGCCTAAACCTCCAGGGCTGTACACAGTTCAATACTGTCAACTTCTAATTTTGGGAAAAACGAAAACGTCTTTTAAAACTACAATTCCCAGTAGAGACGTGCCATAGAGAACATGTTGCGAAACACAATAGCCAGCATGTGTAGTTCTCGGGGGGCGTTCGAGTCCAGTTTTGAATAGTCTGCCGTGGTTTCGTTCCATTTCAAAGAGCTTGACGCTCGGCGTAACCTTGGCGCACTGCCACTCCAACATCCAATCCCAGAGTTTGAAGATTAATCACGGGGTTTGTCAACGGGACTGTAGTCCCAAACGATAGCTGGGGATTATGGGTAGTGTAGTGTCGGCCATCCTAAACTGATTTTTTTTCGGATATCATATCGCATTAACAACACCACATCTGGCGTCACAGAGATCTTCTGTTACTGTCCTTTCTTCTTAGAGGAAGTACAGAAACACGTAACTCTGGATTTGTTTTAATGTTTGAGGTGCAATAAACGACACAGCAGCTTTTTGGCATGTTAAAAACTATTATTTTCTGCCTCGCTCATGAGAGTAACAGCTGGCGAAATTACAGCCTCGCCTACTGATTTCAAATGTGTGCTCTAAAATGATATTTATAAATGACTATTATCATTATGATAAGCAAGACAATAAATGGCAAAGATATGTAGAAAATAAACGTATTTGAGATACGTTCATAATAAACGTAACGTGGGAGAAAATATGTTTCTGGCTAAACGTAATTGAGAATGCAGTTTAGTTCTGTGGGAACGTAATTTTTAGGAGACAGGGTTGACCTGACAGTGAAAGGTCAGCGAACAGTGCTGAACATTATGATGTCACTGGTAGCAGCTGAACAGCAGAAACAAGTGTCAGTGCATTTCTTTACATTGTAAGCTAGTTCTTCAATGTTTGCAACCTTGGCTTTAGTTCATCTTGGCCCAACGTGAGAAGAACCTTTTGGATGAACTGGAATGTGAGCATCATAGTCTTGGGGTAGTTGAGATGCAGTGCGTATGTAAGACCAAACAGAAATCGCTTTTGGCAGGTCTTGGATGTTGTCGATCACAACTTGTCCCTCAAGGATGATCTTCAGCGAGGCTGGACTGCGATGCAGGGAAGATGAGGGACTAGCACCTTCATGCTCAACCAGGAGGATCCCAATTTCAATGTCGCGGAACGAGTCCTCATCATCAGTGTCCTGAAACGACAGCAACATAAGAGCACAATCAGGACATGTTTCATTAAATAACATGAATAATGCAATATAGTCATAAGAGAGTCAGACACATGAGGGAAGGTGTGAGTTGGTTCTGCTGGAATAGAGCACAAACAGATCACTCAAAGAGGTTGGAAAGAGCTGTTGCTATTAGTGCTGACCGAGAAATCATATTTTCGTTGTCATCGCAATATGAACATGCGTGATAAAAAAAATAGCAAAATAGCAATAAACAATTAATAAGAAATGATGTAATTTAGGGATGGTATGGAAACCCAATATTAAACGTAACCCACATTTGGTATACCAGCTAAGACAAAAGCTGTCTGTATGAACTGTTTAGCTCAGTTTGCCACGTATCTTAAAACGTGGCGTATTCTTGTGAATTCACTTGCTGAGAAAAAGCAGACCCCCCCCCCCCCGGGTAGCGGTACCTGCAGGCAGTGACCCACAGCAGCAGTGGAAGGAGGACAGAATAAATGATACTGACAGATGTCTGTGTTCTTCATTCTTTCAAAATTTGCCTCAGTATAATGCTGTCAGGAATATTCAGATTCTTTATTGACATTTTAGATTTTTTTCCAGTGAGATATTAATGTATATAATGACTGATGCTGGTGTAACCGTTATACTGTTGCTGCTCTAGAATCACTGCAGGTACAGCTGCTAGAGGAGGGGCTGCTTTGTCTCAGCCAGCAGCACACTTTATAAGATCTGCCACATTTAAAAACAAGTGGCAAACTAACCTACACAGTTAAGACTATATAAGCGGCTTTTGTTTTGTCTTGTTTGTAACAATTTCACGAATATTTATCGGCCAGAACTAATCGTACTAGTGATAAGTGGAACAATCTTAATCTGTAATTGTATAAAACTATGCTCACAGGGTTTACCAGGGACAGGAACTAACAAATAATGGTGCTTTTAAATACTCTGTGAGAAGGTAAGAGGTTACTTACAGAGCCTGCTTTGTAGAAGTCTGTGGGGTTGTCGCCAAGGATAATTGGAAGCCCTCTGAGCACCAGGGTCCGGATATCAGTTGGCTCTGTAGTCTGTTGGGGAGTAAAATGACAACAAGTTACACAGCTGGAATGACAAGAAATTGTTGGTATATTTGACTCTTTACCACAGCTGTAGGACAGGAAAATAACCCGTTTTTTTTCCAGCTGAATCTTTGTCCTTGTCATTAGTTTATTGTTGTATATATGATGTATTTGTGACATTGTCCAGGGATGCAAACTCATCAGGTATGAAAAAGGTGACAAGGATCCGAGCCCCCGACCCCACGGAATATCGGCTTTAAAATGAGGAATAACAGATGATGTTAGCAGTCAGAACAACTAAAGCAGCAGGTAATAATAACAGAAACGCTAAAGAGTCACATTTAATAGAAATATATAAAAGCATTTATTTTAATTGTGTAGCAGTCAGTTTATAATTTTGGCAGCACTGTTGAGCATTATGAAAAAAATGTATTTTCATGCCTCTGTGCAAGGCTTAGTCTTTCTATCTTTATCGCCACTGGTGTTAAGTAACTAAGTTCATAAACTCAACTAGTACTATACTTGGGTACAATTTTGAGATACTTTGTTCTTCTTCTCCACTACAGTTCAGAGGTACATGGTGTACTTCTACTCCACTGCATGTATTTAATACCTTTAGTTACTTTACAGATCTGGATGAATGATGTGAAATATAACCAAGTGTTGAATCAGACTTTAGTTCCACCTGGAGTAAATCCACAAGCTACCCTGCAGTCTACAAAGTCATTCAAACTAGCTGCACCTTCACCAGCTTTGAGAACACTTTCATGATCAATCATTATAAAACATATCATATATATTATTCTGAAATGGACCAATCAGCACAACGACTACTTTTACTGTCGTTACTTTCACTATATTTTGATGAGAATACTTTTCTACTTTTACTTGAGTAACATTTTGAATGCAGGACTTTTACTGTAACAGAGTATTCCTACACTCTGGTACTTTTACTCAAGTACAAGATCTGAGTACTAAAGCTAACGTTAGCAGATAGTGACAATGTGTGCTGGTTAGCTAGCTCAACGATTCCTTAAATAATATTGCGACAGAAACATTTTTCAGTGCACATCACGCTCTGCCGCTCCGACAGGGAGCTCTGCTCTGAACACCTGAACGCCCCGTTCTAACAGCTGTTCACCAGCGGTCCAGTCTGTGCCACAGTTGACTCCGGACCACACAGTTAATATTAACGAACGCACCCGTAGGTAATGTGGCTGCTGAAGCTAGACCATCTTCGCGGAGCAGCAGAGCCTTATTATACATCCATGAGCAGAGCCGACAGGCAAGAAGACTCGAGCACACAGCTCGCGCTTCATTATCATATATAAAAAAGAACACCATGCGTGTCATGATGGCACATAACAGCTCGCGGCTTCAGATTACTCCGGGTCCCAGACCCCCCCATACCCCAATAATAATATTTTTATTGCAGATCTACATGAATCACACAAACGACCTATTTTGGATTCAAAACGGCAAATTTCGCCGAAAGGTGACAAGTTTGCATCCCTGTTGTCAAACACAGAAAGCATACATACATGGACCCTCACATGTACAATAAAGGGAGTAAAAGAGACCATTCTACCAGGGTCAACAGTTTAACCCGTTACCTTTGAAGACGAACTCTGTCCCGCCCATCACGCGGGTGGAGTGGAGCCCCCGGCTGTAGCGCCCCCGGGTGTAGATGCTGAAGGTGGGGTGTTGGCAGATGGGGTCGGAGTAGTGGTAGTAGTGGCCCTCCCAGGTGTGGTTGTTGTCGTGGAAGATGAAGTGGCGGGTGAGGAAGAGCACCTCGGGGCCACCTCACAGTGCTGGCTCACCCACTCACCGTACAGCCCCGCGCGGAGCCAGGATGAGGGGGTGCAGCTCCTCGGAGCGGAAGATAATCCGGCAGGCGTGCAACCTAAGGACACATTTAGAATTGGGTTTATTACCAAATGATAACTAGAAAAGAAAACGGAAAAAAATACATTAACTCCACTGCACAACGTTAACTAACCTCTGTACAACGTTAACTAACCTATGCAGAACGTTAGCTAAACTCTGCTAATATCCCCTTAATGACATGCTCTTTTGAACATTTTGCTAAGTTACTGTTATAAATGTGACAAATCACTCATATGCAACCTTATGAAAAGCCTTTTTAAATCGGTTTTGTTACCATATGAACAGACGTTAAGTAACGTTAGCTATACCACGTGCAGCTTTAGCGCTAAGCTAACTTGTTGTGAGCAGGTCTTTTAGCTAAGCCTTTGCAGAACGTTAA
Organism: Pogonophryne albipinna; assembly: GCA_028583405.1. Classification (NCBI taxonomy): domain Eukaryota; kingdom Metazoa; phylum Chordata; class Actinopteri; order Perciformes; family Artedidraconidae; genus Pogonophryne; species Pogonophryne albipinna. The sequence goes on along the minus strand of CM053244.1, from coordinate 45,012,162 downwards.
CTAACCTCTGTACAACGTTAACTAACCACTGAAAAACGTTAACTAACCTCTGTACAACGTTAACTAACCTCTGCAGAACGTTAGCTAAACCACGTGCAGCTTTAGCGCTAAGCTAACTTGCTTGCTGTGAGCAGGTCTTTTAGCTAATACATTTTTGACAGAAAGATATCTACAGATAGATATAGATGTTTTCAAACTCACCATTCCACGTAAAGTTCTTTTCAAAATTCGGTCGGACCAGACGCAGCAGCCATAATTAGCGGGCTCCTCAGTCTTCACCTCTGACTGCATGCAGTGCAGCTGCAGCACTCATGCTCAATGTGTGTGGAAGCCCCTCCCCTCTCTTGCAGAAACGTAACACACTGAGTTCTCATTCATAACACTCCGTTCGATGTCTCACTATGCGATGCGCCTCAACGCGTATGCAAACAGAAGTATCAATCTCATTATGCCAATCCTGATTGGCTGGTGATCTTGACGTCAACGTCAGGGAATCCACCCACCCTTTAAGTAGCTTGCCCTACGACGCAGCGTCATTCAAACACCTCTTCTCGCTTCAGAGCACATCTCGATTAATATCAGTAACGGGGCTAGCTTAACGGTCCACAGACTGAACCCAAAGCTAACATTCGGTCGACGGGCGCTTGCCGGTTACTTTTTTGCTTTGCAAGAAGACTGAGCAATATTAACACACCAGTTAATATTGTAATCTGCCACGCCGTTCTTTCTGTCGAAATAACGGTAAGGTTTGATTTTTTCTTCAAGCTAGTAACATACCTGTTGCTAGTTTGTTCTTCCCTCCACACCGACACCACGGTAAAGAGGACGTTCTCTTTTCTCTCTCACACCAGAGGAGACAGAGATAAAAAAAAGGTATTAACACACCAGTTAATATTCTTTAAAGAATAAAATCTACACCGTCGCCTTTTTTCCTTTCGGACTAACGGCAAGGTTGGATTTTTTCTCAGTAACGTACCCGTTACTAACGTGTCCACTCCACGCCAACACCCCGGCGATCGAAGATGGACCCTTCTCTCCCTCACACCAGAGGAGTCAGGGACTCGGAGGCTCGGCTATGCGGCTGCGGGTTTAAGATTTCAGGCACAGACTCACACCAGGTCTGCTCGTCCTGCCTCGGGCTGGAACACGCCCGGGAGGCTATCGATAACCCCGGCTCGTGCGGGCATTGTTCCCGCTTCACCATGAAGAGCCTCCGCCGACGGTTAGCACGCCAAGCTAGCTTGTCGGGACAGGACCCCCTCATGTCCGCTGATTCGCCGTCCGGCAATCAAGACATGGTGGCGTCCGCCGCAGAGATTGAGCCCCGTGCTGTGTCAGACTGGGGCTCAACAACAGCGACAGCCGCTGAACTTGAGCCCCACGCCGTTTCAGGCTGGGACCCGGTGGCGGCAAGAGCCGCGAGAGCGGAGCCCCGCGCTGTGTCAAGCTGGGGCTCCCAATTGGACCTCACCATGGTTCCACCCGCGGAGGATGTCCTGGAGTTGGACTACATGGAGGACGAAGAGGATACCTCTGAGTTCTTCCTGTCTGACTCGGATGGGGATGACATCTTCGTTTCATCGGCTCAGGCTGCAAAGCCGGGAGCGATGTCCGCTCCCCCGGGCGAGAGCACACCAGCTTCGCCCGTCCTAAGCATGGACTTGCAGGCCGTGTGTCAACGTGCTGCGTCCAGGCTGGACATCCCATGGCCTGAAGTGGCCAAGGAGACCTCCAGATCTCGCTACGAGGGGAAGAACTTGCCCCAAGCAGCGAGGACGAAGAGGCAGCTTCTTCCAGTCTTTCCGGAGATGCTGGACGAGGTGTCGGTCTCGTGGAGAGACCGTCCCTTTAGCAACAAGGCCCCAATCCAGGGTGCCTCCTCCCTGGACTGTGACAGTATGGAGAGGCTCGGCCTGCTCCGCATGCCGCCCATGGAACCGCTGGTGGCAGCCCACCTCCAACCGAGGCTGGCTTCGACACCAAGCAGGAACCCCATGCTACCGGCAAAGGCAGACCCGTTCCAGTCAGCGATGACCGAACGGGCCTATAAAGCCGCAGCTTTGTCCGCCAGGGCACTCAACGTCTCCTCGCTGCTGACCGCCTACCAGGCGGAGCTTTGCGAAGACATGTCGAGCAGACCTGAGCCTGCCGTGTGGGACGAGAATCACGGACATTTGCCTCCGTGTGCAGCGCTGTGCAGTCCAAGCCACGGGCAAAGCGCTGGGAATGATGGTGGTACAGGAGAGAGCCAAAAGAGGATGTTCTGGACATGCCTATTGTTCCCGAGGGCATATTTGGCTCCATTCTAGCTTCAATGCAGCTGAAGTGCGAGTCAAAAAGGAAGGGAGACGAGGCTCTCCAGCTCTGTCTCCCCCGAAGGGTCCAGCCGCCACCTCCAATGGTCCCGCGGCAGGCCTTCACCCAAGCTGTCTCACGTCCTGCCCGGTTCAAAATACCGAAGCAGCAGAGACCGCAGCCCGTCCCGGGTCCCCAGCCCGGTCACGAGGCAAGAAGGAGCTGGCCAAGAAAATCTCCGGTCCCGGCAGCTGCCGCTCAGGCGCAGCCGACCCAGGTTTTCAGCCACCAGGCGAGGAAGAAGAAGCGGGCAGCCTGACAGCCTCTTCTCCTCGATGAAGGAGCTGGAAGTTCCCTGTTCCCCAGCTCCAGAGCACTTTCCAGTGTTGGATGCTCATGTGTTTTCGGGGTGCCACCATGCCCCTATCTTCCCGCCGCCTCGAGTGATGCCAGAACGTCATCCTCAAGTTCGCGCCATCAGGGAAATGGACTTAACATCAAAGACAGCAAGTTCCGCTGCCTGTTTAAGTCACACAAACACATGTCATCATTGTTGTTTCAAAATAAATCATTTTCCACTGTCGTTTCCAGGCTTGAAGCCAAGGGCGCAGTCAATACAAATGAAAAGAAAGACAATAAAAACAATAAACAGTCTGACGTCTGCCCCTCTTTTGAGAGCGGCTACGGCCTCTCTCAAAAGGCGGACAATAGACGGGATTGTGAAGGCACCACCGCCACGCGCAAGCGCAGTGTCGGCCGGGGTTGTCAACCTGGGGTACCACCATGTTCAGACACTAGAGGGCCCCATAACACAACAAATAGAGACACAGAGGGCAGACGACAGAGCTGTGACATCTCCACTCGCTTTGAGAAGCGAAAAGTGGAGGATGCTCACAGATTCTGCTTGGGTTTTCAAGACAGTAACACGGGGCTACAGGCTCCAATTCGCTGTCACCCCCCCTCACTTCTCGGGCATTCTGTATTCACAGGCCCGGGGAGAGTCGGCCCATATTCTAGAGCAAGAGATTTTCTCGCTACTAGAAAAGAAGGCTATATCGATAATACCCGCCGAACAGAGTCAGAGCGGCTTTTATTCCAAGTATTTCCTCGTTCCCAAAACGGGGAGGGAACGAAATTCGGCCTAGATTTGAGAGCTCTGAACAAATATCTCAAAAGATACAAATTCAGAATGCTCACTCACACATCTCTGTTGCGTCTCGTGCGCCAAAACGACTGGTTCACATCAGTCGACCTGAAAGATGCGTATTTCCACATCCCAGTATATTACCCACACAGGAAATATCTGAGGTTCGCGTTTCAGGGTGTCTGTTACGAGTACAGAGTACTTCCCTTCGGTCTGTCTCTCAGCCCGCGAGTGTTTGTATGGTGTACGGAAGCCGCGATAGCCCCGTTAAGACAACAGGGTATTCGCCTGGCAACTTATCTGACGATTGGCTCCTTCTCGCACAGTCGGAGCAAGAGGCTATTACGCAGACAAATGTCCTCGTAAAACACCTGCTCGACCTGGGTTTCGTAATAAACACAGAAAAGAGCATGTTGTCCCCAGCCCAGACTGTACTCTTACATGAGGGAGTTTCAGATTGGACCCCGCGCGTCATGGCGCGCGGAGAGTGATGGTCACTATGAAATGCGTAATGGCACTGCGCCACTGGCTACACCCGACTTTTCTAGTACGGGGCGTGCCTATGGGTGCTGTCCTATCGCGGAAGGTGGTCACCACAGACGCATGTCTGACGGGCTGGGGGAGTATATACGAAGGTCGACCTGTGAGGGGTCTCTGGAGCAGAGACCTCCAACGGTCACACAGAAATTATCTGGAGCTTTTAGCGGTGTTCCTCACCCTGAAACGCTTTCTGCCTTTTCTCAGAGGACATCATGTCCTCGTGAGGACAGACAACACGACCACAATATCGTATATAAACCGCCAAGGGGGTTTGCGTTCTCTCCAGTTACACATGCTGGCACGCAAACTGATCTTATGGAGCTGCGGACGTCTCCTCTCTCTGAGAGCGACGCACGTACCGGGAGTGATGAACCTCGGAGCAGATCTGCTGTCCAGAGGTGCACCACTATATGCAGACTGGACTCTACATCCAATGGTTGTGAGTCAGCTGTGGGTGCGTTACGGCCGAGCCGCGGTAGATCTGTTCGCTTCAAAAGAAAATGCTCAATGTCAGCTGTTCTTTTCAATGCGCGATTTAAACGCACCGTTAGGCGTGGACGCGCTCCCGCACGTTTGGCCTCCGGTCCTTCTGTACACGTTCCCACCCCTGGCTCTGATACCCCTAACTCTGGCCAGAGTGAGAGAACAACGCCACACACTTATCCTGATAGCTCCGCACTGTCCTGCAATGTACTGGCTGGCGGAGATATATCAGCTGCTGTGCGGGCAGCCGTGGCAGCTCCCACTACGCAGGGACATACTGTCTCAGGCGGGGGGGGGGGGGGATCTTTCACCCACACCCAGAGCGCTTGGCACTATGGGCCTGGCCCGTGAGTGGTACAATCTGAATACAGTGGGGCTCCCTCAGAAGGTGATAAACACTATTCAGAGTGCAAGATCTTCCTCCACCAGGTCTCTCTATGACTGTAAGTGGAGGGTGTTTGAGGAGTGGTGCCTTCAAAAAGGACACATCTCTTTTCAATGTCCTGTTGGGGTGATTTTATCATTTCTACAGGACTTAATTGATAAACATAGAGCTTTCTCTACGATCAAAGTGTACCTGGCTGCTATTGCTGCATGCCATGTGGGCTTTGAGGGAAAGACGGCTAGCCAACATCCTTTGGTCTGCCGTTTTATGAAAGGGGCTCGCAGGCTCCTCCCTGTTTCCAGGTCACTGGTGCCCTTATGGGACTTGGCAGTGGTTTTAGATGGGCTCACTCGACCTCCATTTGAACCCCTGGAAGAAGCTGACATGAAACACCTGTCACTGAAGACAGTGCTGTTACTGGCTCTGGCATCTGCCAAGCGAGTCAGTGACATTCATGCGCTCTCTGTACATCCTTCATGCACTCAGTTTGCCCCGGGGCAAACGAGAGTGTTGCTGAAGCCCAACCCTGCCTTTATACCTAAGGTGGTTGGCTCATGTACCCCCATTGACATTGTGGCATTTCCTCCGCCGCTGTGTTCCTCTGAGGAACAGCGGCCGAATTTGCTGTGTCCAGTTTGTGCTTTACCATCTATATGGACAGGTCAAAAGAGTTTTGTTGTAATGACCAACTCTTTATATCCTGGGCTAACCCTCAGAAGGGCAGGCCCGTTACCAGGCAACGGCTCTCCCACTGGATTGTGGAAGCGATTGCTCTGGCTTATACGAGTCAGGGTTTGCAGGCACCAATGGGCCTGCGTGCTCATTCTACTCGTGGACTGGCTACATCCTGGGCTTTGTTCAAGGGTGTTTCCATCCAAGACATTTGTGCAGCAGCGAGCTGGTCCTCGCCGCTCACTTTTGTCCGCTTTTACAGGCTAGATGTCTCTGCTCCAAGTGTGGCCCGCGCAGTGCTGGGCCCCGTGTTGAGACAGAGTTCTACCTGTTAAGTTCTGGTTGTTTTGGTGATTTTCAAGATAAGCATGTCTAGCAATACGGGAGTTTCAATATCCCATAGTGAGACATCGAACGGAGTGTTATGAATGAGAACTATAGGTTACTTACGTAACCCCAGTTCTCAGAGTAACATGAAGTGAGATGTCTCACCAGACGGCCCTTCTTGCTAAGGCGAAGCGAAAAGAGGTGCTTATTTTGAATGACGCTGCGTCGTAGCGCAAGCTACTTAAAGTGTGGGTGGATTCCCTGACGTTGACGTCAAGATCACCAGCCAATCAGGATTGGCGTAATGAGATTGATGCTTCTGTTTGCATACGCGTTGAGGCGCATCCCATAGTGAGACATCTCACTTCATGTTACTCTGAGAACTGGGGTTACGTAAGTAACCTATAGTTATCTCTGCTTAATAGGATTATTGCAATGCACATTTCAGCTAAATAGTGCAAACAACTAATTTGCTTTAGTAATGACACAGTCTTTTTACAAAACATGAACGGCATTATTAATGACAGCTTAACATTTTAATTTCAATAAAATCCGGGTTAAGAGTGTACGTATTGGGATCATTTCTATTAATGTGGACCGGAGGGAGAGGGTGATGAGTATAAGTTTCACTTTTCTTTTTTATTTCAATTCCAATTTTGGTCATGAAGAATATGTTTCTCTGTTGTCCACGTTCACACAGTGGAGGCCCTGTCCTTCAGTGCATTTTTGTTGGTCGTCTTTACAATGTTCATGTATATTGTTTTCTTGTCAACTGTGTGGATGGTCATTTGTCCTTGGTTTGGGACCTTGAGCAGGGGGCCGGTCAGTTCTCCGAGCCCTGGGCTCAGGTAGATCTCCGGGAAAGGGTCTGCTGGGTCCGGCTTGGCTCTTCCCTGTCCGTAGCTCCTTAACAGTCTTTTTTCATCAGGGGAGAGGATCTGGCTCCAGAGTTGTAGGATCCTCTCGACCACCCGGACAGAGTGCAGACCCAGCAGAGAGCCCAAGGCCCGGGCATCGCTCAGCTCCGGCCCCACTGCATCCACCAGCTGCTGAAGGCACAGGGTCTTGGATCGGCACAGCGCCACCGTCAGGCCGGGTGTTTCGCTGCTGCTGACGTCCAACCTGGCTTTGTGAATCAGAGGCTCTTTCAACAACCAGTACAGAGTGTCAGTCTTTGGACACCTTTTATAGTTAAAAAGGGCCCAAGATTTTAAAACACCCTGATAAAAAGGAGGTAGCCCACTTAACTTTCAAATGTTTGAATCAGTTAAAAACAGAGCAGCATCCAGCCCCAGGTTACTCACGCGTCGGAGAATGCAGCTGCTCACATCTCTCCACACCAAATCAGCCGGGCCGGTCAGATACCTCTGTAAAAACTGTATCCTAAAAGTGGCTGTTCGGCTGGCCAGGTGGATAAGGCCCTGTCCCCCCTCCTCTCTAGATAAAAACAGCACCCCCTGTGGCACCCAGTGTAGACCCTCCCAAAAGAAATCTACCAACTTCTTTTGTATTTGGGCTAGTAAGCCTGAGGGAGGGTCCACGCAGGTAAGACGGTGCCACAGTTGGGATGCCACAAGGTTGTTTAAAACCAACACTCTACATTTAAAAGACATCTGAGGGAGCAGCCACTTCCACCTGGACAGCTTTCCCTCTATCTTTCCTATGACGTCCTCCCAGTTCCTCAGGACTATGCTTGTATTACCCAGGAACACACCCAGGTACTTTAGCCCATCTTTCTTCCATATCATGTTCTGGGGAAGAACTGGGAGACCGCCACTCCACTCACCGACAGCGAGGGCCTCACTTTTCCTCCAATTCACCCTCGCTGCCGATGCTGAACTAAAATCCCTCACGATGTTAACCAACATGTCTGTATCTTTTTGGTCTCGAATAAAAACAATGACGTCATCTGCATATGCTGATAAAACCATGCCTCCACTAAAACCAGGTAAAAACAGCCCTTGCAGTTTAGAGCGTATTTTGTTGAGGAGGGGTCCTAGGGAGAGGGCATAGAGCATGCCAGACAGAGCACAGCCCTGCCGGACCCCTCTACACACTCTAAAAGGAGCACACAGCCCACCGTTGAACTTCAGCACACTCTCAATCTTATTGTACAACACCTTGATCTTGGCTATGAAACCAGCGCTGAACCCAAACTTCTCCATTACTTTCCAGAGGAAGCTGTGCTCAACGCGGTCGAAAGCCTTTTCCTGATCTAGAGAAATCAGACCAGTATTAATGCCCAATGAGCTGGAGACCTCCAAAACATCTCGAATTAGGTGGACATTGTCCACCATGGACCTGCCGGGCACACAGTAGGTCTGGTCCCGGTGGATGACCTGCTCCATAGCCCTCCCCAGCCTGGTGGCCAAAGCCTTGGACAGAAGTTTGTAATCCACACACAGCAGAGACACAGGGCGCCAGTTTTTGATGTCCTGCAGGTTTCCTTTTTTTGGTAGCAGCGTGATCACCGCTCTCCTGCAGGACATCGGCATCGAGCCAGAGGCCAGACTTTCATTAAAAACGTCTAAAAGGTCATGTGACAAGACGTCCCAGTAGGCTTTGTAAAACTCTACGGAGAGGCCATCGATACCAGGAGCCTGCCGTCCCTGCATGCCTTGCAGGGCGGTCTGCAGCTCCTGGATCGTTAACGGCCCTTCGAGCTGTGAGTTGGTCTCCTCGGAGACCTGAGGTAGTTTGTTGCAGAACCCCTCGGACAGAGTTTCCCCCTCCTCATACTCGCTTGTGTAGAGGGTGGAATAAAAACTCACAGCTCGCCTCCTGATCTGGCTTGGCTCTGTTATTTCTTGCCCTGTGTCTGACAGCAGTGAGTGGATCACTCGCCTCTGCCCATTCTTTTTCTCCAGGTCGAAGAAGAAGCTAGTGGGAGCATCCATCTCATTAGTGTTGAGGAACCGGGACCTGACTAGTGCACCCTGAACTTTAACGTCCAGCAGGTTGGCTAAAGCCATTTTTTTCTTTTTGAGGATTTCAATATATCCTCGATCTCCTGGTCTCACTTATTGTTTCTAGTTCCACGATATCACTCTCCAGGTCTTTCATAGATCTAATGATGTCTTGTGTGACATTGAGGGTGTGCTGTTGGCAGAGCAATCTTATCTGAGTCTTACCATGGTCCCACCACTGCCTAAGTCTGCTAAAATCTCCCTTCCTCTGCCTAAAAACACTCCAGAAATAAATATCGGCCTCTTTAAAATGTTTATCAAATGTTAAAACCGAGTTAAAATGCCAATATGCACTTCTGGGTAAAACATTTCTAATAAAAACATTACATGAAAGCAAAGAGTGATCCGTAAAACCAGCAGGTGATATGCTGCACATTTTAAAAGTATTAAAATGATGCTTGAAACAATAAAAACGATGTAGTCTAGCTGATGAGATTCTATTCTCTCTGATGTGGGACCAGGTGTACTGCCTGTTGTCTGCGTGCATCCTTCTCCATACATCCACCAGGCCGTGGGAGTGGACCAGCTGCCTCAGAGCATGCTGGGAATGCTGGATGCGGCCAGGGGCGCCGTAAGGGGGTGAAAAGTTAGGACGATTCTAAGGGCCCGTGACTGACAGGGGCCCCAAAATGTTTAGAACATTAAGAAAAAAAATGTAAGTAACCTTTCATCAATCCTCAATAATTAACATTAATAGAACGTGATATTGATAAATTACTCACTAAACCTATGATTTATTTAACTTATTTTCTTCCAAAAGTTAATTACCCAAAGCCTCTGTACACCCCCTTCTATTTACATGTAATGGTTTGGTCCTGCCTCCAAACGCGGTGCAGCACCATCACTTGCAGAGAGTGAAAGCATGTGAGGAGGGATGCTAGTACTTAGCCTACATACGTGTGTTGTACCATGTTTCAACGACCAACAAAGTCAGGCTCTAAGAAAAGAAGAGAAAGACAAGAGAGAGGGACTAAAGGGCGACAGTATGTCACCCAGTTTTTCACAAGAAAAGGTGGGTGTGGTCGATGAGTGGTGGAAATTAGTCTGTTAGCTAATGTTTTTTTGTTTACTAAGCTGACATTAAGTACTGTTAATATCTTTACAGAAAATGCAGAGGTCTTTCATTTCACTGCTCTTTTAGCTGACATTTAAAGGTATGGTAGGTAATTCACTTCAGAAACACTTTTTGTTATATTCCATGGAATGCTCTTAACATCCCGATAGCAATGAATATCTTAAGTGCTTTGACAACAAATACATACAAAAATGTCATCTGTGGAAGCCGTGGCGCTGTAAAAAGCACGACCAATCATCTGAGCCGGCCCGGCTAAAATAACTGGATGGCCTACCTGCCTGTCAGCCTTCCATCTGTGCACAAGCTTATCTCGTGCCCTCATTGGTCATGTGCGCGTTCGTGTGTGTTGGAGGAGGGGCTCTGTAAGGAACTCTAAAGGAAGGGGCAGATTTTTTTCGGTTGTGTACTTTCAAATTCTAGCACACTCGAGCTGGTTTCTCCATTCTTACCTACCTACCATTAATAAATGCAGGCACATTTTTTAGCGCCTATTCATACTAAATCAGTTGTCCCTCCCCCTGGTGCCAGGACCAACAGATCCATCTCTAAGCTCAGCAGCCCTGTCCCTCCATAAGACTGAACCTGAACCAGCTTTTCTCCCAACTGAAGGAGGTGAGCAGCATTGTGTGACATGCCACTTAACATATCTGCAGGGAGACTGGAATACAAAATATATATATATATATATATATATATATATATATAACAAAAAGCTAACATCTAATTTAAATTATACATTTCAAACACAGTATTTTCCCACATAGCCAATGATCTATATAAAACAAAAAACTGCTTTTAGTCTATTTAGGATGATGGACAGTTTGAAGCATTGAGTGATCAGTCTGTATTAGGTAAACAAAATGTTAATCACCGACATTTTGGTTATGATATTAATATTAATGTTATTATATTAAAGCAGGGGTGGGGAACCTCCGGCCCCCGGGCCATATACGGACCGCTATACCATTTGGTACGGCCCTCGAGGTAATTTATAAACAAAGTGGCCTGTGCCTGGTGGTGGGGCCCAATGTGATAGGCGGACTCACCTCTGGGTAATTTGGGAACCATCAGTTCCATTTGAACTTTTTCACTGTAAAAATCATTTTATTACTTTGAATTTTCACTATAGGTATTCATTCCATCCAAATACAACTGTTGTGAAAAAAATAAAAAATAAAAATAAAATATAAGAACATACTCTGTTATCCTCTTAGGCAAGGCAAGTTTATTTATATAGCACTTATAGGCCCCACGGACCGAAATCGCATCATTTGCAGGAAACAACGTCTAAGGAACCTTACTATTTAATAAACTATGAATATTTTATATCCATATAACGGGAAAAAACTAATTTAACTGATCTTTTTCATTTATTTTATGCTAACAGTGAGCATCTGAATTAGCCCCGAGCGAAAAATGCTAACCTATTACTGCACCGAAACAACAACAACACATGGCTGGAGCATGTGATGAAGAACGAGGCTTCCCCTCAGGTTCCAGCAACGGACACCGCTCCTTCCAATGACCCTCTTCTCGGCAATAATGACATTGGCCCACTCTGGCGCCCTCGGATCGCCCTGGACCTACAAATCTACGGGAGGAGCCTGGTGAAAACTTTGCACCACCGCGGGCATAGCCATTGTCTTCTCCACGTTTCCAATCACCCCTAGAATACTTCTCAGTAAAACTGCCCTTATGTGTCAACACAAAATCGTCCGCTAATTCAGCAGCTCTAAACGCGGTGGAAGGCTTCTGTTCATTCACATAAGTGGCCACACGCTGAGGGAGAATGTCTTTAAATTGTTCCAAGACAATGAGCTCACAAAGACCGTCAAAACTTGCAACCTTTGCTGCCGCGCACCACCGCTAAAAATGAGAAGTTAAATCACGGATAAACTCCACATGTGTCTGTTTATCTCCCTTGACCCAACTTCTGAACCTTTGACGATACGCTTCAGGAACCAGTTCGTAAGACTTCAACACCGCTGATTTTACTCTATCATAGTCCAAAGCATTTTCGCCACAAACAGCTGAATAGGCTTCCTGTGCTCGCCCAGTGAGTACACACTGAAGTAACAGCACTCTGTCCGAATCTGACCAGTTTCTTGCCTCTGCTATGCGTTCAAATAGAGTGAAAAAAATGTCCGGGTCACGCTCATTGAACTTTGGCACTAATCGCAAGTAAGAAATGATATCGCCACTGCCTGATGCCGACCTATCACCACCATCCTCCCCTGGAGAAAACTTGCCCTCTCCCATCAGCTGTAATCTAGCATGTTCCACCTCACATTTCATCTTTTCCACCTCCAGCACCTTCTCCACCTCTAAACGCTTCTCTACCTCCTGCTGCTGACCCCTTATCTCCAACTGCAACTTCTCCTGCTCCAACCTCAACTTCTCCTGTTACAACCTCATGTCCAACCGCAATCTCTCCTGCTCCAACTGCATGGCCAAAAGCTCCTTTTGCTGCTCGAACGTTAAACCAGCTGTCTGAACCACTACCGGCACGAACCCTGCTGCACCAGACTCACTCTTCTGCAACACCCCCTGCTCAAACAAAGATGACACAATGACAGTTTTAATGTCATGTTTCCGCTTGCTCCCCACAACAGCAATGTTATAGTGCTCTGATATTTCGACCAACTGCGCCTTCTGGCAATCATCTAAAAAAGACACTGAGGGCGCATCCACAAACGCTGACAAAGAAGTCATAATAACCAATCAGAAAGCAAAGTATTAAACTGCCAACACGCATGGGCATAAGATTAACCCAACAGAGAATTTCCCCCTAACTGCCTAAACAAAATCTTCCTAATCTCCCCTAGTCTTCATGTGGCTTGCGGTGGGTAATTACGCACTGGAACCCGGCGGAGTTATGGAGCAACCTGCACGCAGGTAACACCAAGAACTCACGCGGACGTGCCCCCGAGACAGCTGTCCGAAAACAGCTGACACTAACCACGTCGCCACAACACTATGAAAAAAAAAAAAAAAAAAAAAACAGACGCAACCCAAGGGGAAACGCCACTTAAGCCTAGCGGGGAAAATCTCTTTTACAAAAGCGTAACAAACAGCAACATCTTACCTTCTGATTGGCAGACAAAACCTGACGACATGTCAAACACTACAGCCTCCTAAAACCCAAAAGACATGATGTGTCCCCCAAATAGCAGCGACAAGCCAGCACACAGCTGGACCACAACAATGAATCAGCTGCTCAATGACACCATGTGCTCTGAGCACTACACAAACTTTTTAAACAAATAACCCGTCGGACGAGCCCCCATTTGTTGCGACCTGGCTCAAAAGGCCACAACAAAAAGGAGACACAACATGTCAACGGGTAGTTAAAGGTGTTTATTTAGGACAAACAAGTCAAAACCAGTAAAGTATGAGGTGTGGAAGTCAGTGGTATCAGTAATGTAAAGGCAGGGTGAGGATTGTATGGACATGTATGTGTGTGAGAGTGTTGAAGTGCACAAAGTAAAGCAACTGAATAAACTCCTATCATACTCAACAAAACCGGTGTGCCTGCAGGGAGAAGCAGAGAGAGAACAGAGAGGAGCAGAGAGGTGTTAAATAGCTGCAGGACACCAGACCCAGGTGCCCTGAGTTACTGCAATCACCAATCACCACAGCACAGACAGGACAGCCACCTCCTCTCTACTGATGAACCCACAGGGGCATCACAATCGTAAAGACACAGAATCTAACGGTGCTCACCTCAACACTGAAAGATACAAACTTGCGACGTTATCAACAAAAACGTACATCAAAACAAGTGGAGCTAGGTACTAGCATGCGCTAGGCTAATGGCTTACCTTCCTCTTTGTCTGGTCTAAACTGGTCTTCAATGGCATTAAAACGATAAAAACGATGATGTAGTTAATCCATAGGTTAATATCCAATGTGGCTGTGTCCCCTTTGAAATGTTCTGATAATCTATAAGCAATAAAACTGCAATTCCGTTATCTGCTGTCCGCTCTGTGCTCCGTGTGCTCCGTGTGCTCTGGGTCCTGCTGTAATGCCTGCTGTGAGTAGTAAACAATAAATGAAGCCGCCTGCGTAAAGTACTTAAACTGGCTGGCATTCTTTATACTTTACGCAGGACCATATCTCTGGAACCCATTGGTCGATTCGCGTGATTTACACCTTTTTCTTAACCATCAGAACCAATAGAATCGATGGGCAGTTCCCAAATCAACGTAAAAATTACCAGAGCGGACGTAATAGAGAAACGAACAAAGCATATCTGAAAGTGCACGCCTGGACGGCAAAATGTTATACCCAGTATATTGCCATAAATATGATGAAGGATTATCAGTCAAAATTTCTACGTGACACAAAGACATTGGATTAACCTTGAGCAGCGTTTTTTATTCCGGTGAACACAACTTTTGATCACAAATCAAAAAAGGTAAGACGAAATTATTGTAATATTTTTTTAAACCGGATGTTGTTTACGTTCTCTTTTCTGGCTGATAGCTCCGCAATTCGGGGGCGTACAGTGATGATATTATATGTCTGGAATCTGTGGAGTCTCAGCTTTAAATCGTATATCTTGTTTGTGCAGTTACGATAAGTAATAAGGGCATTGCTACCGTGAGTGCTGTGTAAAATCCGTTAGCATTAGTTAGCATTTTTTCGCTCCATGCTAATTCAAAGGCTTGGTATTACTCTTGTGTTTCTTTTAGCTAAAAATGGTTCACATTGTCAGTTAGCGGAGTTTCTTAGCGTTAAAAGGGTATGGAACATTAATAGTTTCATAAATGTTAAGAAGCCCTGAGACATAGTCTCGTAAAAAAACTGAAAACTGTGGGGGGGTCCACTGGGGGGACCCTCGGGCTTAAGAGGTTAACCACAATTACAATTTATTTTATTTCAACTATATTCTTCTTATTATTATTATAATTACTAATAATATTATTATAATAGTTAGTTATAATAATGTATAATAATATTAGTTATTATATATGAAATATTTTTCACTTTTTTTTTTCAATTTTAATTTTTCAAATGAGGGTGCATAACAACTCAACTGAGGGTGCAATGCACCCTTATGCACCCCCGTAGAACCGGGCCTGGCGCCTCCACTCGCACATTTCATTTTGTACACCACCGCATCTTTTGTGTAATTAAATGCTGTTAACTTTTATAAGCTTCCCTTGACTCTTTTCAGTCTCTCCTGCCTTCAGGGTTCTAGAATACACTAACAGTATCTACTATCTACCGGAGATCGTTGTGGTTAGCATCTGGTGCTAACTAGCCAAGCTAACGGATATAAGGAGCTTTTTCAACAACAAGGTGGAGGGAGAACTCTCTCCAGTCAGACTGAGAGTCTCAGATAACCTCAGCTCAGGTGAAGTAAAGGACTCTCTCAGTGTTTAGATAGTTCACTTTAGTCTAGTTATCTCAGTGGGTCTCAAACTGTTTGTTTTAAAAGGGGAGTCCACTCCCCACTTGTAAAAATAGCACGTTTACCCCTGATTACACCTATGCCGTGAGCTGATTATCGAGCCTTCATTGTAACAGTCGCGGGTACACTGTGTGTGCGTGTTGCAGTAGAAAATTCAACTGTAGCGCTGGTGCATTAATGGGAAACCCTTAATGTTGAGCACCCTCTATGAAACGTCAAGCTACCCCACAGCATATATCATATACACTTGTCTGCGGTGAGACACGTGTTTCAGTAACTGAGACTTACATCCAGACAGCATCTTTTTTACGGGAGAAACAAGTTTCCCGTGTCTGGAAAGTTCTCTACTGAGGAACTCATCAGTTATGAAGGGAGGGACATTAGACAGTACAACTTTGGTTGCGGGAAGCATCAGCGGCTGTACTTGAACAAACATTTCTATCACCGTGATGCCCGTCTCGATGACGCGGTTCACTTTCTCCACCTGATCCAGAGAGATCATCACTGCGCTGTTCATCCGCGCCAGGGACTTAATGCTGCTGTGCCCGACCTTCTCTCCCACAGCCAGCCCGATCTCCTCCACAGTGCATGGGAAGCCGGCTGAGATTTTAATGCCGTGCTTCCGCGTGAGTTTTACTTCCCATTTACCATGGCGTCCGCCGGCCGGCGAGACACCCCAAAAACACCACCGAAAAGCAAATCAAACCACCACCGATAAACTATATTAAATGAACACCCATTACACCAAAATAAACGGAAAATATAACGAAAAAGTCCCGCTCTTCTCTTTCTGTCGCACTCCAAAAACTCCCAGCATGCACCAGAAGAAGAAGAGGCACATAGTCCAGAATTATTTTGCAAGATATCACTCAGACTCAACAATCATATTTACAGATGGTTCCAAAGATCCAGAGACAGGGCGTGCAGGGGCAGCAGTTTATATCCCAGTGAGTAATACACATATAAAGAAAAGGGTAACAGACCATGTGTCAGTATACACCACAGAGTTGTTGGCATTGGTACTGTCATTGAAATGGATAGAGGAGAAAGAAATACATAATAGTGTAATTGCATCTGACAGCTTTTCAGCATTATCGAGCATACGATCAGGTAGATCTTCATCTAGAATGGACATAATAAATGAAATATTTCTAATTGTATATAAAATGCAAATCAAAGGCATAGCAACTCGTTTCATCTGGGTTCCTGCTCATGTTGGTGTGGAGGGTAATGAACAGGTGGATATTCTGGCCAAACAAACACTCAGAAGTATGAACATAGACATAGAAGTTCCACTCAGCAAAGCGGAGGTTAAAACATTCATACAGAAATATGCACAAACAGCATGGCAAGATCATTGGGACCTTGGTGATACAGGAAGACATCTTTATAAAAGTCAAAGGTATGTGGGGGATGGAAGGAAGGTGGGGTTTAAAAGAAGGGAGGACAATGTCATTTCTCGGATGAGAATAGGTCATACAGGTCTCAATCATACTTTAAGTATAATAGGAAAGCATCCAACCGGAAAGTGTATACACTGTAGCCAGCCAGAAACTGTTGAGCATGTTTTACTGCTTTGCAGGAAATATAGTACTCAGAGAAATGTGCTTTTCCAGACACTGAAGAAAGCTAAATTCCATGACTTGTCGCTATCAGGGCTGTTAGGGAAAACATCAGGCAATATATATTGTGAGATTATTAAATTTCTAAGAGAAATTGATCAATTTAAAGTAATCTTGAGTTTTGGTTCTTTGTTTTGTTTATTGTTTTCTGCTTAGTCTCTTGTCCACACTCCAGTCCAGTTGGTGGCGGTAATGCACCTACAAGGTTGGTTTGCCAACCGCCAATAAACACTGAAGAAGAAGAAGAAGAAGAAGAAGAAGAGGAAGAAGAAGAAGAAGAAGAAGAAGAGGAAGAGGAAGAGGAAGAAGAAGAAGAAGAAGAAGACGAAGACGAAGAAGAAGAAGAAGAAGAGGTGAGTGGATTAAATCACACGCAGAAGTTTCATTAAGTGTATTTACACCTGTTAGCTTAGCTTACAGTTAATCACGAATCAGAAGTTATCTTATTTAACACAGCTGTAATATTGGAAGAAAGAAACTCACAAAAAAACTTTAAAATGTGCGCCAAAAATAGTCTCAAATTATCTTTAAATAAAGGCTAAAAGCTATTGGATAACAGCTAAAGTCTAACAGCTAACAGCTACAGTTATTATTCCAGTTCGGCTCTGGGTGAGTAACAGTTGATTTGTAATGCTAAGCTGACTTTATTTTAGTTATTTATTACACCAGTTGTCTTTAAGACAGTTTGAGTTGTTGTGTTGGTGCTCTTTACCATAGTTATAGTTTTAAATATAGGCTTATTAGCATCGCCATTCTGTGACGCAGGATTTTTCCCATTGAAATGAATGGGGTTCTTCAGTTAGCAGCTAACGCTAAGCTAAGCGACGGTTTAGCTCATTAGATAAATAGATATACTTTATTTAAATAACTATTTACCTTAAACTGAGAAATGATTGTGTCACAGCAGAAGGCATTACACAAGTTAAGCATATTTAAAAGATACAATAAGATATAATAAAAATGAAGCATTAGCAGCAAGTTTACACACGGGAAACATATCACTAGAGTATCTAAAGAATATACAGAACATACTGTATACATGGGGTACATTAAACAGTCTTACTTGCTAATGTTTGCTTTCTGTGTTAACTTAGTGATAGTTAATGACACAGATAGCGTTATAACCATGGTTCAAACAACCGTTAATGTCACTTTCTATGTGAATAAAGTCATTTTAATGAAATAAAAGTGAACAAACTGTGAGCTGTAAATTAGAATGTAAGTTGCTACACAGATTATGATGAATTGTATCTAAATATTTGTATTGTATTAATAATAATTTACACAGAAAACCAACTTGTTATCGTAATGGTTAAAGTCATTTGCATGTAATGTTAATAACAATCTGACCTTTCTATCATTTTCTCCTCTGCTTAACATCACATTGACTAAATGGATCAATTTGGAACATGTTTACATCACAGCAGCATAGATGAGACAAGGCACTGCACATGATGTGATAAAACACTACATATAAGCATCTAGAAATAGAACATATCATTGAATAAACTCTTTGAATTCCTCCTCTTCACTCCTGACAGTTTTCCACCTGAAGCAGCTCTGTGGTCTTCATCAGGACCCAGTGTTCCCAGAGAGGACCTGAAGCAGCTCTGTGGTCTTCATCAGGACCCAGTGTTCCCAGAGAGGACCTGAAGCAGCTCTGTGGTCTTCATCAGGACCCAGTGTTCCCAGAGAGGACCTGAAGCAGCTCTGTGGTCTTCATCAGGACCCAGTGTCCCCAGAGAGAACCTGAAGCAGCTCTGTGGTCTTCATCAGGACCCAGTGTTCCCAGAGAGGACCTGAAGCAGCTCTGTGGTCTTCATCAGGACCCAGTGTTCCCAGAGAGGACCTGAAGCAGCTCTGTGGTCTTCATCAGGACCCAGTGTCCCCAGAGAGGACCTGAAGCAGTTCTGTGGTCTTCATCAGGACCCAGTGTTCCCAGAGAGGACCTGAAGCAGCTCTGCGGTCTTCATCAGGACCCAGTGTCCCCAGAGAGGACCTGAAGCAGCTCTGTGGTCTTCAGCAGGACCCAGTGTTCCCAGAGAGGACCTGAAGCAGCTCTGTGTTCTTCTCAGTGTTTCCAGCTTAAAAGCAGGTAGGTGTGTGTGTGTGTGTGTGATACCTTAATAATTACTTTCTCTAACATTATTTATCCCACAGTATATTCATAAGTTATATGCATACCTTTTAGTTTGAGTAAACGCTCCCCTTTTACCTTCAGCATTTTGTTTTAGTACGGTAACTCTTCTTTATTACCGTTAGCATACTGGTTTCTGTTAGGTAACTCCTTTATGTTACAGGATGAAGCCTCAGTTTATTGACTTGTTGTTTCTAGTCTCCTCCTGACTTACAGAGTGTGAGGTATCGATATTACTTTGTAAGGGTAAAACCCCAGCTCGGTTCAATATACCAGATCCAGTGAACAGAGATAACAGTACTCGAGTTTACAACAAGGAGAATCGGCGAGTGACATGCAATGTCCACTCCTTAACCAAAATCCTAATGCCTTGTCTCCGTGCAGTTTTTTTTATTCAAAATTACAGTTACATTATCATGCATGAGGAAGTGGCTATGACCAACGCCTTAGTTGTCATATGGGAATCTTGTGACTCTCAGTCATGTGGATGTGTGTGTGTGTGTATGGTCCAAGGAACAGACTATTCTCTGTTCCTCTTTTCTGACCACGAGTCTCTTGTACCACATTTATGAGAACACATTATGAAAACATATTTATCCTTCAATAAACTCTAACACAGAGTCCTGGAGCTGTGAGTTTCTCCTCTTCACTGAAGCAGCTTTATTACTGTCTCCTATTGTCGCGGACAAAGTAGCATTACATGGAAATATTTAAGTAAAGTAAAAGTACCTCTAAATAGTACTTAAGTACAGTACTTGAGTAAATGTACTTAGTTACTTCTCACCTCTGCTATGAGCCTACGAAGTAGCTGTAGATTAGTTTTGTTGTGTCTGTCGGTTGTATTGAGTTGTCTTGTTTTGTGTCAGCTGTAGTTGTGTTGATTATTTCAGAGACCCAGCCGGAGAAGGAGAACTGAGAGCAGCATGGAGGAGAACAAGGAGACCCCTGGAGCTCAGGTCAGTGTGCACTTCATCACAATATATTCCTAATTCCAGCGTTTCCGCCAAGCGGGCGTCTTGCCGTCATTTGACGCCCTTATTCAGCTCGGAACGCCCTGAACTCGAGCCGAGGGCGTCCAAAAGACTTTTTATCGCTTGAAATTACGAAAAAGGAGAAGGACATCCCTCTGTTGGAGGGGCAAAGGAGTCTGGTGGGATTCTTTTCACTGCAAAGCAT
This sequence comes from Pogonophryne albipinna, assembly GCA_028583405.1. NCBI lineage: Eukaryota > Metazoa > Chordata > Actinopteri > Perciformes > Artedidraconidae > Pogonophryne > Pogonophryne albipinna. The sequence continues at coordinate 44,991,924 of CM053244.1, read as the reverse complement.
GTTCCTGTGCTAGTGGAGCACGCGCGTGAACTGCGAGTGCCGGAGCCTCGCAGCGGCGAAACTGAGGCTCTCGTAAACTGTGGTAACATGAAGAGCCGTTTGGGAGCAGAAAGAGCCGGCTCTTCTTAGTGAGCCGAGCCAAATGATCCGACTCATTAAAAAGAGCCGGGATTCCCATCACTAATACGTAAAGAGATAGTATCTATAAGGGACGGCTCAATTCAAAATTCAAGTCCAGGGTTTCCCTCACATAGACTTTACTTGGGCCGCCCAGGTGTAACGGCCACCAAAGTATATTTCCCGACCCATTCATTATTATTTTTGTATCCGTCCGCGAGCATGACGCCATCTGCAATCGATTTACTAGTGGACTATGATCCCTCGCTTGCTGTACCTGTTCGCTCTGTTATCGGGTGGAGGGTCTGCTAACAAGCAGCCAACAGAAAGGTTCATGTTAATGTTGTTGCACCTCACGAATGCCTAACACTGTTATCCCCAAATGAAAGATCACAACCTGTTTGAAATATACAATATGAATGCACAATATGGTTAGATAGAGGTTAGAACGTTGTTGTCTCCGATTCTTTAATTGTCAGATCAAGTCTGAAATGTGACTTGCATCACAGCAGCTCCATGTGTAACGTCAACATAGACAAATAAGACAAACACAATACATGAGAAACAAACAACAAACATGTAACATAACAGCAGGATCAGTGAGAGCTGCTCAAAGAGCCTTCAGCCTGCATCTGATCTGTAGCTCAGTGTTCACTGAGAGGACTGACTGGAGCACAAAGGATGCTTCAGGCTGACTTTAGTGAATCTCCATTAGATGGTAGCAGTTCAGATTCTCTGTTAGAGCATGCTTTGGGTCCCACATGATGCTGTTGGACAGCCTCTCAGGTTATTATGGTCTGTGAGTCAGAAAGTCTCTGACAGGGTGACCAACAATCTTTGAGCAGATTTCTAACAGGCAGAGCAGTTTTGCCGAAGTAACAACATGCTGATACCGGTTAGTAAGAACCATGAATTAATGCTTTGACAAGTCTGCAGACAGACGACAGGCAGCATTTTTTTTTAAATGCGTGTTTTCTGAATGGATGCAGTCTTTTTATTCAAAAATACAGTTACATTATCATGCATGAGGAAGTGGCTATGACCAACGCCTTAGTTGTCATATGGGAATCTTGTGACTCGCAGTCATGTGGATGTGTGTGTGTGTGTATGGTCCAAGGAACAGACTATTCTCTGTTCCTCTTTTCTGACCACGAGTCTCTTGTACCACATTTATGAGAACACATTATGAAAACATATTTATCCTTCAATAAACTCTAACACAGAGTCCTGGAGCTGTGAGTTTCTCCTCTTCACTGAAGCAGCTTTATTACTGTCTCCTATTGTCGCGGACAAAGTAGCATTACATGGAAATATTCAAGTAAAGTAAAAGTACCTCTAAATAGTACTTAAGTACAGTACTTGAGTAAATGTACTTAGTTACTTCTCACCTCTGCTATGAACCTACGAAGTAGCTGTAGATTAGTTTTGTTGTGTCTGTCGGTTGTATTGAGTTGTCTTGTTTTGTGTCAGCTGTAGTTGTGTTGATTATTTCAGAGACCCAGCCGGAGAAGGAGAACTGAGAGCAGCATGGAGGAGAACAAGGAGACCCCTGGAGCTCAGGTCAGTGTGCACTTCATCACAATATATTCCTAATTCCAGCGTTTCCGCCAAGCGGGCGTCTTGCCGTCATTTGACGCCCTTATTCAGCTCGGAACGCCCTGAACTCGAGCCGAGGGCGTCCAAAAGACTTTTTATCGCTTGAAATTACGAAAAAGGAGAAGGACATCCCTCTGTTGGAGGGGCAAAGGAGTCTGGTGGGATTCTTTTCACTGCAAAGCATGTTCCTGTGCTAGTGGAGCACGCGCGTGAACTGCGAGTGCCGGAGCCTCGCAGCGGCGAAACTGAGGCTCTGGTAAACTGTGGTAACATGAAGAGCCGTTTGGGGGCCGAAAGAGCCGGCTCTTCTTAGTGAGCCGAGCCAAATGATCCGACTCACTAAAAAGAGCCGGGATTCCCATCACTAATACGTGAAGAGATAGTATCTATAAGGGACGGCTCAATTCAAAATTCAAGTCCAGGGTTTCCCTCACATAGACTTTACTTGGGCCGCCCAGGTGTAACGGCCACCAAAGTATATTTCCCGACCCATTCATTATTATTTTTGTATCCGTCCGGGAGCATGACGCCATCTGCAATCGATTTACTAGTGGACTATGATCCCTCGCTTGCTGTACCTGTTTGCTCTGTTATCGCGTGGAGGGTCTGCTAACAAGCAGCCAACAGAAAGGTTCATGTTAATGTTGTTGCACCTCAAGAATGCCTAACACTGTTCTCCCCAAATGAAAGATCACAACCTGTTTGAAATATACAATATGAATGCACAATATGGTTAGATCGAGGTTAGAACGTTGTTGTCTCCGATTCTTTAATTGTCAGATCAAGTCTGAAATGTGACTTGCATCACAGCAGCTCCATGTGTAACATCAACATAGACACATAAGACAAACACAATACATGAGAAACAACAACAACATGTAACATAACAGCAGGATCAGTGAGAGCTGCTCAAAGAGCCTTCAGCGTGCATCTGATCTGTAGCTCTCGCACAAAGGATGCTTCAGGCTGACTTTATTGAATCTCCATTAGATGGTAGCAGTTCAGATTCTCTGTTAGAGCATGCTTTGGGTCCCAGATGATGCTGTTGGACAGCCTCTCAGGTTATTATGGTCTGTGAGTCAGAAAGTCTCTGACAGGGTGACCAACAATCTTTGAGCAGATTTCTAACAGGTGGAGCAGTTTTGTTAAAGTAACAACATGCTGATAACGGTTAGTAAAAACCATGAATTAATGCTTTGACAAGTCTGCAGACAAACGGCAGGCGAAAAATGTTTTACTGCGTGTTTTCTGAATGGAGATCGGCTAAGCTAACGCAGTATATGCTCCGACCGTCCACACTCACAACAACGGCCTACAGACATAAATAAACCAGCGACTGTATTCGCCATGACACAGACAGTCTGTGGTTTGTACTTGTTTAACTTGTGTCTAGTTTCTGAACAGATATGAGGAGCTGTGAGCTCTGAGGGCTAACAGCTAACGGCTGATGTTGCTTTTGTGGTTCACATTGAAGATGACGTCACGGCTACGCCTACACTGCGTTACTATAGTTACTGCCCCAGTTTCTAAACTGTATTGGAAATGCAGGATCAAGTGAGCCTGGCCTACCAAGGCCGTACTAAGCCGTGCGAGGCCCTGCAGTGGAAATGCGCCATAAGTGGATGTCATTGAAGACCTTTACAAGAGCAGTCTCAGTGCTGTGGTTTGGACGAAAGCCTGACTGGAACACATTGAAACAGCTATTTAAATGCAAGAAGTTACTCAACTGTTGAAAAACAACTTTTTCAATGATTTTACCTAGAAATGGGAGCTTTGATATGGGCCTGTAATTGTTCATTACTGAAGCGTCTTGATTATTCTTTTTTAAGAGCGGTTTAATGCCTGCAGTTTTCAGAGCCTGTGGAAAAAGACCTGAGTGAAGAGACTTGTTTACTATATGAAGTAGATCGGAGCTGAGAGGGCGTCCACCCCGAGAGCGGGGGGGGGTTGTTTTGAATTTTGACTTGAGCCGTCCCTTATAGATACTGTATTTTTACATTAGTGAGCCAGATCATTTGGCTCGGCTCCCTTTAAGCGCCTGCTGTTTCGGCTCCCAAACAGCGCTTCATGTTACCACAGTTTACCACGGAGCCTCAGTTTCGCCGCTGCGAGGCTCTGGTGCTCACAGCTCACGTGCGTGCTCCACTAAAACCCCCCCCCCCTCCGCTCATCGCGTCCAAATCGCGCACGTCCCGTGTTGTCCTGTAGCAGGCACCATCGATGTCGGGGAATCAATCTTCAATACTCCGAAAATAATCCCACCAGACTCCTTTGCCCCTCCAACAGAGGGATGTCCTTTTTCCATTTCGTCATTTCAAGCGATAAAAACTCTCGATCTTCTCTCCAATTATTAATATTTTTGGACGCCCTCGGCTCGCGTTCAGGGCGTCCCGAGCTGAATAAGGGCGTCAAATGACGGCAAGACGGCCCCCTGGCGGAAACGCTGGATCTGAGGCCATACAATGAAAAACATCTTGGAAAAATCCTGTTGGAATAATATCAAGGCAGCAGGAGGAGGATTTTAGATGTTGTTTCATGTCCTCTAGGTTTTTGTCATTAATCTGATGGAACTGTGTCATGGTGTTTGAATTGATTTTAGGTGGACACAGAGACAACACATTTGCTGTACCTGATGCAGAGGCACTGACTACTTGTCTGATTCTCTGAATGTTGTCAGTGAAGAAGGCAAAGTCATTGCAGGCCCCGGTGGATAGATGTTCAGAGGCTACTGCCACTGGGGGGTTAGTTAGTCTGTCGACGGTAGCGAACAAGGCATGTGCGTTGTTTTTGTTTTTGGCAATGATGTCAGAGAAGAAAGATTGTCGTGCAATTTTCAATTCCAAATTATAAAGGCCAAGTCTCTCTTTATAGATTTCAAAGTGAACCTGGAGATTTGTTTTTCTCCACCTACGTTCAGCTTTTCGACATTCTCTTTTTTCTGTTCTCACGGTCATGGCCTTTCTCCATGAAGGTATTTTCTTGCCAGTCACTTCCGTTAACCTAGTTGGAGCAATGGCATCTATAACATTTTTACTGAGATGTTAGCAGGGGCAAGTGTGGAAGAAACATTCAGAGTAAACATTTCCCTAGTATTTTCAGTTAAATATCGCTTTGTGGTTACCTCTTTTTGAACGTTTGTGTGAACAGAAATAGAGCTCTCAAAGGAATGATCAGAGAGTGCAACATCAAGGCAAGGCAAGTTTATTTATATAGCACTTTTCAACACAAGGCAATTCAAAGTGCTTTACAAAAAATGAAAGACATTAAGAAAATGGCATTTAAAATCAGTCATTAAAAAGAAAAGCGAATAAAATAAACATTAAAAGAAAAAATACATGGATAAAAGTTACAGTGCAGTCTAAGATGTGAATAGTTCAATTAAAAGCAGCGACAAAAAGAAAAGTCTCCAGCCTGGATTTAAAAGTAGTAAGAGTTGCAGCGGACCTGCAGGTTTCTGGGAGTTTGTTCCAGATATTTGGAGCATAATAACTGAACGCTGCTTCTCCATGTTTAGTTCTGACTCTGGGGACAGAAAGCTGACCAGTCCCTGAAGACCTGAGAGATCTGGATGGTTCATCATTTAGCAGGAGGTCAGAATCAGTCACCACAACCTCAATAGATATTCAGACCCTTTGAGATCCTTAAGTCCAGAGTGTGCCCCTTATTGTGCGTGGGCTCCATCACATGCTGAGTCAGTCCATAGTTATCAAGACAGCCCCTCTGTCCTGGGGGTTGTCAACATGGATGTTAAAATCACCAACACTGACTAGATGGTCAAAGTCAAAACACACTATAGACAGCAGCTCAGTAAAGTCATCAAAAAAAGCTAAAAGAAGCTAAGAGCACAGCTGAACTCCCGCAGCCCTGGGGGGGCCCTACATTGGTTGTGATGTCAGATGACAGGGTTTTGTTAACCTTCACAAGTTGCTCTCTACTGGTGAGGAAAGCGGCATACCAGTAAATCAGGTATGGATTTACTTCCATTTTGGCCATTTTTGACACCAAGATGTCTGCTTGTATTGTGTTGCTGCTGAGAAGTCTAGGAAGAGGGCTCTTGCATAGGTGTGACGTTTATCTAAATGTTTAGTAATGATATGAACCAGAGTAGCAACAGTACCACCCCCTTGCTTATAGGCAAATTGGTATGGATCAAGTATGTCTTGTCCGTCACAATAGGTTTAGCTGAAGAGGTCATTCCTGTCATGGTTCTCATGGTGTCCCACACTTTTTTGGGGTCTTTGGTAGGGCTGCACGATTTTGTGAAAAAATCTAATTGCGATTTTTCTGAAAAAAATTGCGATTGTGATATTTGTTTTTAAGCGACCCAACGGAAGTTTATTGTAAAATGCGGCCATATCTCCGGCTAGGAAGGTCGTATCAAAGTGCTCCCGTCTCTAGCACCCCCACAGCCCGAGCTACGAGTGAAATAACTAAACTTACATGAAACTTCCGTTGGGTTGCTTTAAAGTCAAGCTTCAGTTTAAGATTCACCCTGTAACAGAAACATGTGATGGAGCATGACTAAACTGACTCGGATGCTTTGTTTCACCAAATCATCTAGGAAAGCTCCATTGGAAGCCATTTGGAAAGGGGAGGCACTTTCAAAAATACTTGGCAGGTGATTGGATCAATCTGTCTATCACCTTCTATCATGGCCTATTTCAGAGAGCATTACCACATGATACAATCAAACTATTATCTGCTCTAATTCTAATGAAAGGATGTGAATTTAAAAGATATGGAATAACAAATGTATTTGGAACAACATATTTATCTGTTTTTTTTTCAACAGCTGCCATTTTGTTTCTCTCAACAAGTCTTAGACACAACTTTAAATTCACAAAAATTGAACAATTTCAATAGGAAAATAAAATAGGACCTTTCTGCAAACAAAGTTATTCAAGTATGGCTCAGGAGCAGCATCTAAATATTGCACATACTGCAATGAATGTAAGTAAAGTGATAATACAAATTTAATTAAAATTGAAATAGATAAAGTGCAGAACAAATAAAATTGTGATTGCCACTTCCCTGATATCTCTACTTCTCAAAACTAATTTTTACAGATTTTTTGTCAAGAAAACCAGCATGTCAACCTTTGCTGGTTTCAGACATGAACGCTGACATGTGACCACGTTGCCTCCAGCACTGAACACTCTTTCTGATGGGGAACTCGTTGCTGGGATACACAAGAATTTGCTAACCAGCTTGCTCAGCATGGGAAAGTTAACACGGTGTACCTTCCACCAGGCCAGGGGATCTTCCTCTCCATCGATGGTGGTAGTCATTAGGTAGGTGTTCACCTCAGCTTCTATGGCACTCCAACTGCACAGCGGTTGAAGCAGGGCCAGGGGGCACAGCAGTGCTGCTCTTAAAGAAGCTGCCCAATGACCGCTTTGCCTTCTTCGAAGTGGATGGCTCTGCCTCTCCTGCACTCAGAAGCACGGCGTCTGTGGTGCTGGCTTGAACCCTCTTCTCCTGCAAAACACAGATGAGCGTAGAGATGAGAACTGTTAAGTTTTGCATCAATGTAATTCTGAGCAATTGGGCATTTTATGTAAACATAAAAAAAATTGACAATCAATTAAATCAAAATACAATATCATTGCATGTGGCATCTTGTGTTCACTAAACTGCACATAAATACAAGTTACCTTTCGTGCCACCTGTTCCATTTCGATCTTCACTCTTGCTTTGATGTCTGGGACTTTCTCTGCGCTCATGTAGTCTGTCTTGAATCTTGGATCAATAAACGAAGTGATGTCCAGAAGCTCCTGTGTGTAGAATTATTAGAGAATAGTTAACTCAAAGAATCTACATTGTATGCCTCCAAGCTTATCAATTCCTTTCATCAATGCAGGCATGTTTTTCTAATAGCAAAACAATGATCTCAGAGACAATAAAACAGTTGAAACCTTATCAATTCCCATCCCTACCTGTGTGGCTGGGTCGCTGTATTTATTCTCCATGTAGCCAAGGACCAGTGACTTTATTTTCTTGGTAAGGGCCGTGTCCTCGTCCTTTGCAGCCAGAGTTGATGTTTTCAGGAGATGCAGGACTGGCTTCAGGTACGATACGCTTGCATAAGCTTCACCAGAGAGGGCATCTGTGAACTCCTGGAGAGGACGCAGGGCATTGTTGATGGATTCAAGGACTTCTATGTCCTGCCAACTGGGGACCAGGTGACGCGTCTTCCTGTCTTCAGAGAGAACCTGAGACAAGGCCTTTCTCTGCTCCAACACCCTCCCGATCATTTTCTGCCTTGAGCCCCATCTTGTTGGACACTCTGTGATCAACGAGTGCTCCGGCAGATGCAACTCTCGCTGGGCCTCACTCAGTGCGGCCTTCTTTTTCCAACTGTGCGAGAAATGGCAAACCAAAGACCTATAAAGTCCTGTTGCCCGATTTATACGGTCTTTCACGGTCTTCTCTTTCAGAGCATTTTCTGAAAAATAAAATCATTAATTAATAAATGAATGCTTTGGATAATTTTCGGTCATACTCATACAAATGTGTGTGAAAATACAGTAAGAAAAAATCTAACATATCAAAAACCATTTCACACAATAAAACTGAAACAATTTTAAGACCGAAAAAAGGAATATGCTGAAGCCAAGGCTTATTTTTGCCTATCCTTTTGTGAGGTATCTATATTACTTTGTAAGGGTAAAACCCCCGCTCGGTTCAATATACCAGATCCAGTGAACAGAGAAGACAGGACTCGAGATTTAAGTTTACTTGCCACAAGGAGGATCGGCGAGTGACATACAATGTCCACTCCTAACCAAAATCCTACTGCCTTTTCTCCGTGCAGCCTTTTTATTCAGAAATACAATGTACATCACATGCATGAGGAAGTGGCTATGACCAACGCCTTAGTTGTCATATGGGAATCTTGTGACTCGCAGTCATATGGATGTGTGTGTGTGTGTATGGTCCAAGGAACAGACTATAGTCTGTTCCTCTCTTCTGACCACGAGTCTCCTGTACCACATTTATGTGAACACATGATGTAAACATATTTATCAAAACACATTATGAAAATACATTATTTATCCTTCAATAAACTCTAACATTCCCTCCTGTTTTTCATAATTACTAGCTGGTTACAGTGTCTTTATTACTTTCAGAATTAATTCACTTGTTTTTGACATTTTCGAACCATTCGTCATATGACAGACAGTAACCTAGCTTTAAGTCTTTGTAACAAGTTGATGGACATAGGCATTCCAAGCATTTGTCATCCTAGAGGAGCGTGCAGTTTTGTCGTTGTAGTTCCATGGGTCATTGTTGAGTAGTGACCATTTTTTCTCTCGATGGACTTCTTCTTTTGTTGAGGATTCCTCACTCAATTGTTTTATAGTCATTAGCGTCAGACCCAGCAGGGCCACTACGAACAACACCTCTCCCAACATAGTCTATTTGTGATAGTGGTTCTGTTGTTTTCTTCACCGGGGTTGAGACCAGTATTTCCTAATGAAACACCGCCCTTTGTAGCCGGACTTCCACCACTTATCCGTCGTTAAGTTGGAGAGGTATTACCTTTTTGCAGTGGCTCTGATGTATCCACGTAGTTCTTTCAGCGATTTTTAGAGCAGTCGGTGTTGTCAGCAGTACCGTGTAGGGACCGTCCCACCGTGGACAGTGCCAATGCTTCCTCTTAATCACCTTCACGAGGACCTGGTCACCAGTCTGCACTCGAGTATCCTGTAAGGGAGTAAAAATGTCTGGCAGGTTATTTGTTCGAGCTATCTCATTGCTTCTGAAGAGTCTGCTCATCCATTCAGCTAATGTAGTCTCTGCCTCAGCATCATCCTCCTCCCTCACCTCGTCTGTGATTGGTAGTCTGAATTGCCTTCCTGTTATGATCTCAAAGGGAGACAACCCTTTTGCCGTGGGTGTGATTCTCATGCATGTTTCTACTAGAGACACACATTCCACCCACGGTCTTCCTGTTTCCTCCATTGTTTTCCTTAGTCTTAACTTTACTGTTCCGTTTGTTCTTTCCACTAAGCCTGCACTCTGTGGATGATATGCACAATGGTTTTTTAATGTTATCCCCATATGTTCGGACAGTTTGGTAATAACCTGATTTACAAAATGGGAACCATTATCACTGTACAGTTTCTCTGGAATACCTCTGTTTGGTATTATTGTCTTGCATATGGCTTTTGCTACGGTAATAGCGTCTGCATGTTTTGCTGGGAATATTTCAACCCACTTTGAAAACGGACATATCATTACCAAACAGTATTTGTACCCTTGGCATGGTGTTAGTTCGATGAAGTCCATATGCATGTGTTGAAACGGGTATGTTGGTGGAGGGAACTTTCCTCTCTGTGGTCGCTCATTGCCTTGAGCATTGTGTCTGCAACATACTATACAGGCTCTACAAAAGTTTTTAGAAAATTTAATGTAGTTGTATGTATGGAAGTGTTCATTTATTACTGTTACCATCCCTCGTGTTGAGACATGGCACTGCCCATGACTCAAATTAGCTGCTGTTTTGTAGAGACTAACAGGGAGTACTATCTTGTTGTTTATTCTGAATGTTCCCTCAGGGTCTGTGGTTGCACCATCTGTCAACCATTTCTTCTTTCTCTGTCGGGTGCGCTGTTCTGCATATCCTTTAATATCACAAGAGGTATTGGTTGTGAAACACTTTCCCCCTTCTGCAAGAGGATATGAAACCCATATTCGCCCACAGCTGCTAGTTTAGCTACCTTATCCGCGTGTGCATTGCCAAGTGTTACTGCATCCTCTCCACTAGTGTGCGCAGCACATTTGCATATAGCGATGCTTTTCGGCAACAACACCGCTTTTAAAAGGTCTGTCAGCAGTTGTGCGTGAGTGACTGGTTTTCCTGTTGACGTTTTCATGCCCCTGCGGGCCCATTGGGCTGCAAATACATGTACTGTTGAGTGTGCATACTGGCTGTCTGTCCACATAGTCACATCTTTTCCAATCCCCGCTTTGCATGCTTCTGTAAGAGCTACTAATTCCGCTGCTTGTGCAGAATATGTGTGTGGGAGTCGGCCTGCTTTTATGACCTGTGTGTGTGATACAACTGCAAACCCAGTTTGATTTTGGCCTGTTATAGATTTAGAACAGGACCCATCCACAAACCATGTTTCTCCACTTGGCAGTTGAACATCTTTCAAATCTGGTCTTGGTTTGCATGTTCTGTCAGTCTCTTCTTTACAACAGTGTGGTTCTCCATCTTCTGCTGTAGGTATTAATGTGGCTGGATTTAAGATATTACATCTTTTTATCACAATGTGTGGTTGTGACATTAGTGTAGCTGTCAGTGCCAAATAACGTGCAGGTGATAAGAACGCCATTTTGGTGTCATGTAACAACATGGTGACTGCGTGTGGAACCATCAGTGTGAGTGGGTGGAACAAAACTATTTCTGCTGTACAATGTACCGCCATTGCTGCAGCGCATACTGCTTGTACGCATATTGGTAATGCTTGTGCTACTGGGTCTAACCTTTTAGAGTAGTAAGCGACAGGCCTTAGTTTGTGCCGTGTTTTTGGGCTAATACTGATGTCATAAACCCTTTTTTGCAGTCAACTGTTTGTACAAATGGTTTTTCATAGTCTGGTAATGCTAATACTGATGACCCTACGAGACACTGTTTAGTCCTTTCAAATGCAGCTTCTGCCTCTTGTGTCCATTCTATCTTGCCGGACATTTTCATGTCATTGTCTGAGTATATGCAATCTAGTAGGGGCTGAGTCATTCCTGCATAGTCTGGAACCCATGCTCTGCAATAGTTAGTCAGCCCAAGGAATTGCATCATTTGTTTTTTTGTTGTTGGTTTTGGTGCGTTTAACACCGTTTGTTTCCTCTCTGAGTGTATGCGTCTCCCTTCTCGGTTTAAACTGTGGCCTAAAAAGATAACTTCCTCTTTCACAAACTGAAGTTTCTGTCTTGAAACCTTGTTTCCTGTTTTTGCCAAATGTGTCAATACTTGTAGTGTGACTTTTGTGCTTTCTTCCTGTGTGGGTGACGCTACAAGAATATCATCGACATATACCAAAATCTGCGATGTGTCAGGTATCTGTAATGTAGCCAAACAATTAGCTATTTCTCGTGAAAAGATTGTTGGGCTATCCACATACCCCTGAGGTAATCTGGTGTATGTGTACTTTGTTCCTTCATGTGTGAACCCGAACCATCCTTGTGAGTCTTTTTCTACAGGAATGGAGAAAAAGGCATTGCTTAAGTCTATCACTGAGAACCACGCCATATTTGGCTTAAGGCCGTTCATTAACGTGTGTGGATCTGGTACTGTTGGGGCTGTGCTTTGTACAGCGTCATTTACTGCTCTTAAGTCTTGGATCATTCTCCATGACTGCCCATCAGCCTTTTTTACTGGGAAGATGGGGGTATTGCATGATGCATCAGGGCACTCACACAGGATTCCTGCTTTTAGCATTTCTTCAATTACAGGTTTGATGCCAACTTTTGCATCCTCTTTCAATGGGTATTGTCTTATGTTAGGTCTGTAGTTAGTTTTTGGTCTAACGTGTATAGGTTTTGCGTTCACCATGCGACCTACATCACATTTTCCTTGTGACCATACGCATGGTGGCACCGTTTTCAGGACCTCTAAGGCCTCTTCACTTAGCATACATCATTGTTGTTCAGGGTCGTCTAGGTGGGTGCGTGGTGTCATCACTAGGGTAAACCCTAGAGTTTTGCGCTTTAACCCGCCTCCAGTTTGCCAACCGTTTTTGTCATCTGTCCATTTTGTTATCCTGTTACCTCTAGCCACTAATAAACCTAAGTCTCTCCATGAAGTCCCTGGGCCCCTAGCTACTGATATGTGTGGCGTGGAACCTGGTTCCATAATCAAGGCAGTGGTTGATGGGACCCTAGCATCAATTACAACATCCCCGTGTTGGTTTGCATACATCGAGTGGAACACTACCCTCTGTGGTGTCAGTCGATGCACGAGCACATCATAGTCTTTATCTGGGCCAGGGGTGTTCTTGTACTTTAGTGTAACGTGCAATGCGTCAGGTTTCATTACTTCTTGGCCATGTTGTGGGGTGAATAGCGTTAACAGGTGTTCACCTGTGTTTGTCACGTCAGGTTGTGGCATGTCTAGTGACCAGTAGTAGTTGGGGGTGTTTATGGATTTTTGAAGGAAGACCTGGTCTTCCACCTTTTCTCCGGGCCCTACTGCTCGCATTCCCCCTTTGACTGGTACTACACTGATTTTTAACATTTCCATGCCGTCTCTCCCTAGCAAATTGACAGGGCAGTTTGAGATGAACACAAATTTGAGGGATGCCTGGAGGCTTGACCTTCTATCTTCCATAAAAAGTGGCTTTGAAATCGACCTCTGATTTATGTGTCCATTTGCTGATTTTACAAACATAGTGCCAGTTGGTGGCCACATTCTTTGGACCTCTTTGTTCACTACTGATGAGTCTGCACCGCTGTCACATAAGAATTCTAATTTTTCCCCATTGTTAATTAATTCAAATCAATTTATCTTTGATAATTAGTAAATATAAACTAAATTCTACCAGATGTTTAGTAAATCTAACTTAAGTTTGTTCAAATCATTGCTTAATACAAACTCAATTAAAATGAATAAATATAACACATTTTGACTGTTTCTTCAATTAACATTTACTTATATAATTATATTTTATTAACTCAAAATTTATTTAGAACTTTTTAATCAAATTGTTGTGTTTCAAATCTAATTAATTATATTAAGTGTCACTTTGTTGCCACAATTTTATTAAGTAACTATAGGTCACAGTTTTTACAGTGTAGTGTGCAGTGGGCTTAATGCATCTGCCACTTCTTTGTCGATGCGTTTTTTGTGTCTCTCTTTCCCTGTCTTTTCTCTCTTTCTCTTGCTTTCTTTTTATTCTTTGTTCCTGCGCTTTGTGTTCTTCCACTATCGCTCTCTCTTTCTCGCGGCGTACAGCGTCAACTGACCCTGAGCGCCCTGTCTCCTCGTCTGCTTTCACTAAAACAGCCGCTGCTATCATACCTTCCTCTGCTCCACCTGTCCTTTTATGGGCTTGTTCAGCCCATATAGCTGCAACCCGTAGTTGAGCTTCTAACTTCTTTCTTTTCTTGCCTTGTGTTATTCCAGCTGTTGCTGCTCTCAATTTGTCGCTTAATTCTCTTACTGCTGTTTTCTCCAGCTTCCCTTGGAAGCCGTACTGTTTATACCATTTACTACAATAAATGGTGCTGCCGTGACTATATATTTCCATATACCTCATGTCCCCTGTAGCGGCAGGCTTACTCTCATCGGACCCCATGATTCTAGCTTGGTGTTCCTACTGGACAACGTGCCGGTCGGAACCTAATACCTAATTCACCACTACGTGTACTTCAACAGACCACAGAGTTTGTGTTAGCACCGTTAGGTTTCCACTCTGTGCGCTGATTCCACTGGTGACACTTTTACACACCGCTTTCACTCAATCATTCACAAGTGTACACGTCAATCCTCCTTTTAGGCGGAGTAGCCTTTCTCTATCAACGTTGTATCACCCTCCTTAACGGTGGAGAAACCGTGTCTAAAAGCTTTTAGCACCCTCCTTAATCGGTGGAGAAACCGTGTATTAACGTTTTATCAAAACTCCTTAACGGTGGAGAAACCGTGTCTAAAAACTTTTAGCACCCTCCTTAATCGGTGGAGAAACCGTGTATAAACGTTTTATCAACCTCCTTTACGGTGGAGAAAACCGTGTCTTACCCGTTTATCTGTGGTCACTGGTCCGGTTGGATTCCGTCAATCGTGCCTAGGATGAGGGAGGTTGGACATATAAGCACCGGCCCGGCCACGAATTCTGCGTCCCGGGTCTTTCTCGGGGTCGGCTGATGATCCCGGCTGTCGACAGACTGCGGCGTGTCGTCCCCTTCCTCCTTCCCGTCACGATATGTTGGATTCCGGCTCGAAGGACCAATTAATGTGAGGTATCTATATTACTTTGTAAGGGTAAAACCCCCGCTCGGTTCAATATACCAGATCCAGTGAACAGAGAAGACAGGACTCGAGATTTAAGTTTACTTGCCACAAGGAGGATCGGCGAGTGACATGCAATGTCCACTCCTAACCAAAATCCTACTGCCTTTTCTCCGTGCAGCCTTTTTATTCAGAAATACAATGTACATCACATGCATGAGGAAGTGGCTATGACCAACGCCTTAGTTGTCATATGGGAATCTTGTGACTCGCAGTCATATGGATGTGTGTGTGTGTGTATGGTCCAAGGAACAGACTATAGTCTGTTCCTCTCTTCTGACCACGAGTCTCCTGTACCACATTTATGTGAACACATGATGTAAACATATTTATCAAAACACATTATGAAAATACATTATTTATCCTTCAATAAACTCTAACACCTTTACTGTACAATACAATCTAAAACAAAACCCAGAAAATCTCAAAGAAAGAAAAAAAAGACAAACCAAGCATTCATGCTAAATTATAATACTGTATTATTTTACTCTTTGAGACTTTTCTAAATTTGAACAGAGAATTACACAATTTCAAATCATCACTAAGATGATTCCATATGTTTACTCCCAAAACTGAAACACAACAAGAATTAACATGTATTCTTGCTTTACAAACACATAGGCCTAAACCTCTTAAATTATAATGTCCTTCTATTAATTTAAATATATTTAGAATACAAACAGGCAGGCTTTTGCTCCCAACACGAAAAACTATTTCTAAAGTTTTACTATAAAATATATCAGCACATTTTAAGGTGCAAGACTTTATGAAATAATAGATTGGTTCAATCAAAACATTATTTGAGTAAGGTACAGTATTGCATTTTTCAAATAGAAAATGTAATAACAATAATTATGGAACTGAGAGAGGTGAGAGAGGGAGACCCACTTACCAATCGCAAGATGCAGCCTGTGTCCAAAGCACTGAAGCCTTGTCCAGTGATTCAGTTCCACAGCTTTTACAACATTGGATCCGTTATCAGTGGTGATGCACGTCTGATCCTCTTCCTTCAGACCCCAGTTGGACAAGGACTCTCTTAGTCCATGCGCAATATTCTCTCCCGTGTGGTCAGCAGGAAAGTATACAGTTTGCAGGCAATGACTCTTCAACTCAAAGTCGTCATTTATGAAGTGCACGGTGAGACTGAGATACGGCTCGGTCGTTCTGCTCGACCACAGATCGGTTGTTGTCGCATAGTACTCGACATTTTTCAGCTCTGTCTCAAGTTTATTCCTACATTGAGTGTACATTTCTGGAATGGCAACTTGACTAAAGTACGTGCGGGAGGGAATAGCATATCTTTTATCCAGCGTTCGGATGAGTTTTTTAAACCCTTCGTTGCTCACAGTGTTAATTGAAACCATGTCTTTAGCGAGGTAGTGCGTTATCGAATTAGTTATCTCACGGTGCCTTCGTGAGCCCTTTTCATACGGCGTAACGGCCGCAAATGACTCTGAAACAGTAGCTTGCTTAGCGCTAGACTGGGCTACGGGACGAAACACTGCATTTCTGGCTGTGCACTCATCATATACCTGCCTGTGGTGCCTTTTCAAGTGCTGATAAAGGTTTGTTGTGTTGCCTCGGGATGTAGCGACTTTTCCCTGACATGTCGTGCAAAAAACCTGCTTTTGTCCCACATCTGTGGTCCTAAACCCGAAAAATGTCCAGACCACTGAAGTGCTGCTTTTTTTCGGGACTAAATTATCCAACGTTTCTTCTGGCGCGGCTGCAGCCATTTTAGGGTGTTAGAAACGTCTTCACACGTGGGCGTTTCACGTGAAGTGTTGTTGTTGGGCGTATACTTAGTTACCTTGGGCCACTTCTGATTGGTTAACAATGGTTGGTACATGTGGAGCACAGCACTTCTGATTGGTGTGGATGACTGACACACAAGAAGAAAAAAAGTTTTTTTTTTAAAAGTAAAAAAAGTAAAAAAATCGCAGGCTTTGCGATTCGAAAATCGCATCATCTCGAATCGCGATTTCGATTTAAAATCGATTAATCGTTCAGCCCTAGTCTTTGGCTTTAAAAGCATTTCCCAAAAGCTCTCTGTGTGCCAGTTTTGATTCCCTCAATTTGACTTTCAGTTCTTTCTCTGTCTAAGTGCTCCCGTAGCTATTTTCCTGGTTTTTATAACTTTTTTTAATGTCCTTAGTCACATATGATTCATTACTTGGATAGATTTGTATTTCTTTAGTGGGAACACAGAAGTTAATATAGTCTTTAGGGATGCTCCGATCGATCGGTCACCGATCGAGATCGGCCGATACTCACTCTCTACCGATCGATCGGTGCTCTCTAACCATGCCGATCGTGAGAGCCGATCGCATGACGTAAAATACATGACACTTTTCTCTGTGTGCGGCAAAACAAGCTCGCCAGAATGGCTTCGCCGATCTGGCATTATTTTAAGGTGTTCGAAAAAGACAGTAAAATAGCGGTATGCAACGTGAAGCAGAAATCCTGCAGCTCCGCCCGCCGCACCGGTAAGCGGAGCAACACACAAGAGTTAGACCTAACACTCTTAGCTATTTGATCTACCTCTGGAACAAGCTACACTAGATATACATATATTTATTCTTCACTGTCGGGTCACTTATTACTGGATCAGTGAGCTGCATGAGATACTGACAGGCTGTCAGGAGAGGGAGAGAGGAAAAGAGAGCGCTTCCGCTCATTTCTCCCGTGTTATTATTAGGGTTGCAAAATTCCGGGAATTTTCAAAGATGGAAACTTTCCATAGGAATTAACGGGAATTTATGGGAATAAACTGGGAATTTTCAAAATTGAAGGTTGGCTCTTCATAGGGAACTTAAATATAGTTGGAAAGTATATTTTAGCATAATCTTGACTAAAACAAACAGATGCCGTTCAAGTACACTTGAATATCCATGCCATTGCTCACTGCATGGCTATTGGGACCACACCCCCTACAGCAGGGATCACCAACTACATTTGTCCAAGGGCCAAAATGTATCCAATAGACACTATCGCGGGCCGGGGGGGTACAGGTACTGCATAAGGCTTAGCAGACTCTTCACGCTAACGAAGGATCACTTCTAGGCAGGGTTGGGAGGGTTACTTTGTAAATGTAATCAGTTACTGATTACTGAATACATGCTCTGAAAGTAATCAGAATACAGTTACAGTTATGTGTCTTATAAAAGTAACGTGTTCAGGTTACTTTTAGAATACTTTTGGAATACTTTCTTTTTCCATAACAGATGGGTATGTTTTGGTGAGCAGGAGACACTTGTTTTACTGTTTTAATGGCTTATCAAGAACTCAAACACAACATCTTGGTGTCATTCTGGACAGCTCCCTCTCATCTGCACCCCACATAAAAAACATCACCCGGACTGCATTCTCCTACTGTAAACCTTTCCTTAGAATATGTTATGAATTGTTAGGTGTCCTTGGGTGCTTTGAAAGGCGCCCCTAAATAGAATGAATTATCATTATTATTTATTATTATTATTATTATCTGAAACGATGTAATAACTTTTAAAACTTGTTCCAGTCACTTGCCCCATGCATTCAGCAGCAGCAGGCCATTCACTTTGATTTGATCCCGTTATAAATGTCATCATTTCGACAATAAAGAAATGCTACATAAACGTTATCTTGCACATTTTATCTAACCATCTCCGTTTCTAACTTTCAATATATTTTAAAAGAGATCTCTCTCTCTCATCTGCGTGCGGGGGCGGGGCCTCACAGACACGCTGCATCTCTCTCTCGCTCACAGACACGCTGCAGCGCTGTGCAGTGTGCACACAGTTCTGCCGGAAATGAATATTACATTTTGTGAGGAAACTTTTCCACCAATAATTCCAATAAGTATTCCAAAATGTATTCACTTCAGGTTTACGAAAGTAACTGTCATCAGATTACTCGTTTTTCAAATGTAACGCCAGCTGAATACAGTTAGCCTACTTGATTTTTGTATTCTGATTACGTAACGCCGTTACATATATTCCGTTACAACCCAACCCTGCTTCTAGGCTACTGTCCCGCAGCTCCTGCCTCTCTGTTGGACTCTGTCGCAGCGGGGTTGCTGCTGTGGTGCGGAGCGCACAAAGCAGACTCTTCACAACGAAGGTTCACTTCTTCTTCAAGGAAGGGAAGGTTTCGCAGTACGCAGTCTACTGTCCCGCAGCTGCTGCCTCTCTGTTGGACTCCGGTACTGCACCTTACTCACGAGACGTTGTAAAAAAAAAAAAAAAATGGGTGGGGGGCGAACGCAGTAACCACTCCGCCAACGCCACAGTCACCCCCGTCGTGCGGGCCGGATGAGAATGTCTGGCAGGCCGGATGTGGCCCGCGGGCCGCCAGTTGGTGGTCACTGCCCTACAGGCACTGTGCATTCCTCCATCACATGCACAGATGAGTAATATTTAACTCAACATTCCTGTTTTCGTTCTTCAATGAAACAAATAATTGTTCAATAAAATAATTAAAACTTGTTCTGTTCTACTTTAAAAAAAAAAAGAATCTGTTGAAATGTCATGTTTTTTGTTTAATTTTGCATCGAATATTTCCAAAATTCCCCAGCTTAAATTCCCAAGGAAACTTTCCGGAAGTTTGCCGGAAACTTTCCGCCCCTTTGCAACCCTAGTTATTATCCAAAGTGAATTTAAACTTGAATAATGTACATCATTTGAATGTAATAATTAAGTTGACTGTTGTTTGTGGAAGCTCCAGTGAATGAGCCCCATTAACTGAGTGTTAAAGAGCAACTTGCAGGTTAGAGACCCGTGAATAGATGTGTAGGAAAATGATGAACACACTAGATTTTCAAAAAAATATACACTACAGTGACATCTGGCGTAGTTTTTGTAAGACATTTTCACTTCCGCATAAAAAAGCCTCCGCACGTGACCTCCCGCGTGTGACGTAACATGGGGGAGAGCGGCCGGTCTAACGTATGAATAAACATGGATCACAATGCTAGTTTTGACACAGAAGAGGTTGAAAAATATATATTCGAATGCATATGATTTATAATTATGAGCCTGCTATGCATCCAAGTGACCAGGAGCCAAGGATTAGAAGAAATAACGGCCATCGGATAGAAATGGAGCTTTGGTGTGTGGAGAACCAGTGGAGAACAGGGCAGCTGTCTTGGTGAGTGACCGGCGTTAGCTCCAGTTAATGTTAGCTAACGTCAGTCACATCACAACATTCTAAAGTTAGCAATCATATATCAGGCTATAACTAAAGTAGTATTGATAATATAGTAACTTTACTGGCAGGACTGTTGATACTGATCCATAACAGAAACTAATGCGCAAGTATCAGCCGTATCTCGCGTTACCTAATGCAACTCCACACTACGGCGCTGTGTACCGGAGGGGAGACGCGAGATACGGCTGATACTTGACGATCTGGCGGAGAAAGGTTGTGGAGCCTCCGTTGATATGCCGTTGTAAATGGCTTGATGGAAAGCAGGTGTGTAGTCGGGGAGGGTGCACAGCTGATTGCAGCAGGTGAGTGGAGGTTGAGCCGGAGCCAGGAGTGACAGCCACCACGCCCACACAAACAACACAGACAGGGGGAAACAAACAAACACAAAGGAGACGGCTGGATTAGTACAGCCACCACAGCGTTACCTAATGCAACTCCACACTACGTCTTACGGTGCCGTGTACCGGAGGGGAGAGAGAGCGAGCAGCGAAGGGGGGGAGAGAGATGTAATACGGTTTCCTGATAAAGCTGTGGAGAGTATGTGCTGCAGGGAGGTGGATGCACCTCGCACCCAGGAACGAACGCTAGCTCCAGTCCTTTTCCCGTGAGGGAAACTGTGGACTCGATGTCCTGACAGGCTGGAGTTTGTGCAACCTGCACAAACACAAGCTCACCATGATTACAAATGCTGAAATGCAATGTAAAATTACCGAAAAAATACCAGCTCACTAAATCACAACCGCTCAAACCAACTACAAACTACTACCGCGGATTGGGCAGAGAAGGAGTCCGAGAAGGTTGCTCCCCCATGTGACGTAATATGACGCGTTTGACGTATGACGTTAAAAAAAAGCAGTTTTTAGTAGCAGAGCTCAAAACGGCTCCTTTCCCTATGAATTCCTGCCCTTATGTCTTGTAAAACATATCAAATCCTGCATTAACATTTTTAATTGTAATTTTCAGGCAAGGTTAAGCATAAATGTAGTAAAAAAAAAAACCTGCAAGTTGCTCTTTAACATGCAGTTTTTTTAGAAACTGCTTTCATCGCGTTGCGTTGCGATGTTTCCAGAGAGAACAGCTGTGAGGTCCGTGCAGAAAGCAGAGCAGTGTGTATAATAGGGGTGTAACGGTTCACAAACATTTCGGTTTGGTACGTACCTCGGTTTTTAGGTCACGGTTCGGTACGGTACGTTTTCGGTAAAGCAGAAAAAATGATCACATAACATATTTTTTCTTTTTAAAAAATTATTATTAAACTGTGAATAATGTATTCACTCAAATAAATACAAAATATAATAAAATAAACATTAAGGTGCAGCATTTCGATGAACTGAAATAATCTGTATTTGAACTGCACTGTACTAGTACCTAAGCAGCCAGTTTGACATTAGGACTTGCTTGTCATTGTATTTTCATGTTTTTTTAAAGAGAAATGAACTTGTCCACATTGCTTGCCGAAAGGGCAGATCTGCTGGCACTAACAATGTCTCCTGCTGTGGAGAACACCCTCTCTAGGGACAGAGGTAGCAGATACAGCCAGGTAGCGCTTTGCTAACATGGCAACGTAAGGATATTTGGTGTTTGTAATAGCTTTAGCTCGGTCTGAACTTTTTGCGAGTGGTGGAGGCTTAAATGCTAGTGGGAGTTGGGTTTGCACTTCAGTCTTTTTTCTTTTGGTACCGGTGATATTGACGTTCGGGTGATGCCTTTTCAAATGAGTGTTCAAGTTTCATGTATTGCCAGCCGCGTAACCAATTTTAGTTGAACAATGCCGACAAACAGCTTTGGTTCGGTCCACCTGTCTTTGCCCGTCATCCTTGTACGTAACTGCGAAACCAAAATGTTCCCAAACCGGAGACTTCAATGATGCTGGAGGATTTTCGAGCTCAACTTTAACTTTATTCGCCATTTCGAGAGTTCCTCAAATGACTGACTAAATTTGAACGCATCCCTCTGACCAGCTCTCATAGTATATCTCTCGTCCAATGAAATGACTTGCTCGCTCTATGACGTGTTGAACCCAATGTGAGCAAATTACTCTGAATGCTGCGACGCAGCACCTGAGATTGCTTCCAAGAAGTTGTTCACGTTCTCAATTTTTTTACGTTTAACTTAACAGTACCGTTCGGTACCAGAGTTCCCGTTAGAATATTTTTTCGCCGGTCAACATGTCCGTTAAAGTTTAAATCTTCCGGACAAAATGAGAAAAGTGCCGGTCAAAGGTCTTCTTTGTTATTTATTGTGCTTTAAAACAAATTGATATGATTCGATATTAAACAAACTAATTATAGTAGATTAACTACATTATTCAAAAGTGAACTTACAATAACACGGGAATAATAAACGGAGTGCTCTCCCTCTCCAGTATCATGCAGCTCGCGGATCAGTAATGAGTGACCCGACATATCTATAACTAATTACATTACATTGCATTTAGCTGACGCTTTTATCCAAAGCGACTTACAATAAGTGCGTTCGACCAAGAAAATACAAACTTGAAGAAAACAGAATCATATAAGTACATCAGGTTTCATCGAGCAAAAACATTTCAAGTGCTACTCAACTGGCTTTAGGTAAGCCAGTCCTTTATTAGTATATAAGTGCTTCGGTTAATAGTTCTATTGCTCGAAGTGGAGTCGAAAGAGATGAGTTTTCAGTCTGCGCCAGAAGGTGTGTAAGCTATCTGCTGTCCTGATGTCAATGGGGAGCTCATTCCACCATTTTGGAGCCAGGATAGCAAACTCACGTGTTTTTGCTGATGGGAACTTGGGTCCCCTTGGCAGCGAGGGTGCAGCGAGCCGTTTGGTTGATGCAGAGCGGAGTGCACGTGCTGGGGTGTACGGTTTAACCATGTCCTGGATGTAGGAAGGGCCAGATCCATTCGCAGCATGGTACGCAAGTACCATTGTCTTGAAGTGGATTCTAGCAGTTACCGGAAGCCAGTGAAGGGAGCGGAGGAGCGGCGTGGTGTGGGAGAATTTAGGAAGGTTGAAGACCAGACGAGCCGCTGCATTCTGGATGAGCTGCAGAGGTCGGATAGCACATGCAGGTAGACCAGCCAGGAGGGAGTTGCAGTAGTCTAGGCGTGAGATGATGAGAGCCTGGACCAGAACCTGCGTCGCTTTCTGGGTCAGCTGGGGACGTATCCTCCTGATGTTGTAAAGCGTGTATCTGCAGCAGCGGGTTGTAGCAGCTATGTTTGCAGTGAAGGACAGGTTGTTATCTAGGATCACACCCAGATTCCTTGCAGTCTGAGTCGGGGAAACAACAGAGGTGCCGATGTTGATTGTTAGGTCAAGAGTGGGACAATCTTTTCCCGGAAGGAAAAGCAGTTCAGTCTTGTCAAGGTTGAGCTTGAGGTGATGAGCAGACATCCACTGAGAGATGTCAGCTAGACAAGCAGAGATGCGTGCGACGACCTGGGTCTCTGAGCGGGGAAAGGACAGAATTAATTGGGTGTCGTCAGCGTAGCAGTGGTATGAAAAACCATGCGGGCTAATGACAGATCCAAGCGAGTTTGTGTACAAGGAGAAGAGGAGGGGACCAAGAACGGAGCCCTGAGGGACCCCTGTAGTTAATTGACAAGGGTCGGACTCCGACCCTCTCCAAGTAACCCTGTAGGTGCGGTCTTTGAGGTATGAGGTGATGAGGGAAAGTGCAGAGCCTGAAACTCCAAGTTCTTGGAGAGTGTGAAGGAGGATCTGATGATTCACCGTGTCGAATGCAGCAGACAGGTCCAACAGGATGATGACAGAGGAGAGGGAGGCTGCTTTAGCAGTGTGCAGTTCCTCAGTGACAGCAAGGAGGGCAGTTTCTGTGGAGTGACCTGCCTTGAAACCAGACTGGTGCGGATCCAGAAGGTTGTTCTGATGGAGATAACAGGAGAGTTGTTTAAAGACAGCGCGTTCAAGTGTTTTAGACAGGAACGGGAGGAGAGAGACAGGCCTGTAGTTTATAACATCAGACGGGTTGAGAGTGGGTTTCTTTAGGAGAGGGTTTACTCTTGCCTCCTTGAGAGTGTTTGGAAAGTGACCAGAAGTGTTGATGAAATGGGTGAGAAACGGTAGAATATCAGGAGCGATAGTCTGAAGGAGGTTTGAAGGGATAGGGTCCAGAGGACAGGTGGTAGGGCAGGCAGAGGTAATGAGGGTAAGAACCTCACTTGGAGAGAGAGGGGAAAAGGAGGTCAGTGTGTGGGTGAAAGGAGGGTCTGGTGACCCAGTGGTGAGTAAAGGTGAGTCAGAAAAAGAAGAGCGAATATCATCAACCTTTTTTTCAAAGTGGTTAACAAAGTCGCTTGACAGAAGGGAGGAGGGGGAAGGGGCTTTGGGGGGGTCCAAGAGGGAGGAGGGGGAAGGGGCTTTGGGAGGGTACAGGAGGGAGGAGAAGATGGAAAATAGTTTTTTGGGATTGGAATAGGAAGATTGGATCTTATCTTGAAAGAAAGTGCTTTTTGCCTGAGAGATGGAAGCAGAGAAAGAGGAGAGGAGAGCCTGATAGGTTAGGAGGTCGTCACGGTGTTTGGATTTCCACCGTTTCCGCTCTGCTGCCCGAAGGACGGTTCTATTAACACGCAGTGCGTCATTTAGCCAGGGAGCAGGAGGGGACTGACGAGCCTGCCGAGATGTGAGAGGACAGAGAGAGTCCAGAGAGGATGAGAGAGTAGAGAGGAGAGTTTCTGCAGCAGAGTTTGGAAGTAGGAGTTGGAACGAGTCAGAGGAAGGGAGGGCTGAGAGCACCGATGAGGCAAAGGTAGAGGGGGAGAGGGAACGAAGGTTACGGCGGACAGGTGCAGGATGAGAAGAGATTAGTTTGTTATGTTTGGAAAGGGGTAGAGAGAATGAAATGAAGAAGTGATCGGATGTGTGGAGCGGGTTTACAGAGAGGTTAGAAGTAGTGCAGTTCCTTCAGAATATGAGATCAAGGACATTGCCAGCTTTATGAGTTGGTGGGGACGGAGACAGTGAGAAAGCAAAGGCGGTTAACAGAGATGTTAGTTCGTCTGTCTTCCCTGTCTGGAGGTTGAAGTCTCCGAGAAGTACAGCGGGAGGGCCAGTTTCAGGGATGTGTGAGAAGAGATTATCTAATTCCTCCAAGAAGTCCCCCAAGGCGCCTGGTGGACGGTAGAGAACAACAATGGTTAATTGTATAGGATGGGTTACTGTGACGGCATGGAATTCAAAGGTGGAAGGAGTGAAGTTAGGTAGCTTGAAGAGGGAAAAGCTCCATTTGGGAGTGAGCAGGAGACCAGTGCCACCTCCTCTGCCAGTGGGTCTGGGTGTATGGGAGAAGGAATATGCTGTGGAGAGAGCTGCTGGGGTGGATGTGTTGGATGGAGTAATCCACGTCTCAGTGAGAGCAAGGAAATCCAGAGACTGCAGGGAAGCGTAGCCAGAGATGAAGTCAGCCTTAGGAACAGCTGACTGGCAGTTCCACAGGCCGCCTGAAACTAGATGTTGGATGTCAGTGGAGCACGTGGGATAGACGAGAGCAGGCCGGTTATATCGATTACGAGATACACGGGGCCAGTGATAATTGCGAGAGGACACATGAACAGGAATGGAGAAAATACACATGATTATAGCATGAGGGGCTAAATAAAGCTCTTAGTATTCTACAAATGTTTAAATCAAAGTTAACCCGAGCAGTCAGTTAGTTCAGTTTTAAGGTTTCAGTCAAATTACTTGTCCCAAGTTTCTGCCTGACAGATACTGTAGCGGTTTTGAGATTTAAAATCACAATTTTAGTCAGATCAACTACAGAGCATTTATACAGAGTACACACACTGAAACAGAGAAGTCTAAAAACAGAATGTTACTCACACAATTCTAGAAGTCACCAGTTGTTATCCTGTCAAAATCGAGTTGCACACTGTACGGTAGTTTGAGAGGTAATTAAAATAGCTATGTGTGATATTCTAACCTGCAGTGTGTGTTCTGTTCCGCTCACCGCTGCATGTGGTCATGCAGAGCTGCGTGTCGACTCGTCAGCAGCAGCTGATCTCTCTCTCCCGCCAGATTAGACTTTACTCGCGTTTATGTCCATATCGATCAGATCCAGCTAGTCCTAGCTAATGATATGACTACCTGCTTATTAAGACACCTAAACGATAAGCATCGCTATGCAACCGGGTGAGACCGCAAAGTATAGCGCAGCATTATGCATTTGTTTACATGCCCACCGGAACCCAGAGGCATTACCAACAGATCAACGCACAATCAACCCATACAGGACATCTCTTTCTCCACATTAAGTGTTAGACATTAGAATTGACTATTCTTGTCTGTCACATACTCTTTTGTCTGTCACATAAATGGCGCAAGTTGCGCAACTGATGCGGTATTGCGCTAAACGGAAATTATTTTTAACGGACAATTTGACCGGAGAGATTTCGATTTGCCGGTCTTCAGCATATTTTACCGGTCGTAATCCGGTCATTACCGGCTAACGGGAACTCTGTTCGGTACACGTGTGTACCGAACGGTACGGGTACGTATACCGTTACACCGCTAGTGTATAATATATATCACTCAGTATAACAGGCCTACTCTCTTTATTTGCTTTAGTCGATATTTTTCTAAGACCATTTAGTGCTTCACATAATAAAATACACAACGGCTGTAGCCTGATTATGCTTTACAAGCTGTAGTAGGTGTGTGTGGTACAGTGTGTAGGTGTGTGTTGTAGTGTGTGTGTGTGTGGTACAGTGTGTGTGTTGTACAGTGTGTGTGTTGTACAGTGCAGGGGTAGACATTAAGGGTAAAATGCCACTGGCCCTCCGGGCCGGTGGATTTGAATTATCACTGGCCCCACCATTGTAACCACTGGCCCGGAGTATTCATACAAAAAAAACAATAATGAAGAAAATGAACACATTTGTTGCAATAGTAATTGATGCACTAACTACATTACTACTTGTACTACAACATTTTAATAATCAGTTCTTCCTAATTTTCCTCAATTGTTCATATTTGGTTTATTAAAATAATGATATTGTGGTCATTGTTAAAAAATGTCTGCTATCATTATGAGTAGTGCTGCCGAAACGGTACTGGACTTGTAAAAGGTTTCGGTTCAAGTCCGGTTAAAACCGGAACGTCGGGAACCGGTACTTGGACTCGCAAAAAAACTAGCACTTACGTATATTCTGGTGTCTGTGGTTATTTAAACATTCCCTGATAAACGTTATTCAGCGTCAATAAATGAGTGCTATTTTAATTTCTAACAGTATGTATGTACATCACTATGTATGTAGTATACTGTATAATGTACACATGTAGAGTTGTAGAAAAGACATGGTGTACAGACAGTACAGTACACTCTGACTGTACAGTCACTACAGTGTAGCCTATACTGTATAGTAGGTGTGTAACAGTGTAATGCGTATAGTCTACTCTACACTCTACCTTTCAGCAATGTTTTAGGGATTTAGGCTCAGTCAGCTCAGGGACTGTTTGGTTACTTTAGTTTGGTAAATGAAATAAATGTTTGAACTTTGTAGTAGTTCACTGTAGTTGCTGTCATAAGTCATTTGGAGACTAAGTGGCAAAAAGTATTTTTTTTACATTTGTACTTTGTAGAGAAATGTAGACACAAGTTGGAAGGGAGCACAATAAACCTGACGAGTTTGAATTTGAGTTGATTATGAGTTAATTTTCAATTGATAATTAGCTCACAATAAGTTCACTTTAGTTACTCACACAACTTGACACAAGCCATGGGTTCAGGTCCGGACTTATAA
Source organism: Pogonophryne albipinna (assembly GCA_028583405.1). Taxonomy (NCBI): domain Eukaryota; kingdom Metazoa; phylum Chordata; class Actinopteri; order Perciformes; family Artedidraconidae; genus Pogonophryne; species Pogonophryne albipinna. The sequence continues at coordinate 44,964,274 of CM053244.1, read as the reverse complement.
GTCCGGACCTGAACCTGAACCTCTGGACTTGAGTCCGGACCTGAATCTGAATGTGAGTCCAGGTACGCAGCACTAATTATGAGTATTATTATTTGTATAATGCACTTTCTGCCTTCCTGTCATTAGGAGTTAGAAATGTAATGGCTATGTAATAGATTAGATTAGATCCTTCATTATCCTAAACTGCTGGGACATTTCCCTATAGCCAATACCTTTATATTGTCTACTCTTCACTTACTTGTCAGCATAGGTCATATTGAGAGGTGCAGCCAGTGACGCGTCCTAAAACCAGGAAGTAAGCTGCTGGTTCCCTCGACAAAAGAGCAATGGGATTTCTCCACAGGGTTTTGGAAAATAGCTGGAAATAAGGTCTGTGGAAAACGAACCTGTTTGATAAATGCACGTTTTGTTCAGCCGGATAATCTCCACATGTCTACCCTACTTTTAAAATGTTCGAATCATAAATCTAATCCATAGATTATAAAAGGGTTTTAGCGTCACTGTACCACTAGAAGCCAACTCCATCGATCAAGCTGAAACGTTCTCTTCTTCTCATGCTCCCTGTCACTCTCCTTTAACTCCTCCGGTGACTTTCTTTTATTTGAAGATAGTTTTTTGCCCGGCGCTTGGCCGGTTACCGCTGGTATTAAAAACATTTTGGCGAATGGTGAGGTGGCGCGATAGTCTGTAGTGAAGGAGCGCGCTCACGGGAGCCTGCTTGCGCTGCGCTCCGCAGCAGACAGCTGTTTGCTTTTCACCCAACAACGACAACCGACTCACGAAACGCTATGTTGTAGCGTTGATAAACGAAAACAAAATACCAATACCACAGGACAATTTTTTTTTTTTAAAGCAATATTTTTAGTGGCCCGAGCGGGCAAGTGGAAAGTACGTTATGCTGGCCCGGGGTTTCTAAATAGTGCTTCCGGGCCAGCGGGCCATTTATAATTTCGAGCCCTGCAGTGCGTACGGCGGACAGACGGGTCTCAGTTGGTTTGGTGTCCTCTTTTAATAGCCTACTTGTAAATACAACTTTGGGCCCGTAATTTAAATTCCCCATTTCAGCGACCAGAGAGGGGGGGATATATCCAGTCTCTGATTGTGTTACGTTATTATGAGAGTGCTCTCATACTGGTTTGATTCTGAAATTGTATATATTTATATAAATGTGTGTGTGTCCGCATCTGTAGCCTGTTATTGTCTCATTATACCGCACTGTGAATGAATCAAAGTAAATATATATATATATATATATTAGTGCTGTCAAAATTATCGCGTTAACGGTGGTAATATTTTTTTTTATTAATTGCGTTAAAATATTTAACGCATTTAACGCATGTGCAGAATGGCCCGCCCCATACGTGCCACCAGTGGCAGCGCCAGGGTATGGCTGGGTAGGCTACACCCATACCAAGAAATGGCTTAGCCCCACCATGAAAAATGATGTTAAAGTAAGCAAAATAAAGTCCGCCAACTCGCGCGGAGTAAATTGCACAGACAGCAGTTAGTAAGATTGATTTCAGGAGCCACTTGTCTGGAAATACCGAAGACCAGAAACGGTTTTGAAAACTTTTGTCACGTAGCGATCCTCTTCTCAATAGAACATCTTTGATAATGTCGGTGTTGTTGCAGGAAGTCCCGACGGAGAATACTTTTGCTGTAGTACAGGGGTGCACATAACTGGTACGCCGGTTATGTGCGTAATCTGAAACTTGTGTCACAAAGCGCATTTGCGTACCGACGTACTTGTGAAGCTTTTCCAGAAGGCGGTTAGATCACCGGACGACAGAGTCGGTCTCCGTGTGCACAGACAGGGCTGCTGTTAACGTCGGTCTGTACAACGGAATTGTGCCAAAACTACGCCAACCGGCTGCGGAGGGAGACTCTCTCTCTCTCCCCCCCCCCTTCACTGGAGAACTGCGCTAAAACAGCTGATCACAACGTTCACACTCTGTGGTCACGAAGTACTCCACTAGCCCCCCCCCTCCCCTCTGTCGACTTCCCTGAAGTACTCCCCCGTTGATAGAAATCAACACGTAATGAATTAAGACCCCACGGTTTGATGATTGATAGGTGTGTGGGTTGTCTTTCATTTTGACACGCAGAAAAATGTTATAATAAACGTACTGTATGTTAAATGGATATATCCGCCTTCTTTCATTTATCTTTCCATTCCCACAACAATATACATAAAGAAATGGCATATTTTGGACATAGTTCGAATGGTGATTAATCTGATTACAATTTTTAATCGTTTGACAGCCCTAATATATATATATATATCATCATGAACATCTGTCCATCAGACAGAGCGCTGCTCTGCCTCCTGTCATCATTAATGGACGTCTCTTTAAAATGACCGCTCAGAGGAGAGGAGTTCTCATTTCTCTAACTGCCTGCTGCTTCCCCTCCTCTCTCCTCGGTTACCCTCCTCAGTCCTCCGCTCGCATCTCCTGTGGGCGGGACTAAGTATCGAGGATAGGAGTCGAGGAGGGGAAATTTGAGTATTGAGAAACCTCTATTGGCTCCTTTATCATTAACAAAGCATTTGTCCAGGATATTGTCTTTCCTGCTGTGATCCCTAACATACAGCTGGAACCCAGGTAACACAGTCTCCAGGCAACATTGCTTCATGTCCCAGAGCACTATTGCCGGTGCATCGGTGGCTGAGTTGTAGCTCGTGAACACAGTGTCCTCTGCCGCTGGGAGGCACGTAAACAACAAACAGTAAAATACACCCGAATTCTCTAGGCAGATAAAAGGGTCTTAACGTCATGCAGAGAATTTCTACGTTGGGATTGCAGGTTTTACATTTGACTGAGTATGATCGGCACCACAGATCATTAATATACACACAAATACCGCCTCCTCTGGTTTCCCCGAGTTCGCATCACTGTCTGCTCGAACAAGGGTGAATCCGGGTACTTCAAAGAGAGATTCTGTATGTCCTTAGTGTGTCCACGTTGTTGCTCAATGAGCGCAGGTTTGTGAGAATGATGGATGGAAGTGGTGGCCGGCTGAATCTCCGCCGTAGGCTATTCTGAACGCCTCCCCTCCTTCCTCGTCTCTTTTTCCTGGTGTTTCTAAGCGGCTCCCGAGGGATTTCATCCAATATCGAAGAGCACAGGTGACTTGGTGTATTCGTAGGAAGCCGATCGCATTGTAGCTCTAGCATAGCCTCGCGGCTGTAGCAGCGTAGAGGCCGGGGGTCCGCGCCATACCTGTTCGTGCTGTCACTCAGGTGTGTCTTGGAAAGTTGAATGGCCAGACATGGTCTGCAGAAGGCAAATGTAATCCACAGGATCAAAAGCATGGTCTCTCAAAATGACGTTTCATACAGACACAACCAAGTTTAGACAATAATTAGACCAAAAAAACTAAAACAAGACGAACGGAGCATACTGAGACTCGCAGTGACAGGATGCCGTCTCCCTCTGTCTCCTGTATACCAGGGGTGGGAGTAAGTCATACATGTGCAAGTCTCAAGTTACTGGGGTGAGAGTCAAGCAAGTCAAGTCCTACAAAATCCTGATGAGTAACCCCAGTTTCCGCATTTAAATCAGTTAAAAGACAGTGGTTATGAAAACTAGAGTTTTATTTTCAACATTAACAACAATGGAGAGTGGGGCTCTGAAATCATAAGATGGGTAATGGGGGGAATAATTGAGCAGTTCAGTGTGTGTGTGTATAGAGGTGCGTGTGGTTAAAACGTAGCAGCCTGAGGTCACTCGTTAAATGAAGGTAAACACAGTGAAGGCACAGCTCTTTGCAGCTGGTGCTGCTCTTCTGAGATTCTGCTGAGTTACACGTTACTGCCTCCTGGTGCTGCAGAGATTTCATGAAGTGAAGGAGGTTTTTCTTCTATAAAACTTCTGTGGGCAGCAGATACTGAGTCACAGACATGAATACATAGGTCAAGGCAGACTGGTTCACAGACTCTCCTGTTTTGCCGATCTGGTGCTTGAACAAATAATTCTACACCCCTGGCTGAAATGTCCCTAAAATGAAGTCCGAGTTGGAAATGTATCTCAAATAATGTATGTATTTCCACACATAAACATAACAGTCTGCAATGAAACGGCTGTCTCCTGTGCGCTCCACTTCCTACTTTCTCCTGCGAACGAGATACTTTCTCTCTCTTTTTTTTTCTTTCATTGCCCTCTAGGGGCTTGGTACAATGCAAATATTTTATTTTAAAAAGTAAAGTCCTTTCGAGTCATCTGTCTCACGCCTAAGTCAAGTCTCAAGTCATGAATACGAAGTCAAGTCGAGTCTTTTATCAATGTTAGTCAATCAAGTCTCAAGTCAAAAAATATGCTAGTCAGGTCAAGTGACTCGAGTCCACGACCTCTGGTATATACTTTGGTTAGAATATTGCTGTATCAAATATAATACAAATATAATAAACACAAACAGTTGATAAGTAGTATTTTGTTAACTCAAGGTTTATATTAAGTGAGTTTTTATTGTGTTAACTTGTGTATTTATGCTTTTTAGATTGACTTTCTCTCTTTCTCTGTCCGTCTGTTCTAGAAACCGAAAGGAAGAGAGAGACGTCACAGCTGTCAGCAATGTGACAAATCCTTTACAACATCTGGAACTTTAAAGACCCACCTGCGTATTCACACAGGAGAGAAACCGTATAGCTGTGAAGAGTGTGGGACAACTTTCACTCAATCAGGTGCTCTCAAAGCACATCAACGTGTTCATACAGGAGAAAAACCTTACAGCTGTGAAGAATGTGGGACAACTTTCACCAGATCAGGTGCTCTCAAATCACATCAACTTGTTCATACTGGAGAAAAACCTTACAGCTGTGAAGAATGTGGGACAACTTTCACCAGATCAGATGCTCTCAAATCACATCAACATGTTCATACTGGAGAAAAACCTTACAGCTGTGAAGAGTGTGGGACAACTTTCACCAGATCAGATGCTCTCAAATCACATCAACGTATTCATACTGGAGAAAAACCTTACAGCTGTGAAGAGTGTGGGAAAACGTTCACTTCATCACGTAATATCAAATCACATCAACGTATTCATACTGGAGAAAAACCTTATAGCTGTGAAGAGTGTGGGACAACTTTCACTACATCAGGTACTCTCAAAACTCATCAACGTATTCATACTGGAGAAAAACCTTACAGCTGTGAAGAGTGTGGGACAACTTTCACTACATCAAGTGCTCTCAAATCACATCACCGTATTCATACTGGAGAAAAACCGTACTGGTGTGAAGAGTGTGGGACAACTTTCACTAGATCAGGTGCTCTCAAATCACATCAACGTATTCATACTGGAGAAAAACCTTACAGCTGTGAAGAGTGTGGGAAAACTTTCACTACATCAGGTGATCTCAAATCACATCACCGTATTCATACTGGAGAAAAACCGTACTGGTGTGAAGAGTGTGGGACAACTTTCACTAGATCAGGTGCTCTCAAATCACATCAACGTATTCATACTGGAGAAAAACCGTACTTGTGTGAAGAGTGTGAGAAAACGTTCACTACATCAGGTCATCTCAAAACACATCAACGTATTCATACTGGAGAAAAACCGTACTGGTGTGAAGAGTGTGGGAAAACGTTCACTAGATCAGATGCTCTCAAATCACATCTTCTTGTTCACACACTCTTAAAACCATAGTGGTGTTAAGAGTGTGGGAAAACTTTTTCTTAAAGTATTCACCGTTCATTAATCTGCCGAGTAGTTTCTCCAATAATCTGTTTGTTTAATAAAATGTTGTGACTTTAAACTTTGATTGGGATGTTTTTGATAGTTCCTGTTGAGTTAGCAGTCTGTTCTGGTCTAAAAGAACCAATGATTCAGGTATCTAGAACACATTTACGATGTTTTCAGTTTGATCCTATTCTCTTGTTAAAATGATCAGACTACCAAAAATAAAATGGCCTTTGAAACAGACTCGCAACCCTGCATATCTGTTGTGTTTTGCAGCATATTATAAACATGTCATTCCCTTATTTTCAAATACCACAGGTTGTGAAGTGATGTATTTGAGGTGTACTGTCAAATCAAATAAAATCAAAGTTTATTTATAAAGCACGTTTAAAAGCGATTTTTGGTCGGGCCAAAGTGCTGTACATGTAATAAATACTACAATCACATAAAAACACATTACTACAATCACAATAAATTACAACAGATATATAAAAAACACAGGGAAATGTCAGGAGTCGTGCTCCGCTCTGACTAAAAGGCCAGGGAGAAGAAGTGTGTTTTAAGAGTAGATTTAAAAACCCCTAGGGTCTGGGCGACCTCACATGGAGGGGCAGAGTGTTCCAGAGCCTAGGGCCAGCTGCTGCGAAGGCTCGGTGCCCTCGGGTTTTGAGCCTGGTCTTGGGCACTATCAGCAGCAGCTGGTCAGCAGACCTTAAAGCTCTGGCTGGGGTGTAGCGCTGGAGGAGTTCAGCTATATAGGCTGGAGCCAGCCCATTTAGTGCTTTAAAAACAAATAAAAGGAGTTTAAAATCAATTCTGAACCAAATTGGAAGCCATTGTAGTGAGGCCAGAATTGGAGTGATGTGGTCACGCTTTTTGTGGCCAGTCAGAAGACGTGCAGCTGCGTTCTGCACTAGCTGCAGGCGTCTAATTGAGGCCTGGTCCATACCCATGTACAGAGCGTTGCAGTAGTCCAACCTTGACGTAACAAAGGCGTTAATAACCCTTTCCAGGTCTTTAAAAGATAAAAACGACTTGGTCTTGGCCAATAGTCGTATTTAAAAAAAGCAGGTTTTGACTACGCTGCTGACCTGCTTATCGAATTTAAAAGCGCTATTGAAGGTCACTCCAAGGTTCGTGACAGAAGGGAGGATATTATTTTTGAGGGAGCCCAGAATATCAACCTAGGAGGCTGGAGGTTGGGGTCCAAAAAAGATAACCTCAGTCTTGCTCTCATTGAGGTTGAGGAAATGTTGGCTCAGACAGGATTTGATCTCTGTCAAGCAGTCCATCAATAGCTGTAATGGATTGACATTTGAATTGAGTGGCAGATAGATCCGTACATCGTCGGCGTGGAAGGGGATGTTGTGGTTTGTGAGAATTGAACCTAGGGGCAGTATGTACAGTAGAAAAAGGATGGGGCCCAGAATCGAGCCTTGGGGAACCCCACAGGTAAGAGGGGCTTTGGCAGAGGAGAAGGCACCTAGCTGCACAGAGAAGCTACGGTCTGTCAGGTAGGACCTGAACCATGCAAGGGCAATGGGTTTGAAGCCAGACTGAAACTTTTCATGGATGCCATGCATGGTTAAAAAAGACTGCAGCTGGACGTAGACTACTCGCTCCAGGGCTTTAGATAAAAAAGGTAGCTGGGAGATGGGCCTAAAATTTGCGAGAATGGAAGGGTCGAGATTTTTCTTTTTAAGTAGTGGCTGCACCACGGCATGTTTGAAGGCAGCTGGGACACATCCTGAGCTAAGAGAGGTATTTATAAGTAATAAAATACTTGTTCCAACTGATTCGAAAACATCTCTGATACCTCATTCACACCAACGGTGTTTCAGGGCCGGTTCGAAGCTGGAGCTTGAAAAGCACCGGGTTTTCCTCTTCACACCGCAGCGGAGCAGCCTCTTAGCTCCAGAATCCGGTTCATTTCGAGCACCAAAAAATTGTCCGGCCAGAGCAAAAGCACCACATACGTCACGCTTACGTCGAGGCAGGGGCGGGATCAACTCCTGAACAAAAAAACAAAAAGCCCGCATTTTATCCAGTTTGTACACAACGATGAAGAAACTTAACAAGCAGCAGTGGTCCACTGAAGAGACCAGCTACCTACTGGGAATCTGGTCTTCCGAAGAGGTACAGAGGAAGCTGGAGCACAATCGGCCATTGTCGTTGTTGTCGGTGTCAGCTGTGAGGGGTTTCCGCACGGTTTGGCTTTATGAAGCAAACGGTTGCGTCATGACGCAAAGACGCAGCACCAGTCGGACTCTGGGCAGTGTGAAAAGAGCCGGAGCTAAACCGAAGAACCGGTTCTGAACCTGAAAAGCTCTAGCACGGAGCTTGAACCGGAGTTGCGTTGGTGTGAATGAGGTATGAGAAGGCGAGAGGGAATGCTGTCTGAGGTGCAGTTTGTTGGCCGCAGGTGCTTAACTACATCCGAGAGAGAAGAGAGGGATACAGGCTCAAAGTGGTTGAGTGCAGCAGGGAACAGAAAAGGAGCAGGATCTGGGGTAGCACTAGTGTGGGCTAGCCTAAGAGCAGATACTTTTTCAATAAATAATGTAAGAAACTTATCACAGAGTAGTCGATGGCACAATTGGAGAAACATCACAATTAATGGAAGTTTTTCCATTAATTAGCACTTCTTTATTAAATATTATGAATACGTCTTTATTATCAGGCTATGTTCCACAATCATTCAAAGTAGCAGTGATAAAACCGCTTCTTAAAAAGCACAACCTCGATCCAGAGGTTTTAGCCAACTATAGACCTATTTCTAATCTTCCGTTCCTCTCAAAAATTCTTGAGAAAGCAGTCGCAAAACAGTTGTGTGATTACTTAAAAAACAATGATTTATTTGAAGATTTTCAGTCTGGCTTTAGAACACATCATAGCACAGAGACAGCTCTGGTTAAAGTCACAAATGACATTCTAATAGCCTCTGACAAGGGACTTGTCTCTATTCTTATCCTAGGCTGGTTAAGGTCCTATCTATCTGAACGCTCTCAGTTTGTACGTGTTAACTATGAATCTTCCACGCAAACCAAAGTTAGCCATGGAGTGCCACAGGGTTCAGTGCTCGGACCTATTTTGTTCACATTATATATGCTTCCGTTAGGCAATATTATAAGGAATCATTCTGTAAACTTTCATTGTTATGCGGATGATACTCAACTGTATTTATCAATCAAGCCTGATGAAATTAATCATCTAAATAAAATTCAAGACATTCTCAAGGACTTAAAAACGTGGATGACCTTAAACACGACCAAAACTGAAGTTATTGTACTTGGCCCGAAGAATCTACGAAACAAATTATCTAAAGATATACTAACTATGGATGCCATTAATTTGGCCTCCAGTGAGACTGTAAGGAATCTTGGTGTTATATTTGATCAGGATTTATCCTTTAACGCCCACATAAAATCAATTTCAAGGACCGCCTACTTCCATCTACGTAACATTGCAAAAATCAGGCATATCTTGCCTCAAAACGATGCAGAGAAACTAGTCCATGCATTTGTTACTTCAAGGCTGGATTATTGTAACTCCTTATTATCCGGGTGTACCAAGAAGTCAGTCAAGTCGCTTCAGCTGACTCAAATGCTGCAGCTCGTGTACTAACCAGAGTTAGGAAAAGGGACCACATTACTCCTGTTCTGGCTGCCTTACACTGGCTCCCTATAGAACACAGGATAGAATTTAAAATTCTTCTTCTCGCCTACAAAGCCCTTAATGGGCAGGCGCCATCTTACCTTAAAGAACTCATTATACCCTACTGTCCTACTAGGGCATTGCGTTCCAAGAATGCAGGGTTGTTGGTTGTTCCTAGAGTCTCTAAAAGTACAATGGGAGCCAGAGCCTTTTCTTATCAAGCTCCAAATTTGTGGAATCAGCTTCCAGTTTGTGTTCGGGCGGCAGACACCCTATCCGTTTTTAAGAGTGCACTTAAGACCTTCCTTTTTGATAAAGCTTATAGTTAGGGCTGATTAGATTCAGCCCCTAGTTTTGCTGATATAGGCTTAGTTTGTCGGGGGACATCTTACTTCTTCCTTCTCTCTGTCTATACCTGTGTACTCTCATGTTCCGATTAACCCAGCTTCCCCAAATGTGTTTCTTTTTGGTGTCTACATACGCCGGGATCCGGAGTCATGGATGATCCTGCGGTCCTGTGTCCTGGATCGCGAGCCCTGGATCTTGAGTCGTGGCTGTGGTCCTGGATCATAGGTCCTGGATGGATATCCTCGTGGATTCATCTTCCTATTATACACACATGCATTTCCAAACATTTGGACTACCTATGTTGCAAATGTATTATCTTTTCAATTTACACACGGCATCTATTGCACGTCTGTCCGTCCTGGGAGAGGGATCCCTCCTCTGTTGCACTCCCTGAGGTTTCTCCCATTTTTCCCTTTAAACTGTGGGTTTTCTCCGGAAGTTTTTCCTTGTACGATGTGAGGGTCTAAGGACAGAGGGTGTCGTATTGTCATACTGATATTCTGTACACACTGTGACGACCACTGAGACAAATGTAACATTTGTGATATTGGGCTATATAAATAAACATTGATTGATTGATCACAGGGATTAATGATCGAGTTGATGACATTAAAAATAATCTGAGGTTTATGGCTGTTTTTGGAGATTAACAGAGAAATGTGCTCCGTTTTGGCTGCTTTGACTGCCATCTGGTAATCGGAAAGGCAAGCACGAAGGAATTCTAAGGAGACATGGAGTTTATCCTTTTTCCATTTTCTCTCTGCACGCCTGCAAGCACGTCTGAGAGCACGAGTACAGTCATTGAGAGAACTTTGGTGCGTCTAAGCGTAAAAGGAGCAACAGAATCGAGTATTAGGGTACATGTCGAGTCAAACATGGAGATAAGCTCATAAGCACTAAAAACACAGTTCACCTCTAATTTATAGATCGGAGAAGCATTAAAAACATCAGAGAACTGTGAGGCAGTCAAGGGGTTAATTGAACGCAGACGACGCGCAGGGGCACATGGTTCGACTCCTGCGGAAAGGATCGAGGTTGTAAACAGAACCAGTAAATGGTCTGTGATACGCGTTGCTGCACATATTTCATCCACAGATACAGACAGTCCAAACGATAATACTAAGTCCAAAGTGTGTCCTTTTTCGTGTGTTGGGCCGGCCACGGACTGAATGAGACCGAAAGAATCAAGGAGATTTAAAAAGTCCCTAACCAGAGGTTTGGACTTTCAACACACACATGGACATTGAAGTCTCCGGAGATCAAAACATGATCATATTTCACCATGATCCCGGACAGAAAGTCAGAAAAGTCATTTATGAAATTTTTATTGCACTTTGGCGGACGATACACGACTGCACAGAGTATAGGCGAGGCCGGGTTCAGTTCAAAAGCTGCAACTCAAAGCTAGCATAGCTAGTTACAGGGTGAAGCAATCGGCATTGGAGGCTAGCTCTAAACACTGATGCTAGGCCTCCACCATGGCCGGTGGCACGGGGGGAGCTGAAGAATGTACAGTCAGGAGTAAGAAGTTCAGAGAACGGTGTATACTCGCCAGCGTGGACCCAGGTCTCCGTCAGGAACAGCAAATCCAGTTCACGAGAGGTGAAGAAGTAATTTAGCAGGAACGTTTTGTTTGTTATCGACCTAGCATTTAGCAAAGTTTTCGCTACGGGCTTGCCGAAGGTGTAGTGCGTCTCAGCTGACGAAGATGTGCGTGTTGAACGCCGCGCGGGCCGGGAGCAGTCAGTCAGGCAGGAGGAGCTGTCAGCGGGCCGGGAGCAGTCAGTCGGGCAGGAGGAGCTGTCAGAAGAGGCCGCAGCTCCGGAAAAACAGGGCGAATCCACCGATCCCTCACATGGCGTGCAGCGGGAGGGCCATGACATCCGAGGCGTGGATAAGTCCCAGAAGAATCCATCAGATATACCTTAAGATGGACCAGTGCACCACCACGCTTTCCCCGTCGTCTAAAGCGCTTTCGGCGAGGCAGGATGCAGGGCAACCGGCGCAGGTAGGTGGGAATATCCGACAGTAGAGGGGGGGGGGGGGGGGGATTTATGGTTGCCAGATGTAGGTTTGGGCAGCAATATCAACTCCAGTGAGGGTCTGAGGTGCAGGAGAGCTTGGCGATCGTAGACGAGCAGAGCAGAGACATTCTGACATACATACAACAAAAACAGGATAGCTAAAGGTCGAGAGCTGAGGGAGCGGCAAGCCGACACAGGCCACATCTTCCCACACACTGGTCACAGCTGTACGGTCTCTCAACCGGATATCTCAGTTTAAAGCATTCACATCACACGCATTTTCTGCAGGAAATGCATTTTCTAGTTTGTTCTGGGAATGTCATTTCGAGCCCGAGACCTGTAAAACAGGCTCAGGGGTTAACAGGTTATGGCAGACAAATGACTAAATCTGTTTAAGAGATCCCAGAGTATTCTAGAATCTGCTTTGAGGTGTGGCCCTTCCTAAGTGTGAGTATGTACGGTGTAGGAGCCAATTAACTGTGGGTATAAAGGTAGGAACCTATGTGTGTTGGGGAGAGGTTCCGCCGGAAGGCCCATACCGTTTTTGACCACACCACGGAACACACACACAAGGAGCACACCCGGGCCCTTTCTCATTTCTCTAACTCCCCTCCTTGACTCCTCCTCCTCGACTCCTATCCTCGAGACTTAGTCCCGCTCACAGGAGATGCGAGCGGAGGAGCCGAGGAGGGGAGCCGAGGAGAGAGAGAGGGGAAGCAGCAGGCGGTTAGAGAAATGAGAACTCCTCTCCTCTGAGCGGTCATTTTAAAGAGACATCCATTAATGATGACAGGAGGCACAGCAGCCCTCTGTCTGATGGACAGATGTGTTCATGACGACTTATATATTTACTTTGATTCATTCACAGTGCGGTATAATGAGACAATAACAGGCTACAGATGCGGACACACCACATATGAATATATTTATATAATATATACAATTTCAGAATCAAACAGAGCACTCTCATAATAACGTAACACTATCAGAGACTGGATATATCCCCCCCCCTCTCTCTGGTCGCTACAATGTGGAAAATAAATTACGGGCCAAAGTATTAAAAGTAAGCAGAGGACACCAAACCAACTGAGACCTGTCTGTCCGCTGCATCTACGCACTGTACAACACACACACCTACAGCTCCTAAAGCATATAATCAGGCTACAGCCGTTGTGTATTTTATTTGTGAAGCACTAAATGGTTTTAGAAAAATATGGACTCTTTGTTTGTAGATATCTACTAAACTAAAGCAAATAAAGAGAGTAGGCCTGTTATACTGAGTGATATATATTATACACACTGCTCTGCTTTCTGCACTGACCTCACAGCTGTTCTCTCTGTAA